>JASNQO010000003.1:106159-521907 GCA_030378425.1 Periconia sp. TS-2 | reverse complement strand
GTAGGCACAGCAAATAAATACAACGAAACAATATACACGCTCACAGCAATCGACATAGCAAGCATCCAGGCTTCTCCTACTGCCTTGGAAAAAAATAGTTCGATTAAGAGTGTCGCTGTTCCTGCAACGACATCGAATATTCCACAAGAGACAAACCCGTCCTCGCCCTCGCCCTCGCCCTCTCCCTCTTCCACGCCTAAACTGTCCCCCGGCGCAAAAGCCGGTATCAGCGTTAGCACCATCCTTGGAGTAATTCTGCTGTGTTTTCTAGTTCTATACGCCAAAAAAACAACGACGAAGAAAGCAACTCCGGGCAGAATCCGGTGCTAATCTACCGGAAATGGATGGCGGTGGGGTTTGGAAACGATTCTTTGGAAATCGATGGAGAGCCGAGATGGACGGGAAGTCAAACCCTCAGGAACTCGATTCTAGGGCTGTAAACGTGATTCCAGGGTCCCCAGTCGAGTTAGAGGCGCCACGCAGTGCCGGATATGCAGGGGACGGTCATGGGAGGAGTTGATTTTTGCAATTTACCTTAGTCTTGATACTCATTATCCTTCATGATGGTAGAGCCACATGTGTGAGAGTTCCTCATCGTAGAGGATATGTTCGAATTGGAAACTAAAGTCGCATTTTGTGACGACGCTGCTGAAGTTGCGTTACTGATCGCGGGAGCTTACTTGCATTCCAACAAGCTCATGCGGGGTGCGACACCGATTCAAATTAATGAGAAGTTTCAATCTCATTCATGCCACTGAGTGTGTAAAATAGGCGCGTCAGTATTTCAACTACGTGACGGACGTATCGTGGGCGTGGATGCGCCCCCGCGTTTCCTACGTTGTTACGGCAGCGGATGTAATCTAGATATCAATGGTATCTTATCTAATTAGACGCGCTTCCTTCAGCATTGTCCAAGCGTGTGGTTCTGCTCGCGGGCTCGGTGAATTAGCCAAGATAGAGACATGGTTGATTGCCATGTGGGCGGATATTCACCCAAACATGTATTGAGTACCTTCTTTCGTGGTTCTTGTCATAAGACGATATTTGTTCTAGAAAATGGACGTCATTAACTCTGAATTTTAGGTTCTCACAATCATTAAGATGGCGAATGTTGCTTTGTTGCAAGTATGTAAGGTAGCTCGCTGGTCTAAAGGTGCTGTGCCGCAATTCCATGCATAAGCGATATGAAGCTCAGTGTGGGGGCAGGAATGCTGTCGATTGATTTGCTTTCCTCTGCTTCTTTTTACCAGGTTGGACAACGGAAATTCGGTGCGCACGTATTTCCTTGAAAATGAGCGGAACTCCTGATTCTCTTAAATCTCCCAAATTCTCGTGAATTCTCTCGGACTTGAGCAATCATGGCTACGGCTACGCCTCACGCCCTCACAACAGCTATGGCTTCTGTACCATTGAAATCACCTTTCAGAGGCCCTGTCACTTTCTACACGGACAGAGACTACGCGGCCGATCTTTTATGGTTTACCGATCCGGAAAAAACTTTAAGTCCCATTTGGACGAGCTTTCGACGCTCTGAAGCTACAAGTTCTGTCGAAGGCTCATCTACAATCAATTACTTTTATGGTAGCGATGATGAGGATGTCCTAGCAGTTTACTACAATACAAAGCCGGTCATAAGCTCAGCCGATAAATTTGACGAAGCATCATACAAGCTCACAGCAATCGATACGGCAAGCCTCAAAACTTCAGCTACTACGTCGAAACACAGTAGTGCGACTTCAACCGATGTTGGCGGCCCAACAGTGACCGTCACTGTCCCTGCCGCAGCATCCACCATCCCACAAGAAACAAACCCACCGTCGCCTACGCCCGCACCTGGACTTTCATCCGGTGCAAAAGCCGGGATCAGCGTCGGGGCCATCCTTGGAGTTGTTCTACTGAGCCTCATCATCTTCTTCACTATGAGGCATATGCGAAGGCGAGCTCCATCGAAGCCCGTTCCTGATCTACCGGAAGTGAGGGATATATAGACGGATCAAATGCAATGCTCTGGGAGCTGCTGGAGAGTAGAGGTTAAATGAGGCTAGGCAAGGAGGAAGATGATTCTATGGCGGTACAGTGTGGCTTCTGGACGTCCCACGTATTCAGAGTCGCGAGGCAGTCTGAAAGGAACACAAGGAGAATTGACACATTGATTTTGTCTGACTTGCGGAGCCTCTGCATTATAAAGATGTCAGAGGTCGAAATGTAGTCTTTGCTAGAGGCAGAAAGGATATCGAAGTGATTAGTTTAATCGCATCTATGATTGCGGTAATGGCAATAATAGTCTCGTAGGAGCATGGCTGGCTGCAACTAAACCAGCGCATAGTGCGACAAGGCTCATTATACCCAATAGCTTCGACTTTAATAATGTACTTAATTGCATGAAAATAATCCTGTCGTCGTTGAGGCGATAGACGTGTCGTAAGCGTGGATGCGCCATCGCGCTTCCTACGTTGCTACAGCAGCGGTTTGTTTGGGTCATTGCGTCACGGCTCCCAACCTCCCCATCAACCACCCGATTTTTGGCCAGCCACACCGAACGCAACCACCACATCAGGGAGCGAAGGCTCCAACTCTCCCCCAGAAAACAATTACCCTCATCATTACAGAATACTACCTGACGACATTGATAGTTGACATTCGCTGCGAACCCGTTCTCCCTTCTCGCCCACCATGGCGCCCTCCCGAATCCTCACTATCGCCTCGGATCTCCGGGCGCGAGCTTTCTCGCCCATGGCTATCCACGACATCAACATAGCCAAGCGCGCTGCCTACAAAACGGCTCCATCACAGGGCTCGAAGCCGGCTCAAACTTTCAACAATCTTGGCTTCCAGGTGCTGTTCGCCTTGATTGGAATAGGCATGGTGCTCACAGCGCTGTGGTTCTTCTTTTGGGCAAAGAACGGTGGCTTCAAGTGGAGGAAGGATGACTGGGAGGACTACAAGTCGACAGTGTTGAGACGCAAGGGCCCGGATGGCAAGACGCTGAGTAACGCTACGAAGAGCACGAAGCTGGGAGGCGGTAGTGTCGTCCACGGCGGTAGCTATGGCGCCGAGAGCGTGGGA
This sequence comes from Periconia sp. TS-2, assembly GCA_030378425.1. NCBI lineage: Eukaryota > Fungi > Ascomycota > Dothideomycetes > Pleosporales > Periconiaceae > Periconia > Periconia sp. TS-2. Next base: position 518,841 of record JASNQO010000003.1, on the reverse strand, counting down.
TACACCGACGAGACTGGAACTAGCGCCGACTTCAGCGAGATGCGTGAAGTAGAGGAAGGTAAAGGCCGCCGTCACTTTGGTCTTCGAGGTGGTGATGCTGGCAAGAAGCATCGCCGTCGTGAGCACGACAACAACTATAAGGATCCTGAGCTCCGCGATTACCGACACGAGCGCCCTGCTCGTGTCGGTGGCCTCAATCGCCAGGCTGACGGCATGTACACCGACTACTCCAACACCGAACCTTCCGAGCTTGGATCCAACGTCTCCGGCCGCCCTCTCGTCAAGGACAAGGACAAGGATAAGAACCCCAAGGACAAGAAGAAGGAAGCCAAAGACAAGGAACGCCGTGCAAAAGAACGTATGAAGAAGGCCAAGCTCGCCGAGAAGGAAGCCGCTAAGAACGCTGCCGCCGAAGCCAAAGCCCAAAAGGAGGCCGAAAGGGCCGCTGCAAAGAAGGAAAAGGCCGATCAGAAGAAGGCTAAGAAGACCAAGCGTACCGAAACTGAAGCCACACCCTCTGAAGCCCCCGCAATGACTGAGTACACTGCCCCGTCTGAAGCTCCTGGTCCATCTGGTCGCCGTGCTCCTCCCTCTGGTGCCTATTCCTTCACCACCGGTGATGATCAAACTGTCTACACTGGCGTCTACACCGACAACCAGACCCGCGCCGCTCCCTCAGAAGTCCCAGAGTCCTCATACTACTCTGACTACCGTCCCAATGCCGACCCCTCCGCCTACACTCGCTCTCGCTCTCGACCCCGTGGGTCCCGCTCCCGCCCTACCTCCCAATCACCCCGCAAGACCCACCGTCCATCCCGCCAGTCCGCTGCTTCCGACATCTTCACAGCGGCTAACGGAGACGTCCAAGGCACAATCTCTTACCCGTGCCACATCCCCGGCCTAAGCTCCGCTGGCAGCGTCGGCGTGAGCGAGAGCGTCAGCCAAGTCGGTGGACCAAGCAACGCTCGGAAGCAGCGGGACGTCATGGCCGGTTACCGCAGGGGCGGTGTGAGAACCGTCACGAGGCGAGATTCTCTAAGCGACAGCGATTCTTGATCGACGATTCGAAATTTTGGCAAAAGACTGCATTTCCGGCGTTTTACTGTGTGCGGGTCGGACTGGGGGTCTAGGCTGAACTTATAAGGGGGTTCTTTTTTTGTTCATTAGCGACGAACAACATGCCAAATTGTACAGTGTATTGGATGGACAAGCGATATGTGAATGTGCATGGAATGGAAATGGATCGAAACGGATTGTACGGCGTGGGATCAACGGACTGGATGGGACTGTATGTAGAAACAACACAACAATCACTCAATGAATGTATGACACCAAACATCACCACCACACTTCAAATCATGTGCATAATCAGTGCATCCCGCACCTTCTCCTCACTAATCATAAGTCCCCAAGAAGCACACAAACACACAAAACTACAAGAAACAAAAGGGTATATTCATCTCCACCACAGCTATAGAAAACGTTCTCCCCCTTCACGTAAAGCCAAGGTTAAAAAAAACATGAACCAAAGGCTAAACCGCTCCATTCGACTTGCACTTCACCCAGCGACTATATCTCCAGATGAGAGAGAGAAAAAAAAGACCTAGCAGAATAAAAAAGCTACGATGAACCTCTCTCTCATACACGGACACAGAAACACGCACAGAAGCAAGATTATTCGTCATTAATTCATCTTCGTCTTCGTCTTTCTCGTCTCTCGTCCTTTCCAGCTTCAGCGCCAGCTGATTTTGGAAGGGACGACTTGATGTGGGGGAAAAAAAAGAGTAGCAATGGGACCGCCAGAGTTGTACGCTTGCGAATAGGAGAAAGAATTGTAGGGTAGAGCTGGTTTGGGCTTCCGTCCAGGAAATGTGTTCCAGCGGCCGAGTTCGACAAGGTGGGCGTGGAATGTGGAAAAGGGTAGTTGTACATTGTATGCGTTTAGATATAAGGAGGGGATGTTTGACGTGCAAACAAGGTTTGAACAAGAGGTGGGTTCGGGTTCTAGGATGGGATCATGCAAATTTGGGTCGCGGAAGATGGCGGTGTTGATAGATGTACGTCCTGATTATCGGTGGGGGAGGGCGATTTCGAGGGATCTTCCCACACTTCTCTCGATTGCATGCCATTGAGGATGAATTTACAACTCATCCTTGACACGCTGTGTAGCCGCACTAGCAGCGTCGCCGGCCTTGCTCACGACCTCTTCCGCGTTCTTGGATGCTGATGCGTAGATTTCGACGATCCTCGAATTTGCAGCGTCCACAGCAGCGGCTAGCCTGCTACTGGCGCTCTCCACAGCACCCTGCTCTGGTCCATAGATGGCAGAGCTTATGGCAGACGCTGCATCTGCCGCCTTTTGGCTTGCAGCAGATGACATCGAGCTGTACACACTGTCAGCCGCGCTGGTGGCGGACGCAGCATATCCAGTGACTGTAGGTGTTCCGAAGACAGCCTCGCTGATTGCTGCTTGAGCGCTGGAAGCTACGGCAAGGAAGCTGTTCTGGGCTTGCTGTGTGCCATAGATGGCTTCGCTGGCCTTGGACTGAACAGACGAGTAAGCGCTGGCAATAGACTCGCTTGCCTGCTCGACCGAACCCTTGGAAGTTCCATAGACGGCGATCGACGCACTTTCGACAGCTGCATTGAGCTGTTCGTTGGCTTGGCTGAGGATAGTCTCAATAGCAGGTGGTGGTGTAAAGATAGAGCTGACGACAGATGAAGCAGAGGCATAAGCATCGGCCACATAATCTGTTGCCGCTTCGAAATTCTCGGAAGCCGCAGAGTTGACTGAGGATATGGCCGCCGGTATGCCCGTATAGTAGGCAGAGGCAAGGCGGTTCATAACGCTCTCCGTGAAGTCAGGCTCCTTTCCGATTACAAGCTCAGAAATTAGAGCCTGCACAGCTATAAATTGCTCAGAGGCCTGCGAAGTAGCCTGGGCAGCATATGAGCCAGCTTGAGAATACACTTGATCAGCCCACGGAGTCGGAGCGCCATAGACTTGACTGCTCGCCTTTGCAATCAGATCCTCCCAATTATGACTAGCTTTGGAGGCGACAGATTCGGTCCAGGGTGTCTCAGTGCCAATCACACTGGAGCTGGCTTCCGAAGCCAAAGACTCGACAACTTCTTGGGCATTGGCCGCGGCTGAACCTGCCGAGTCGGAGACGCCCGAAGCGATTGATGCTGCGGTCGCAGAGGCAACAGAGGCTAGAGACTCAAAAGTCCCTTGTTCAGGTCCGTAGAACGCGCTTGATGCTGCACCAAGGAATGAATAATACCGCTCATGAGCGAGGCCTACCACCTCGTAATACTGTCGACGGGCAGCGTCCAAGGTAGGCGTAGGCTGAGAAGTAAATTGAGCAGACGCGACACTCAAACCTTCGGATAGTCTTGATGACGCAATAGAAGATACAGATTCGAAATAGCCCTGGGTCGGGCCGGCTGCGTAACTCTTTACGGAGTCAGTGTATTGCAGAGCGGCCTGCATTCTCTCACTTGCGCCCGCTACCGAATCTGAGTAAGCTTTCTCGATCACAGAAAGTAATGTCTCGTGGGCGGGCTGGGGCGTTCCTGACACTAGAACAGAAAGCTGCGACTTCGCATTCGAGTATTGCTCATTGGCGAGGCTGACGGCTTCGCTGTAACGAGAGCTAGCCTGTGCCTGAACAGTGTGGATGATAGCGAACGATGTTGGAGTACCATACACCGCATACGATGCCCTATTGAAAGTTAGCTCCTTAGAAATGAGGAATACTATGACAGTGAACTTACGCGGTAACAGCCTGTGCAAACTTCTCTGATGCAACACTCGTTGCGCTTTCAAGGGGCTTCTTCTCAGTGCCGTATAAAACACTAGAAGCGGCAGCAAGAGCCTTCTCGTACTGCTCGCTAGCCAGTGACGTGGCCGATTCAACAGCTCCTTGTGATGTCTTCGTCCCCAGAAGAGCCTCGCTGACAGCTCGGCTCAAGTCAGACGCTCGATCTCCGGCCTCTGCGAACGCATCCTGTAGTTTCTCGGAGTAAGTCTCAGAGTCGTCGTCATCAATGACATCGTCAAAGATGACCTGTTTAGCCTCTGCAATCACTTGAGCCATTGCTCCACCCATGACCTTTTTGGGGGCGGCAGACGCGGCAGAAGCAGCTTCTTTGAGCGTCTCTTTCGCTTGCTCGGTCGCACTTTCAACGCTCGACTCAGCTGCAATGACTGTCTCCGACACCTTCGACGATATTTCCGAAGCCTGGGACTTCGCTTCAGATGCCAGGCTCTCGCTAGATGGAATCTCAGAACCAACAACAGATTCGGAGATTTTCGACGAGGCATCAGACACAGATTCCTTGATTGCAGAAGCGACGCTTTCAGTAGTCGGGGTCTCGGAACCAAGAATGGCTTCCGAAGCTTCTGAAGAAAGATCTTGGGCATCTTTGACGGCTTCCTGTGCTGCTTTGAATGTTCGAGGTGGTACCTTTTTGTCCGAAAAGTCATCCGTAGAGTCCTCGGCCCAGATCTTCCACCTGGAAACGTCTTTTAGGCGAACGAGCTCATTGACCATGGAGGAAGCGATGGACATGGCCTTATCTTCTATTTTCGACGCTTCTTCATGTGCGAGCCGCAGACCCTCGTGTTGGGCTCCGACGTTCTCAACTTCTGTCTGCCATGCGGTAAGGGTATGCTTTAGCTTGTGGTAATTCTGCCAGTCTTTGTAAGTCACACCGTCAGTCCATGCCCAGCGCATGCCAACCTCCTGAAGGCCTAGGCCATAGATCCTGTCAAGAACGTCGACGGTGCTCTGGACAGCGGCTCGGACAAGGGAATCCAGTTCTTGGTCGTAAGAGGCCTTCCAGCTGCGAATGGCCTGGGCCTTCTCCTTGACAGCAAGGCCAAGTTCGCGCGTCTTGGCCACTGATTTCTCGTACGCCGCTTCCAAGTCCTCCTCGGTGGCATTTTCGGGCACGTCTTGGACAGATTTCTTGATGAAGTCTTTGAAGTTGGCAATGGCGGACTCGGTGGTTTCTTCAAGCTGAGTGACGAGGGCGGCCCCGTGCCCTTGGACGCCGTTTTCGATCTGGCGCTTCGTAATGTCTGCGACCCGGACTTCTAGGTCCTCGGCGCCTTTGTCGGCTGCTGTAGCGAATTTGCTCTGCCAATTTCGTAGATCTTCGTTGAGCTTTTCTTTCAGCTCAGCAGGCGAGAGTTTGGGCTGCTCTGGCACGGGAGGTTTTTGGGGTACCTGTGTCTCCACTTCGGCTTCTGTTGTGGTCGAAGACTCTCCCCCAAAAAAGTCGTCCAGTACGCCCCAGCCACCAGACTTTTTGCTCGCAGTAGAAGAACTAGCAATGGGGGAGCTAGCGGTGGACGAATCGGCAATGTGAGAGCTAACAGACGAGCCAGCGATAGAAGCAGTGTCTTCTGATGAGATGCCAGCTATGGTTCTAGTGGGGTTAGAAATAGTGAAAATAGATGATGGTATTGGCTTACGGTTCAGGTTCAACAGCGTCAACAACAGACTCAATCTTTTGCTGATCTTTGTATCGGCCGAGACGTTCTCGGATGCGGACTAGCTGAGGCTCGACATTATCGCCGTAAAGGATTCGGACCTGGGGCCATAGGGTCCGGGAGATAAACTTCCAAGTGGCGTCTTTGGCAATGCGCACATTTGGAAAGATGATGTGCGCTACAAGGTGGTGCCCGTGAACATAGCCTTCACGTGCGTAAGGCAATGCAGCTTCGTAGGCCGGGAGGATGCTGAGATGATATATCTCTTCGACGCTGTCCTTTATTTGGTAGTAAAATGGGCCTACGGCATCCGACGCTGTCTTGACATGCGGCGCCAGGTATTGATCATACTGGCGGGTCACCGACGCCTGTGCATTCTGGAGCTGAGGGCGAACGGTTTTAGCCCACTGCGCTTCGGCCTGTTTCTGTGCCTGCTCGACACGGTGGGCGCCGTAGGTGGCGTATTTGTCTTTGGTGAAGGATGCCACGGGAGTATATACTTGATCATCAAAGCGGGAAACATAGGGCTGGATCTTTTCAAGCTGCGGAGCGACGTATGCGTGGTAGTAGGGATCAAGGTATGGTGCGGCGTAGGAGCGGGCCTGTAGATAGGGCTTGCAGATGGGCGGAGACGTCTCGGAGATGTGGGTGAGAGACGTTGGACACCTGAAAAGAACGGTAATGATGATATACCAAGATACCAACCTGCGGACGTTAGTGGTGTTCTACGAGCGATAGCAAGTCGGGTGGACAGCGAGTGCAGAATGCTACCGGCAGACTGATCTCTGCCTCTGTATGTAACACGACCCAAACGAAAGAAAATTGCATACCGTCCAGCAACACTAGCCAAACTTCCTATCATGGTTCTCGACTGCCTGCTGCGGCCTTGTGGCCGTCCTACCAAACTGGTCGATTTTGTCTTATCTGCGTAGCCGTTGAGATGGCCGTTGGCATGACCGTTGGGCGTAGCTTTCTTCGGCTTCTTGGCCCTGCCGTTGCTCGCGGCAGCCATTGCTGCAGCACGGAAAGCGTGCAACTGGCGGTACTATTATGTGCTGCGGGTAGCCGTCGGAGGAGATGGCGTGTTGATGGGCCGTGTCTGGCGGTGACAGGGCAGAGACAGACCGCTTCGGCCAACTAGTCAGCAGGGAGCGCGGTGGAGGGGGGATCGGGAAGACGCACGGTGTTGAAGCGGCCGTCGAGAGGGTGCAGCTGGAGATGGCCGCCGTGGAAGTGGGAGATGGGGATTGTGTTGATGGGCGCCCGTCCGGGATCAGCGTCAAGCCCAGGCGAGCTTGCAAGCAGGGATGATGTCAGAAGCACGTGCAAATGCGCCAACGACGGCAACGGGCACAATCAAGATGGCTCGGTGGAAGAGGGCAGATCAAGGAATCATCGACTGCTTTTGTGGGCGCAACCGGGCACGGCATGGAGAGGCCACATGGCCGACGGGGGCGCCCCTTGAGACGGCTCGGGGCTCCTGTTCGAGATGAGATGGGCAAAGCTGCTGCAGCAGCACGAGCAGTGTGATGCATGGAGCCAGAGAAGCGCGACCGAGCTGCTGGTGCGTGCAGACGCCTATAGCACCGCCGGTACTATGCATATCTGCGCGACGGGTGCATCTCGTGAAGCCGGCCTTGGTGGTCGAGCAGACTCTACACGGTGTCGTGGGAAGCGTGGGAGCAGCCCCATCCAGGCCCCTACAAGTACCTACACAGTACCTACACAGTACCTACACAGTACCTACACAGTACCGCATGGTCGCGGGTGCAGAAGCGTTGGAGCGCGCGCTCCCGTCTGACAGCCCCCGGCGTGTTGCAAATGTGCGAGCTTGTGCGTCGCGAGGCTGCTGGCTGCCTCCCACCTACCCACTCCCCACCGCCGCCACCGGCTAGCCCACCCCGATCCCGCCGCGTCCTGACTTCACCATGTCTCATCTCCAATGTGACAGGCCGTCCTGAACCACAACCGTTCCCCCAACGCAACTCGCCCTAACACGCCCCTTCACCCTGCGCCCTCGCCCCCTTCGCTTTGCCCTCTTCTCGCCGACATTGTACAATTCTACTGCACTGCTTACAATCGGCCGCCATCTTGGGTTGGCGCCCCAGTCAGCCATCATATACCTTCCAATGCGTTCATGACGTACCTCGTACTGGCACCCGCCTGTCACTCTTACTTGACCGCCTTCTCTGCACCTGCAATCCTGCGGTGTTAGCAGACACAACCAAACCATGGACAGTGGTGAAGATCCATCTTCTGCGCGGCCGCTAGACGGAGCTGGCGACGCTGTCATGAACGTCAGTCCGCAATCAGTAAGTCTTCACGCTGCCAAAGCCCTGCGAAACGGCCTCTCCAGCCACACTCGATCCACGGCTACTTTGCTCCACCCAACATGGCTTCTAGAAGCGCAGCTAACATGGTGCAGCAGCGCCTACGCAGGTCCTCTACCAGCAAGCTACCCGACAGAGACGACGCCGATACGTGTCGAATATGTCGCGGCGAAAGCACCACCGACGAGCCGCTCTTCTATCCGTGCAAGTGCAGCGGCAGCATCAAATACGTGCACCAGGAGTGTCTGATGGAGTGGTTGTCGCATTCGCAGAAAAAGTATTGCGAGCTATGCAAGACGCCCTTCCGCTTCACCAAGCTCTACCACCCCGGCATGCCGCCCAGCATCCCCACCTCCGTCTTCGTACGCCGCGCCGCTATACACATCCTCAAACTGTTCATGACATGGTGCCGCGCCGTTCTGGTCGCTTCGGTATGGCTGGTGGTGCTACCCTGGTGCATGCGTGTCGTTTGGCGCAGTCTGTTTTGGGTCGGGGACGGAGGTTGGACTCGCGACGACTACATCGAGAGTGTCGAAACCAGGAAACACAAATCCTCTCCTTCGGCCTTTGACCTAGACGCGGTTCGATCCGCTGTCGAATCTGCCAAAGCCGCCAACGCCTCCATTGCACTTCCCCTCCCGAGCCTACTCATGCCTTTCTCCCAAACTTTGAACATGACCGCCAGCGATCCCACCGTCTTGACATTGATCAAACGCTTCTTCTTTGGCCTTCCTACCCCTCTCCAGACCATGTCCACTTCCTCCGCGGCGAATTCTACACAAATCAATGGCACTACCGACCATCTAGGGCCACGGAGCCCCTCTCTTCTTTCCGGAGTCACTTTCTTCAACTGGTTTCCATCGCAGGCCGCAAACCGGTTTCTGATCGACGTACTTGAGGGTCAGATCATTACTCTCATAGTAGTGGTTGCCTTCATACTAATATTTCTAATTCGAGAATGGGTTGTGCAACAGCAACCCGTCATGAACATGGTAGCCCTCGACGAAGCCGCAGGACGCGATCCCCTCGACAATGAACATGAAGCCGATATTGAAGATGAAGCTGAAGACAACAACGAGGCAGAGGCAGACGAAGATGACAACCATGACTGGGTATACAATACCAATGCTACTGATGACATGCGGGATGATGACGTAGCTGAAGATCGAGAATGGACATTTCCCACGACCACTCGTGTGCGACGCTCTTCGTCTGTGCGGCGAAAGAGGCAGGCTGTCTTCAACATGTGGCAGGATAGCGATGAAATCCCCGACAACCTCAGACGTGCTCTTAAAGGCCACTCTCAGGAGGAGATCATAAGAATCATTGGCCAAATGGCTCCAGAAGATTACGTCAAGCTGAACGAAGCCCTCGTAAAGCTCTCTGTTGAAGTTGGCGTGGATCCTGGAGAAATCCTACATTCATCCACATACACCCCGGAAAACTCTTCAGCCGTCCCGGAAGCTTCGAATTCGCGCGATGGAGCAATTCCCGAGCGTTCTAGTAGTCTTGCTCACACCTCAAAACGTGACACTGAAGACTGTACGGAGTCATCAATGTCGTCACAGAGACCTCATATGCCGGCGCGAAATCGCTCTTTCATCGCGACTGAAATACGAAGGAGTTTAGAAGAAAACAAGTCATGGTCATTTGCTAGCAATTCGCAAGCACCCGGTGATGACGACCAACAATTCACTCCTGGAACGGTTCCCGATTCCTGGGAAGACGAAGAGCAGGGCTATAGATCAAACGACAAGGGCAAAAAGATCGCTGACCATGAACAAGGCAGCGATCACAGTAGCGAGAGTTGGCAGCAGGTTCCGGATATTGTTGTTGGCGCCGCCGAGATAGAAACGGAACGCAATGATCAAGACAACAGTGAAAAGAGCATAGTTCGACCGTGGTCATCGAGTCATAGGCTATCTCAGAGCCCGAAGCGACATAGAGACATCGATGAAGGGATGAGCGAGGATGCGTCAATTCAATCGAAGAGGAGGAGACAGGAGTCCCCGGAAGGCAAGGGCAAAGCCAAATTGGTAGACGAGAGCTCAGACGACTCGAATGACGCAGTCTCGATACCCTCCAGTGAAGGGGAGCTCCTTGATATCCAAACTATCAATGAGGGAGCAAGTCCGGAATTTCAAGCTTCTTCGAAGAGCCCCGCATCCCTTTCAGAGCCATTCCGCGAACAAGCCGAAGCCGAGGAGCCACACCAACAACCGGAATCAGATCCAGGGTCTGAACAATCTCAAGGCCAGGGACAAGATCCTCCGCGTCTTGCTCCTCCGCCACCCCGCCTACTAGATCGCATCGTGGACTGGGTATTTGGTGATATCGCTCCAGGTGTTCAAGCCGCCGAGGACGTTGCCAACGATGAACACGTTGTCCAGGATCTCGCAGAAGAGGCACCCTTCGTGCCCTTTGGTGCCAACGAGCCACGCGGGATAGCCGACTTACCGGCACAGGATCCGGAGGTTGCTGCTGCAGCAGCTCAAGCTGGTATCGATGTGAATGATCAGGATGCCATCGACGACGCTGAGGACCTCGAAGGAATTATGGAGCTGATTGGTATGCAAGGCCCACTCACCGGTCTGCTGCAGAATGCCATGTTTAGCGCCGTCTTGATATCCGCCACTCTAGCCTGCGCAGTTTGGCTCCCGTATCTCTGGGGAAAAGTGGTCATCTTGTTCATGGGAAGTCCTGTCTCGCTTTTCATCAAACTTCCGCTCCAGCTAGTAGCCACCTTCGCCGACCTCGTCGTTGACGGTGCTCTTTGTCTGGCTGCAGGAGCTGTATATGCCGTGTTGGAAACGCTCCGCCTCCTTGTTCAATTAGCTACTATGGGTATGGGTAGTGACGCTGCCGCACGCCCAATTGGGCTCGCCGCTGCACCGGCACAAGCCATCGCAGCCAGAGCCGCGGAACGCCTCGGGAAGCTCGTGTCTGATTCGCCTCTATTACCACCTCCTACCTATTTCCGTCTATCCATCAACTCGCATGTGGCATTACGAACGATCCAAAACACAACTTCTCATGCCCTCAATCAAACGAGCGCGATTGCCTCCGCTCTTTTCGAGGACGCCGCATCAGAATCGGCTACAAGTGTAGTCCTCCGGGCTCTCTACCAGCTGCCTGATTCTCTTAAACTAGTGATCACGGCACTGTACAACAAGTTGACGACCTTGCTGTCCTGGCTAATGACGACCAAGTCTTACAAGATTACCTTCAATCTAGATTTTGGACGCAATGTCAACACTGCCTATGCGGCCTTGGAACAGTGGACTGCCTCCGACCGGGTGATTGCCGTGCTCGCTGGTTACGCGTTCTTTGCTCTTGCTGGTGCTGTGTATCTTAAACGCGGCGCCCCATTCAGCTCTTCACAGCAAGGACAAAAGATCGAGCGTATCATTGCTGATATGCTTCAGCAAGCCGGAGGTGTTCTGAAGGTCATCTTAATCATTTCCATCGAGATGCTGGTCTTTCCCCTGTACTGTGGGCTCCTTCTCGATCTGGCTCTGCTCCCTCTATTCAGAAACGCAAGCCTGTACACCCGTTGGCAGTTCACCCGAGAAAGTCCCTGGACATCTGGATTTGTGCACTGGTTCATTGGCACCTGCTACATGTTCCATTTTGCACTGTTCGTGGCAATGTGCCGGAAAATCCTGCGTCGGGGCGTCCTTTACTTTATTCGCGATCCTGACGACCCGACTTTCCACCCCGTTCGCGACGTGCTGGAGCGCAGCGTCACCACCCAACTCCGGAAGATCGCTTTTAGTGGGCTTGTTTATGGAGCCCTGGTGATTGTCTGCTTGGGTGGTGTAGTATACAGCCTCGACCAACTCACGGCCGGCGTGCTTCCCATCACCTGGGTCTCGCATGCACCATCCCTTGAATTCCCGCTCGACCTGCTATTCTACAACTTTCTCACTCCAGTCATTCTCCAGGTATATAAGCCAGGCGAAGGGTTACACGCCGTTTCGGCGTGGTGGTTTAAACGCTGCGCCCGCATGCTACGATTGTCGAACTTTTTATTTGGCGACAGGGTCAAAGCAGAGGAAGGTCGTAAGGATGATGGTGACGACATCGTAGACGGCAGATTCGTTCGCGCCCCTGCGTCAGATCAAGTCCGCATACCCAAAGGCGACACTGTATTCATCGAAGTCGACAAAAACAACGTGCGAAAAGACGGCAAATCCGAGGAGGGAGGAGTGCACAACTCTGACCTAGTGACTAAAGTCTATATTCCACCCTGGTTCCGCGTCCGCATCGCTGGATTCGTCTTCACCATCTGGCTCTTCGCTGCCGTAGCCGGTGTCAGCGTGACTGTCATCCCCCTCCTCTTTGGCCGCTACCTCTTCTCTCTTTTCCTACCTTCGCACGTTGATATGAACGACATTCACGCCTGTTCTCTTGGCATCTACTCTCTGGGCAGCATCTACTACACACTCTACCAGGCTTATAATTTTCTGCGAAGCATCGATAGACCGACACCCTCGCCCCTGGCAACACTGTACAACGTTGCTGCTACCACAATGCGCATCAGCGAGCGAGTCCTACGCTTCACTTATGTGTGGACGTCTTTGATACTTGCGATTCCTTTCCTCTTCGCGGTACTCATTGAGCTCTACTTCCTCATGCCGCTGCACGCGTATCTAGGCCCACATGAGCCACATGTGGTCCACTTGATTCAGGACTGGACTCTAGGCTTTCTCTACGCTCGTCTTTCTGCTCGCATCATCTTTTCGAATCGCGCTTCCCGCCCCGCGCGCGCATTCTCGGCCGTGATAGCCAATGGATATCTCAACCCCAACGCGCGCATTGCTACGCGATGCTTTGTCCTACCAGCTCTCATTCTCTTCACGACGGCCATTGCAGTGCCGAGCACTCTCGCACTCCTGATGAATAAGACAGTCTATTACATAGCAAGTGAGACAACGAAGAGCCAGGTGATGCGATTCAGTTATCCGACGGTTGGTCTGGCAATTGCAGGGTTCTGGCTGAGCAAGGAGGGATTGAGCGTGCTGACGAGATGGAGGATGTTGGTGAGGGATGAGGTCTATTTGATTGGGGAGCGATTGCATAACTTCGGAGACAGAAGGGCTCCTCCTCCTGCTGCTTCTGGGCAGACCTAATGTAGTATGATAAGTGCATGGGTCACAGCAGCATGGCGCCGGCCGGGATAGGACAGGTTTCGATTTTATGGGACTGTAAGGCGTTTCTTGGGCATCACAGGATGAAGCATTCATAGGATGATATGTCGGGGTCACGTCGAACGGGTTTATTCGGTGGCTTCCCTTCCACCCACAAGGAGCTCTAGGATAAGCGACTATATTTTAATAGACCAGTAGTCTAATAGATTTGATATTCTCTGTTCATGATCAGTCATCTCTTTTCGTCTCTTGTCGTTGACTAACGGGTGCTTTCCAGCTGCTGCCAGAGCCATATAGGGTATCTCAAAGTAGCAATTCACTGGAGTTATATCCCTCTTGCTGCCCTTCTACCTTGCGCCAATTCCCGTCTAGTATATTCGTAGTTCCAGGACAAATCACCAGAAGAGGCCATCCAGTATATGGGCAGTGCCTATTCTCAGACATCACAGCCCCAAGACTACCGCCTCTCCTCCGATCCTCCTTCGCAGAGAATTCGACAGTATCCAACCTCTTTTCACAACCGCGGCCCATTCCTTCACAAATACTTCTTAGCCGCGGCAGCGACCCTCTGCCGAAACACGGGACTCTTGACCACATCCCCATTGCCCGCATGGAAAAAAGGATTCATAACAGTCTTCAACCACGCCTCGTACACGTCGACGAAGAAATTCTTCACCGCCTCCTCGGTCGCCGGATTCGTGGGATTGTACAAGCCCGCCCCGCCGCCCGTCAACGCACTCCGTCCCCCGGCAAGACTCCCCCTCGCGCCGCCCGCGCCCCCAGCCGTGAGCCCCAGCGCCTCGTCCCGCGGCCGCGTGAGCAGCAGGAACCGCACGTTTGCACCCGTTATCCAGCACGAGACGAAGTTGTTGGCGTACTTGTCGATGTGCTTTAGATACATGGGCGCGGAGCCCGACGAGGTGGAGGGGCCCCATTGGACTTCTTCGACGATGTCGAGGGACGAGTGCAGGATGAAGGGGGCGAGGTGGCGCTCTTGGGTTGTGAAGCGGGGGATGCCGTCGCCGCCGCTGCGGGAGGTGCCGAATTCGTGGGTGAAGAGGGGGGTGTCGGTGGGTGAGAAGATGGTGAAGAAGTAGGACATTGTGGCGACTTTGACTATATTGCTGAGCTTTAGGGCACTCGGGATTATGTCGATGTATGTATGGATCGGAAATTGATCTTTCTCCTCCCCCTCTATATGGGCCCGGGAGGTTGGCTGGCAGGTTGCGTTCAATGTCGAGCTATCGGAGGTGCTGCGGAGGTGGAGCGGAGCTTAGAGCAGCAAGGGTTCGCGCCAAGAAACCTCCGAGCGCCATCTTTTCCGAACCTCAATCTTCAACGGCAACGCTTCTCTAACAAGCCCTCACAACCCACAGCACAATGTTCGGCCCCTTTCGATTAACAAACCCGCTTTCGGGCGGCCTCCTCTGGTACGCACCTCCTCAATTGCGCCCTGCGCTCCCCTCACTTCCGCTTCCCACCTCGCGCACAACTCTCCTCTAACCATCCATCCCACTCAGGAAAGTCCCCTGGCGCCTATCCCGCCACCAAAAGTACCGACAACGCGAGCGCCTCCGAAACGTGGATTCCGTCGTTGCGACCCTCGACAATGCGCTTGCGCGCCAGGGCCAGAGCATGAAGAAGGTGATTCGGTGGAAGGCGGAGATGCCGACTGAGGGAGAGATGCTGCCCAAGGATAAATATACGGTGTTTGATCGCAAGGTTAAGAGGTATCGGAAGGGAATACATAGTAAGTGCTGTCTTTTTGGTTGCTTGGTGGGACGATTGGGGGTGATGGGATGGAAGAGCTGTGTTGAAATCGATAAAGATTCTGAGTGAGGAGACGCTAACGATTTGAGCAGAGGTGCCGAAGTGGACGAGAGTAAGCCAGAGGCTGAATCCTCCCGGTTTTTAGACGGGTAGTAGGCGGTATTAAATATGGAGTGTACATTATATGTTTATTATACGAATGCACAAAGAATGGCGTCCTTTGGTTTCATCGCACGCAAATACATACAAGCATGTTTGTTAGAGGTTAGAAGAAAGACAAGCCTCTCCAGTTTGTCTCAAATTGTATCTAAGACATTTTAGACACAAACTAGTTGGATACTTAAGGCAGCATCTCTCCCGGAAATTTCATCTACTGTTTCAATCTGAAGAAGCTTCAACATTTGCAACCGTACTCTTGGTCTACTTTTTCAGATGATTTCCCTCACTTAACCTTTCATCTTAGACACTAGCTTTCACATTCACCTCGACTTAAACCTGCCGGTCTCGAATTCACTTTCACTTTCGTTTTCGCTACCTGCGCAGTATTTATGAACCTCGCTCGCTCTTATGGTTTGTACCTTCTACAATCTCTCTCTGCCTAGCTGACCGGATTGTGCTTGTTGACAACATGGCTAAACCATCATCCACACCTTCAGCGAAAGAGGTGGACTTTCGAAAGTTATCCCAGCGACAAAAGAAAGAGAAGGAGGAGCTGAAGCAGCAATGCACCGAAGAAAAGAAAAGGCTGGCAGAGAAGCACAGAAGAGAGCATCAGCAGCTTTTAGAACACCATGAGCAACCATCCAAGGACTCACAGCCTCAGGCCGATCAAGCTGCGCCTTCTCTTCCTGGATCTTCTGGGGATGTTTCCCGACAATCTGCTGAGTGCAAACTCGCCTCACCGGCCTCACTTCCACCCGGCCAGAAGATTGATGTCAAGGGTGAACAGCAAGGTACGAGAATCAAAGCGAAGCCCAAAGACGACAAACAGGCAAATTGTCCAGTACAAGGACGAAATGTACAAGTCATCGATCTCATCTCTGACGACGAAGAGGATCAGTACGGCGGTGGCATGGACACTGCGACCTACCAAGCGAAGGGTTCATCCGCATCACCTGGTTCGAGTGGAAGCCCGATATTGATTGATGATGATGTGGTGGAAATGATTGTAAGTTTTCCTTTCCTATCGATCCTTGATATCGAATTCTAACTTTCAAAAGGCCATTCAAAAGAAACCTGGGGTCCTTTCACAGCCGCGCAAGCGTGATACCTCTTCAGGAAGTATGCAGGATGACGGAGACCACAAGTCGTTCGAAGATGTGGTGCAAGACGTTGCAGCCGCGAATGAGATGGAGTTGTTGGAGAATGATTCTCGCCCTACTAAGCCTGAGGCTTCGGCTTCACTGCGATCTCACTGCCAGAGCACTGAGAAGCATGATCCGTTAATCAAGTCTTTCAATGGAGATACGACAGTCACTGCTGCGGGAGCTCCGCATACTGCTTCCCTTGAGCCAGAATCCCCGAGCTCAGAGGTAAACCTAGCACCTTTGACTGCTACCCGGTCGCTTGAGGGAGGCTCGACTCATAAGAAGCCGCACTCTTCCAACAGTAGCAACCTCAAGTATGGACAGCAACTAAACACATCTTCGAAGAGGTCTAAAGGTCTACCAGGTGTGGCCACATCTGCTATTCCCAGCAAGAGGACTAAAACCACTTGCCCCCCTCCACCGACTTTGCAAGTAGCTTCCAAGCCAGCATCACACCGAAATGAGGTAAAAGAGTTCAATTTGAGCGACGACAGCGAGTCTGAAGTTGAATGGTCTTCGCCATCAATCCAGTCTCCTACGACCGCTACCAAAGGAGCAGCAAAGCAGGCCCCGGGACTCAAGACAGCTGTTCGAGCAAAGAACAAATACGGCCTCAAGAATATACCTCAAAAGCGTACGGCTCGCTTCGGTACTCCCCCGCCATCCAAGGGAAAGGCAGCGGAGTCGAGGACACCGCCGCCGGCACCTAAAAAGCGTAAAGTTGCCATTGGGGCACCGCCATGCCCTGTGCCACCTATCCGACTTGTCCCTGTCTCTGCGCTTCCAAAGAAGCCCATCAAAGCTCCAAAGCCAGGCGGTCCGGGCTCTCATAGTCTCTTTGAGAGAAACGTCCGCCGTGCAGAAGCGGCTCTGAAGCCAGGCGGTCCAGTCCCTCATGCTCCCTCCGAAAGACACGGACGCCGCGCCAAAGCCGCTGCTCTAGACAAGATCCAAGTAGTCACCAGCAGGACCGAAGAATTCCTCCGCGAAGAGCAGACTCGGAAAACGAACGAGAAAGACACGCCGCCCATCACGCCGGGCTGTCTGAACGCAGGAATGCGCGGCATGAGCATCGAGCACAAGACTACTACACCTGGCCTTGGGCGAAAGGAGCATGCCGGTCAAGGTGCCGTCAAGGAAGAACACGACAAGCCGGGCGTGAGCAGGAAGGCTGCCTGGTGGAAAGACCGCTTCGGCGGCGATCGATACATTGCTAAAACTCAGGGCTGGACGGGCCAGCGGGAGGGAAGCGGTGAGGAGGTGGACTCAGACTTGGCTAGGTGGCGCATGGTGAACGGCAGGATCGCTGAGATTCTTGACTGAGCAGCACCTGCTGCGCGAATACTTTTGGGTTCTGTTCTCGTGTGGTTTTCGGGAGAGGGTTAGTATGTTTTCTATCGTGGCGGCATGGGCAATCGTGCGGACGCGTTGGTCGTGGTGGCGTGGGCTTGCTTTCTGAATATCTGCTTGCGAAGGCTTTGTGGAGAGAGAGGGGAGGGGAGGGGGGACTTTGAATGGCCTTTTGCGAGAGATTCCTGGAATACTGATGGCTAGTACCGTTCAAGTAGCATGAAGGTAAACATCGGCCGTTGTATGGTTGAAATATGACGATAAATAAGTTTTGAGCAAGAGAGTCGTTCTAGTCTCCTTTGCTTCGACGGGATCAGTCTACCATGTGCATATAGTATATTACAACTTCTACGAGTAAATTGAAAAGTCTGGCTGTGAGACTAGATGAGATGGCTGCCAGACAAACTCACTCCTCCTTATTATCCAAGGAAAACATTTGCGGCGCGCTAGACACACAACCAACCAGCCCAGTTAGACTTCTTCGAGTCCAAGCTCGCAAGTAAGAACATGCTCAGGACTTCTCATTCCAAAAAAGGAAGCCCAGCTTATAGAATCCATTCCCGTCTGATTGCTTCGTGCTTGGGAGGGGGTGACCTTTGGTGCAACACTCCTACGGGCACACAGAGAAACCCCGACCCCCTATGAAAACAGACAGTCACTGCGTCTGTGAAAACAGTATGCCTCGTATAACGATTACTATCGTGTCCTCAGCGCGTCTAGCCGTCGTCGAATAGGCATTCCCAACCAAGACGTCCTTCAACCGGAGGTGCTCGTCGTGGATTGGGGGGGCGCAGTATGAAATCCACGTCACATTGTATCAGCATCTACAAGTCGACCCGTCTACAAGTCGGCCTACAAGGGAAGTTCTTGCATCGGTGCGTCAAGGTCCTGGACAGCGCCTGGGTTGGTGGAGGAGTGGAGGAGCTTTCGCATCTTTTCCGTCGTTGGCAGGGTGGTTTTTCTGTAAAAACACCTCGTTATGAGCGGTGAAGCTGTCATGGGAACGGAGAGCGAATGGGGGAGGATAACTCTTGGAGTGAGTAGACGTTACTTATTCGTCCTGGGAAAAGGGAGGACTTGTCGCACTCATCTTCGTGGGTTGGAGGGAGGTCGATGAGAGAAGAACAGTCTCTTTTTGCTGGGAACCTGCTGGAGTTCTATGTGAGGAAAGGACAAACACGGTTCTTGGAACACAGAGAAAAGAAAAGATCGCCGAAGGGACTGAGAGAGGGTTAGTGACCCTCTTGCACGGATATGAAGATGGGCAGTGAGCCTCCCAAGTGTTCATTTCACGCATGCATTCACGACAACAAAAAAAGGGCTCCAAACGCGCCCCCAAACAAATTTCTCAGCGCCGCCGAAAACGAACCTCAAGAAAGTTCCTAAAAAATGTGACTCAAAACAAGTCCCAGATAAACCACGAAATCCTTCGCACCAGCAACCCTCCCCCTCCCCTCCCCTCGCCGCCCATGTCCAGGCTGGCCCTGTCCCCTGCGTCAATCACACACCTTGCCCCGTTCCCCGAGCAAAAAAGAAACACAACAACGATCCAACCTCAACACTTCGGCACTTGAGCATGGTAAGGGCATCTCCAGCCCACCCCCTCTAAAAAAACTGTGTACAGACAGACAGACCGCTCTCAAAGCCCAACCTCCCCCCCCCTCTCATCCAGCCCGACGATCATCTCCCCTCTCCTCGCCATCGCCACAATACCAGTGAGGCGAGAACCCTCACAAGGCACTCCTTGCCACCCACCGCGGAACAACGCTCATCTTACAGCACAAACGCACGACCGTCGCCCCCGCGCCGCCCGCTTCACTCTACAGGATGAGAGCGAACCCGACTTGGCTGCTGATCTTGGGTATCAGGACCGAGTGGTTGTGTCGGGCGGGCGGTCGAGAATGTGATGAGTTGTTCAACGGGGGAGCCTACCCGCTTTGCGTAGATTGAGCGAAGGGAGGGGGTGGGGGGAGCATGGAAGGCCAATGGGTACGGGCTCCGAGAGCCGTGTACGGGAAAGGGAGAGGGATATGGAATTTTTTTGGGGTGGTTGCTTTTGGGGCGGGAGATGGGGACGGGCGTGGGATGCTTGGGAGACTGAGTGTTCACCTTGAAGGGGGGTTGGGGAGTTGCTCGGACGGAGAACCTTGTACATGGACAACGGGAAAGGGAAGCGGGGCGATCGCATTCGCTATCGCATTCTAGATGGTTATGCCATGGAGCTGCGAAGGAGCGCGTGTTCGGACGTGGACTGAAGTCTTCGGGCTTGAACGCGTACCGTACGTACAAGGTCCTCACGAGCCTTGTGTCCCAGTCGCACGATACCCGCTTGAGCGCTTCTGCATCTCAGATCCAACCCATGCGTTGTTTGTCATCTGCTCTGACGAACTCTGGCCTTTAGTTTGGCCGAACTACGCTCAACCTTGAACCCGCGCATGTCACGTCGCACCACGCAACGTTCAGAGGCGCAGCCTTCTCCGTTACCCAAAAGAAACCCCGACATTGATGCATGAGGAAGCCGCTCAGCTGGTTGCTTGTGTGAGCTTGAGTACCTCCATCATGCGCTGCGCTTCTGAAACGGTTCGCGGGCAACAAGTCAACAACATACTCGACGGGTTTAGTGAAACCATCGGCTCCTGCCGTAACGGTGCTGCTCGACCCACATGCTCTGCTCTCCGACTGTTTCCCGTCGCAGGATTTGTAACAAAGAGTTCTATTTTGACTGTGACGACGAACATCGTTCGAGAATGAGGTGTTGGAGGCGCTACTACTTTGAGTTTGGGCTTGTTGCGAGGGTACACAGTACACCGAGATCCAGCTCGGTACCAAAAACCTGCCTCGTGGGACAGAACTTCTCTGAGAAGGGCACTCGGACTGGGTCACAACATGCTACAGGAGCCACGCGTGACAAGGTCCCGATTCTCGTGACAAGATTCTCGGTCTGTTGAATCCGGCGCTGTGGGCGAAGGAATGCACTCCTCGGTGATGGAAAAATGCCCCGAAGAGCTTCCCCGTAAGACGATAAGCTGCAACGCTCGAACCTCATCAATTCATTGTCCGGACTGGCTGGTGTGTGTAGGTATCTAGACCAGCATCAGCGCGCGTGCTAGGGGCCAATCTAGTAGTTTGCGCGATGTGGCAGCCAGCACCTCCTCAATGGTGAAGCATGAAGTTTCTGGTCGCGAAAGGAAGGTGAGCAGAATGCTCCATGCATCGCAGCAATGATGCAATGGTCGTGAAACGAACTGCAAAGGTGTGGCACAGACACCAAAATAGAGCGCTGGTGTGCAAGTGGTACCGAGATGACAAGGCAATTGGGCGAGTGGGTAAGGGTAGGGCTGCCCTAAAACGCGCGCCAGGATAACAGAACCACCACAACTCCAGGCTAGCAGACGTCGCGAAACGCGTCCGACCGCCCAATCCACACTCTAATGCCCGATGCCAAATGGTGCATGAATTATCTTTCAGCTCGCCATGAAGCTAGATGCGGTCATGAACGCGTAATCGTAAATGTATCTCCACCGCCCTACTTACTACTTTGGAAGTGGATACGAGGTAAACAATTCCGGCGAACCCTTGCTCTACAATCTCCGAGAAAGGTTGGTGTATGTGGCTCGTACAAAGGCACAAAAGGATGCGCCACAATACTACTGTACCATTTCTATGGGAGTTGGTGGGAAGGAATTTTATGGCCGAGATATTCAATCTCCTATCTCTTGCATTGGCTCTTACGTCGACAGTGTATCTGCCGATAGATGTGCTTCTATTCTTGGCCGGAGTCTATTGTAGGGATAATAGTAGACGTTCTTATGGGGGGTGGGGGCCAATATGTAGGCATGTAGTGGTTGTAACCGTCCAATAGGACTGCAGAGCAAGATAGGGGAAATACATTTGGAGAAAGACGCGAAAGACTGCAGGATGACCAACTTTGGGACGGATGGGAAAGGGACGGGAATAGAGAATCGGTGTGTATGCTAATCTCTGCAAGGCGTACAGAAGAAGGTGTGTGGATCGGAGGTTTTTCCACATTCTGGTGCTGGGCGAGCGGTGTTGTTCCCGTCCCTACTTTGGATTCCTTCGGGCCTTTCGAGTTCGGACGCACTATTCATGAAAGAGATCAAGCTGAATAGGAGAATAGAGAGATTGTGCTATTTTAGACCGCTTTGTACTCGCTTCTGCATTGCGATTAAGCTGAAGATACGGGTAGCTCGCCGCTGCAGGTAGTACCTATACGAGGTCACGAGGAGAATCCTGCGATGCGAACAGCCGCTCCATGGGAATCAGCGATCTCGATCTCGACCTCGACTTGTGAGGGTGAGTCAGGCTCAAGTCAATACCAAGCAAATGGCATCATTCAACCGATTGATGGACCGCCTAATGTGACACGTCAGCAGAGGCTGGATTTCCAGAAGAATTGATTAAGTGGTAGCCGCATTCAGTTGCAATCACGGCTCTCGAAGGCATGCTCAGCAAGTCACCAAATCGCCGAAAAGTGTGCGGCATACATGGAGACGTGTGGAGACTGATTGGCCGAGGCCGGGTGCCGACTGCTGCATGTTAGCAAGCGCGCTGCAGGAGCCGTCTTCTTTTTTTTCTTTTTCTTGCACACGTTGACACGCGAAGTAGCACAAATGTATCACAAATGGCTTCTCTCCTCCACAACAGGACGCGCCAACACGTCTCCAACACGGCCTCTGGCTGTCATGCGTACCCTGTTTGAGAGAGGGCAAGAGCGGCCCGGGCAGGCTGGCCAGAGCTCCTCCCCTAACGGAAGACGACACGGCTGGCGACCCGGCGGGCTGGGTCTCGCACAGGCCGTCTCCTGAAATCCGCCTCGGGCCAATGGCAGCGCGGCCAGGGGCGGGGCAGGTCGTCCAAACGGCCATGAGGGAGCGACCGAGCCGAGTTCGTATCTGGCCAGCCAGCCGAGGAGATCGAATCAGGGCGCCGCGCCTGACATGCTGGAGGCAGCGGAATCTGAGATGGGGGGTGTTGCGGGAGATGCAGACATCAGCCCATGTCAGAACCCTTCGCCCAAGTGCCCGCGCGAATCACCGGCCGCAGCAGGCCTGTCCACCGACCAGGAAAGCGCGGGAGGCCAGGCGCTCCTTGTCACCGCCTTCAGATATAGCCTGGCATGGCACGGCCAGTGCCGCGAGAGAAGCCGGCAGAAAGAAAATGCCCGCCTGCGCCCAATCAGCGCACCACCGCAACTTGCCAAATTAACGCTTATGCACAGGCGTTGACTCTCGAGGGCTCGCTTAGACACGGTGCATTTCAAAGCAAAGGTCGAGGTCTTTCTGCTCTCCATCGAAAAAGCGGGCGCTGCGCTTCACGTTGCGACAGCAATCGGTCCTGACTTCCCCTCTTGCATTCGGATCATCGGGTCCGTTTCAATCCCCCCTCCTGCGCTCGCTGCGTTTGCGGATGGTTTGCCGGCCCTGGTCGCTCCCAACCACCCCCGCATGCCCAGCTCGCCTTGTGGGCATGTGTGAGGATGCTGGCGCCTGCGCTCGCTCCAGGTCGCGAAGGCAGCAACCCTCGAGGGAATGCGGGAAGCAAGGTCGAGGGGCCCTGAGGGCGATCTTCGACGCCTGTCAGCTAGAGGGAGCCTGCAAACAGCTTGTTCCAACGTGCTGCGTCCCCGTCGACCTGGAGCTGTAGATTGTCGATACATGGCCGTGTATACCACCGGCGCGTCCAAGTGCCGTCATAAGCACCTCGGGCGAGACACAGCTCTTCATCACGGCTAGCGCCCTTGATGTTCTGTGCGAGCGGACATGACCCTGCCGAAATTCGCCTGTTTACAGAAAACGGTCGCTCGCTGCGAAGACAAGACGCATGTCGATCGCTACCGGGCACTTCAGCCGGGGGCCTAGTCCGTTTCAACCAAGGTTCAAAAGCTCCGGCAATAGTCGACGAGCATGCGACATTGATTAAATGCCGTACGGATGCTTAGGCGCTGGAAATGGCTGGTAGACAGAAATGCGGGAAAATTGCCCTCGGCGCGGCCAATCAGTAAAATTCGTTTGGCATCTTGACTGAAGTATGAGGTGAAGGCGACTCACGGCTGCTAGGGGTGTAACCTGGTCTAGAGGCCTGTCAGTACAGTAATCTTGCGCTGGGGGAAAAAGGACGGCACGAATCGGGATCCGTAGGTGGGGGAGCAGCCACACGGCCAGAGTCCCCTGTGATCGCCGCCGTTGTAGACCAGACGAGGATCCCTGTTTCCCGCCTTGCACCAACGGTCACGACGGCGGAGCTGGGCATCAGGTTCGACGGCGTGGCTTTGCGCGCAAGCTGTTCGCATTGTCGACTTGATACTGGCGATGAAGTAGCATGTTGGACGACGCCAGATGGCATGTACCGGGCGTGCTACCATGCGCGCGGCTGCCGTGCCATGGTAGCCACGAATGGGATAGCAGCAAGTGCAGCCACGCGACGAGACTATACGTAGTATGTCTCGATCACTTTTAAGGATTCGTCGATGCAGCGCAGGTGACCTTGTTGCCGGTCGACGTCGCACCCGAACTGAACGTTGAGCGACATGGCGGCCGCGACAAGCCACCGGACTGGCCACGACTCGACAAGTCTCCAAGCGTTGCCCGTCTTGTGCAAGAGCAAAGGGACTACGAGCGTGCGCCGATTCGCTGGCCGAGAGTCTAACATGGGCGAGGGAAGAGCTGCGCAACGTTCGGGAATCGATTCTCGTGGGCATATTCGCCCCAGTGCGCCTTGTGCGATGCGCAGTGCACCGTCGGAGAGGGGCGGCATATGGCCATGTGCGCTCTGCCGCGACAGCAAGACAATCGCTTTGTCGGCGTTGCGCAGCAGCGGGAGACTTTGCCATGGTGGCCGTTGGTTTAGAGTTGATGGTCGCTCGGTACCTGACTTCTCTCCCTTGTCGCTGGACAGGCCAACAGGGCGATGCTCCCAGGGTTTCTCCGCGCTCCACCGCGACCGCCTCGTTCGGAACATTACCTGATCATGTACCATGTCACGATCGTCCCGGGCCAGCAGCGCCAACAACGTCTCCATGGCATAAATGTTTCTGTCGCAGCGGCTTCTGGAAAGCTGTCAACCGGGCTCGCGCAGCGTGCGACGAACGCGCGGCCTGTTTCAAGACGGCGCTCCAGGTTCAAGCAACACGCGCGCAGAGCAGCGACTTGAGACGGTGCCTGCGAGTGCAGCAGTCTGAGGACGGGCCGCCAATGCGACGCGCAGGACACGCCAGGCCATGATGAAGCAAGCGCGGGAGCAGCACCTCTCTACTCGCCGCGAGACGAGCTGACGCAGCGGTGGAGAGGGAGAGGAGTCTTTCCATGGCCCAGACGGCTATTCGCACGCGTCTTGATGTTTTGCTGCGACGCGGGTCTTCTTCTGGCGCGTCAGAGCATAAAAAGGGCAATTTAACTTATTATAGCTGCCGTTCCAGGATGATGCAAACATTCGACATCTGCCGGGTCCGCGAAACGAGTCACTCTCCCTGATGGCATGAAGCTGGCGGCGGACATGGCCCCCTGTCCGGATCAGTCGCAAGGCATAACGTCCTGATTGGGACGCGCCGCCTCACGATCTTGACAGCGCCCGGCGATCAGCAGGCGGTTCTCGAGGACTTGCACGACGTGCCCGAGGCCTATTTCCGAGCCTGGCGACCGAAGCGGCCTAGGGCGACAAGCAGGCAGCGCCCGTTCGGGACGGCCACAAAGGGGAGGGCTGGGAGAGGGCTGGGGGAGGGCTACGAGTGTGCTAGGTGAGGCTAGGAGCTGGGCAGGTGCTGGCGACGTGGTGAGGCGGTTGGACGGACTGCAACGAGCGCCACGGGCCAATGAGCGGGCGGGCGGTGGGCCGTTGGTGCAACAGCACAACGGTCGACTAGCTAGTGGGTGGCTGCGGAGGGGACTCGAGCAGAGCAGAGCAGAGCGAAAGTCGCAACCAAGGCCGGCTGCAGCGACAGAGGGTGAGCGGCCGAGGGCAGAGGGCAAAGGGTGACGGTGATAGTGCTGCCCCATCAATCTGTGGCGGTGGGCCCACGGTTTTGCCGGGCAGCACAGCAAATGCGATGGCATGGCTCCGGGGCGGACGGGGCGCGCGCTGGTCCGCGGATAGGGGAGCATGGCCAGCAGCCAGCAGCCGGCGGGCTGCAGGGGCGATGGAAGCAGAAGGTGCTCACTGCTCGACGAGGAGGATTATTATCGGGGCAGCGTGCGCGGCGGGTATAAGAGAGAGAGAGAGCTTAGCTTTGGCCAGCCATCGACTATTTACCCGACCAGGGCGAGGATGTCAGGATGATGATGATGGAGGATGGGGGCAAAGGCTCCATGGCGCGCACGGCCGGGCTGGGGGCCTGCTGGGGTGTGCCGGGGGGTGCTGCTGATGGCGGCCATGGGTGGTGGAGGGGGGCATGGAGCATGGGAGCAGGGAGCTTGTTAGCTGGTTAGCTTGCTAGCTTGGAGCATGGCGGTGGCTAATTTTGCCGCGCATTTGGCCTGCCTGCCTCTCTTGTGCATGCTCGCCCGCGCATTCTTTGACAGCGTCACCGCCCGCTGCAGATGTGTCGAGTCCGTCTGGCTGCTGCTCTGCTCTGCTCTACCATGCCCTCTCACCCTCGCGCTCTTTCCTCCCACCCCAGCTATCCGGCCATCAGGCCCTCCGGCTGACGCGACACGCCCTCTCTCTCTATCTCTTTCTCTCTCTCTCTCTCACACTCTTACTCTCACACGTCCTCTCTGGTCGCTCCCGCGGCCGCATCCCTGATCCCGGCCGCATCGACAGCCGCGGGCTCGGCGCTCGAAAAGGGCTCGTCGGCCGGCCGTGCAGCGCGAGCAGGGAGGTGGCTGGCCTCGGGAGGCGTTAGTTGTTTTACGTTTATTTCACGCCTGCTCCACCTCGCGGCCAGGTCTGCTATTTGCTCGCCCGCCGCTCCTGGGACCGTCTCTGGACTCTGGCGCTCCGTGTGCGTGTGAAATTGCGCAGGCTACGCTACTGCATCCCAACAGCACCCTCGTCGCCCGCGCCCGGGCCTCGCAGACCGGTTCCTCGACACCACCGAAGGCTGTAATAATAACAATGTCGCAGTCGCGTGCGCCAGATAGGGCCCGGAAGTATAAGGAAGAGCCGGCTCCTGGAGCGGCGCATCAGATGGTGAGTTGCTTCTGCCCGCCCTCCCTGTCGCTCTCTCTGCCACTCGCTCCCCCCTTCACCACGCCCACGCCCACGCCGCACCCGCCCGCCATTCGCTGCCCGCCCTCGACCGTTGGAGTTTGAGCACCGCGCCCTCGGCCCTCTCGCAGCGCATCCGCATCCGCATCCGCATCGCAGGCCTGCCCGCCGCTGCCCCGTTGCTGCCAGCGTCTCCCCTCGCTGCGGTTGCGTTGCATGCTGCAGCCTCTGCAAGCCGCACCCACGCTTCCTCAGTTACCCCAGCCCTCGCGCGTTTCTGGCTACATGGTATGCCCTCCCGCCAAGCAGCCCTGCTCCCCCGTCTCCCCCGTCCCCCAAACCCTCACGCCCCTGCACGCCTGGTCGCACCCGTCGGCCACCTTTCCTGGTCGCCTGGTCGCTTGGTCCCCCTCCCCTCCGCCGTCTTGTCACCGCAGCCCGACCAGCGCCATCCTTGCGCTGCCATGAGCCCTCCGCCGCCCACCGCTGGCCCGCCCGCTGCGTTGTCAAGCTCGCCCTCCACCGCGCCCGTTTTCCTTTAGTCTGCCCTTCCCGTCCTATAAACGCCTGCCCTACCGTCGACCTGCTGTCCAGACCCTGCCCCTCGCATATCAACTTGTGCGCCGCCAGCTTCTCCCCGAGGCCTCCGTCCCTCTACCACACTACTACTTGACCGCAACTCCAACCTGCCCCTCCCCGCACATCCCCGCGGCCACACCCCCCCATCCATCTACACCTCGTTCATTCTCTCCCCTGCTACCTCGTCCATCGTTTGCTCTCCCCCGACCGCGCCTTCTTTGCTTTTTTTATCATCTTGCACATATAGTTGTTGTTGCTGCTGCAGCACCCTGCTGACAAGTGCGCCTTCCAGCATCACCCCCACTCGGCGCAAGGCTTGCCACCGCCGACCCATCATCCGCAACATCACCCGAGGCCTGCCGTGGTCCAGCATCAACATCACCAACCACATCCCGAGTCACCACACCAAGCCGCGCCCGCGCAGTCCCCGGCGCAGGCACACTATTCTTCACCCCATCCTTCAAATCCGCAGGTCCCGCCCTCCCATCAATCACCTTACGTCCAGCAGATTCAAGGACCGCCAGGACCCCAGCAGCAGGAAGTTCCCTACTACCCTGCGCACCCGAGTCCTTACAGCACGAACAGTGCACCGAGTAACTACTCTTCATCTGGTACGTAATTTGTTTATTGCACAGACTCGCGACGCGTTGTGGAGCATCAGAGCGCGCCGTTGAACGTCCCGAAGAACATCCGCTCGGCAACCCGTTCACACCCCCCGCCAACGTTTTTAAAAAAAAATAAAATCCACGTTCTAATTCCTTGCAGAAACCCCCGAGCTCATGGCAGCAGCAACCATGAACAGGTCGGGATTCCCGCCAATCTCTTACCATACGCCACAGTCCAACTCGCCAGCATCCGTGCAGTCACCTCAGCACGACCAGCATGGCAGACCCATCTACGGACAGCCACCTGGGCAGATGCCGCAGTCAATGTACTACACGCCGTATGCTTCCACAGGAGTTCCCCAGCAGTCGCCATACCCTCAGCACCCTTCAACCCAGCAGCAACAACCCATGGCGCAAAATTCGCTCCTCATGTCCCACCAGCAAGGCCAGCAGATGCATCATCCTCACCAGCCTCATCCCCAGACGCCTGGTATGACCGGAAGCCCCAAGTCGCGCATGCCTCAGACGCCTCTTCAGCGACCACCGTCAGGGTTGGGCCCGCCGCAAGCACCGCCTCAAGCACCTCCAGTTGGTACGCCAGGCATGCACAGTGGTGGTCCTCCATCAGCAGCAAATGTCAATCCCAATGCTGCGCCCGGACCCATTCCCGCGACTACACCTCTCGTTGTAAGGCAGGACCAGAACGGAGTGCAATGGATTGCTTTCGAATACTCGCGCGACCGAGTCAAGATGGAGTACACGATCCGCTGTGACGTGGAGTCGATCAACGTCGAAGACCTCCCTCAGGACTTCAAGACGGAGAACTGCGTATATCCACGCGCATGCTGCCACAAGGACCAGTACAAGGGAAACCGGTTGCACTACGAGACGGAGTGCAATACCGTGGGCTGGGCGCTGGCGCAGTTGAACCCGTGCCTGCGAGGCAAGCGCGGACTGATTCAGCGAGCAGTCGACAGCTGGCGGAACAGCAACCAAGACCCGCGGCTGAGGAGCCGACGCGTGCGGAGGATGGCGAAGATGAACAACCGCAAGGCAGTTCAAGCGACGCATGGGAACCACATGGCTGGGCCAGGTGGACCCGCTGCACCTGGGGTACCCAATTCAGCCGGTATGCCAGCACCACCCCAACAGCCGAGCATGAGCATGGGCGCACCCCAGATGCATCACCACCATGATCACCCTGGAGGACCTCAGGGAAGTAATGACGTTAGCGGTATGTACCAGATGTGATGATGCGATAAGCGCAATTGTTGGATGTTAAATGATACCTCCTGTCGTTTCTGCACTGCATGTACATTACACTCCTTGGATGTAATTCCCCCTTGATACCACTACCCCATTGCACGTACACATTCAACACAATCACCTCGCTCCCACTTGTCGTTTTTTGCCGGCTCAAGGGAGAGAAGTACCATGCATTGTTTGATTGTGCGAGTCTATTTCCTATGTCCATGGCTAATAGTTCCCCAGAAGGACATACACATCATCACCAAGCGCCAAATGGACAGCAGGCTTCGCCAAATGACGTGCGGCAAACTCAAAACTTCTACCCTACCTTCCCAACAAGCAACTCTGTAGCAAGTTCAAGCGGTATGCCCCCGGTCCACGATGGGATGGGCCACCATCCGCACGCCCCACACGCATCGAGCGTACCAGTCAAAAAGCAAGAGGTGGATGACGAGGAGCAGAAGAAGGCCATGTTCGGCGACCTACCGGAGGCCAAGCGCCGTAAGTTTATCCTCGTCGACGATGCCCAACGAGGAACGCGGGTGCGTGTCCGCGTCACTCTAGACAGCGTCAAGATGGAGGAGATGCCCGACTCATACCGGAAGATCAACTCTGTCTTTCCTCGCAGTTATTTTGCCATGCAGATGACGTCTCCTCCGGCTAGTCCTCGAGGCAGCAAGGTCTTCAGCGATGAGCCTGACAACGAGAGCGATCCAAGCTTCCCGGTAGGAGGCCGTAGCTCGGTCCCTGTTCCCACACTCGATGGCGAGGTATCCGTTCCGAAGCCGCGCTTGACGCGAGCGAAGCGATCCAAGGAGATTACTCTCAACGATCTCGGCTATCGCATGAGCTGGAGCCAAAGCCGTGTGTTTGCGGGGCGGACATTGTTCCTGCAGAAGTCACGTAAGTCCGAATCCGTGCAGTCTTCCAATTGCATATACTGACCTTTGTAGTCGATGCTTATCGCAACAAGATGCGCAGCAGCATGATGGGCGCTGGTCAAGATGTAGCTACAGTAGCGCCACACTTTGAAACGCGCGTTGGAAAGCGTAGGTGGACTGAGAGGATCGAAAAGAACAAGAAGAGAGGACGGGAGGGGTCACCTTAAGAATGCTGGCCATCAAACGTGCCCCAGTGGTTATACCCTGGTCCGCACCTGCAGAGCTGCAGCCGTACCCGCTTTTCCGAGCGGCTTGCAAGGGCCCCTAATGGCGCGACCGGGGTTGTTTACTCTTTTGGTCACGGCACTTATCACCTACGGACGGCACGCTTCGTCTTGTCGCTCGTCAATATCAGTCGTGTTTCACGATCTGTTGCGGGTCAAGACATGACTGCATCTTCTCAGGGTCGTCGTCGTTACGATCGACCCTCATCATCGACATAACATTCTCACCAAAATCGGGGCACGCAATCGTGTACTGGCATTTGATACCCTGTCTTGCAAGTTATGTTTCTCTTGCAAGACAATGCTGCCAGGGCGCTCTGGCTTGGACGTATATTCTTATTCTGTTCTATATCCTGTATGAATTTTCTTAATGCGTTCTCTCCATGACAGTCAATGGGTAGAGCAAGGCGCGGTAGGCTAGAAAAGTGCTTAGTGGGATGTTACGCTTCGATATAGGATGCGATTGTGTGTCTTCGGAGGTCTTTTTCGGGCATGTCTATTTTCCCGTCGATTGTGCTGGGTTTCCCACGATCTACATACATATTTAGTAGTCAATCAGATCAAAACCCAGCTCTGCCCTGTCCGCCTGAAATTGCTGTCCCCCGTGAGCAGTCCGTGAAGCCATCTCGAGTCCATCCCTCAAGTCCACGACGAGCAGGCAAGATGCCCATCGCCACCCCACCCCGCCTCCTCACCGCCCCCAAAGTAGAAATGAATCAAAGCGATCACGCAATCCTTTCGGACTACGTACTAGCCGCTACATTCATGACTCTTTGCCCATCCCCCACCTAAAACACCAAGCGTGCTCGCCCTCTCGCCCCCCGTGACTAAAAAAAATCGAGCATTAGAGACGGCTTGCAGTGTGAATAAGGTAGCAGGCTTGTAAGACAGAGTTTAATGCTTAGAGGAGCAAGGACCTGGGCCGAGCCGAGCTGAGTGAGCGGGCTGAGAGGGGAACCCCGGGAGGGGGGGTTTCTTGTGGGATGTTCCCTGGCGCGCGTGGCGGATGGAAGTGAGAATGGGGGATGGAATGGGGTGGTGGTGGCGTCATGTTTAAGATGGTAGTGGGCTCTCACATATAAAAAAAAAATCAAGAAAAAAAATTCCATGGTGCGACGACGACGACGGTGGTGGTGCGATATTTACAGGATGAGACGGGAGCATTTTATGTTCATCGACGGGGTAATTTGTTCTAGGGCTGGATTTGGGAGAAAATGGTCAACATTTAGTTCTTCTTTCATGCATTACCCATTTTGTTTTCTATTCAATAGCACAGCTTTAATTGTCCCCATGGTATGTTATATATATATAGAGAGAGAGAGAGAGGTTTGCGTCTCCTCCCTCCCCCACTTGGAAATCAGAATTCCATCCCAACCTCACCCAGCGCTGCAACGCACGCTCTTCAAAAGGGAGGAGGGGGGAGAAGAGTAAAAAAAACAAAAATGCAAAAATGCAAAACCTCAAACGCACGTCCGAGTCCAAACCCCCGACTCCACGCTAGAGTACCGTTGCCAAGCGCTGTCAAAAACGTGGTCGCATGTCAAACGGCCACCGCACAGGGTGCGTGCGTGCATGGTGCGTAGGTGCGTAGGCGCAAAAAAGTTTTCGGAAAATTTACTGGTTGGCAGACTGACACTTTTGCCCGAAAATACTTGTTCAAACTTCGTGTATGTAGATGTATGTAGATGTATGTGTGTTATATGTTGTGTTATATGTATGTGTATGTATGTAGGGGAGGTGAGTTGTGGTCCTGCAGATACGCACGCATGCGCATCGTATACGCAGGGGGCAAGACGACGTGTGCGTGGGTGAAGGGAGGACGAGGGTAAGCGAGTGCCGGCGTGCTCGAGGGGTGCGCTGTTGCCAACGTTCCTGAGCGACGGCAGGGTTCGTGCTTGATGCGAACTGGAGGAGAAGCGACATGGGAAGGCTGGCGAGCATGGTACGACGGATGCGTGTGATTGCGTTGGAAAAGTGGGCTCATGTCACGGTGAGAAAATCCAGATTATTGTCAAGTGGAACTCATCGCCGAGTTGGAGGAGTTGTTGAGACTATTGACGTCTAGTGGGTATATACTACGTATGCCCCCCTCCCCATATTGCTATGCAAAAGAGTGTCTCCAAGTCCGTTCTAGCATATATGTATCGGCAGGGTCTTCACGAGGACGCTGCTAGTACGTTCCTCATGTGCGGATCCTCAAACGCTGAACTTGCCGCACATCGAAACATGATCAATACCTGACTTGATCGTCCCAGTATGCAAATGGGGATGCTGCTTCAGGTCTATGGAGCTCGAAACTCTACCTGAGGCAATCCTATGTGATAATGCTCCACCCCTGGAGTTGAGACCGTATATGATCGCTTCTGAACATGTCATTCATCCCAGCGTTTCAATAAACAGTAGGTGAAGCACAATGCCGCTGTCAAGAATAAGTCTGGTGATCCTATCATCTCTTGGACCGCCTGCTCCCAGATGCTTTGGTGGGAGCCGCTTTAGCCTGACTAGCCGCGGTTGGTGCATCATACGACCGGGTGGTGCGTCTCTTAGCGGCATTTGTAGAGCTTTCAGCATCTGAGGCATCGTCGGCCTTGCGCTTCCGAGACGCCTGCCTTCCCTCCGATCGGCCATTCCTGGTGGCAGTGGGTGCATCTTTCTTCTCGGGTCGCCGGGCGTCCTTGTCTGCAACTCGAGCACTACGGGTCAATTCGGAGGCCGGCGAAGTGGGTAGACGTTTGCTAAGACGATCTGCACCTGGCGACTTGGGCGAAGTTGTCATGGCAGTATCGCCACCATCCACCCTATTGTTATTCCGCTGGGCGGTCACCCAAGACAGGAGATTCGCTTCAGCCTCCTCATCCCCTTCCTCCTCATCTTCGTCTTGATTGAATAGTTCGTCTGCCATCTCGCCAGCTATGTCATCTCCTGCACTTTCATCATTCGCCATGCGCATCGCAAATTGCAGCAATTGTTGGGGATTCAAGCCACTGAGAGGACCACCAGCAGCAGCTAAGCGGCTCTGTAGTGCTGCCATGAGCGCGGAAGGGTCGATAGCAGCACCTTCAACCTCTCCACCATCTGGCCCGAAACCAGGCGACATAGGCTCCGACAAGATTGCTGATTTTGCTTTCCCTTTCTTCGAAGATGGTCCCGGCGAACCGGACTTTGGTGATTGCTGGGTCCATGAAGGTATATCGGTCAGCTTCTCCCTCCAGTCCTTCAGCAAAGTGTAAGTTTTGGCATCTTCCGCCAACAACTTCGGCTTTGCGCCCCGCCCTGCCTGCGAGCGCCATATGACGGGAGAGTTGGCCAACAAAGACATGTCCTGGAAACCTGACTCTCCATTGGCAATGCGCTGTCTCTTCCTACGACGAGCTGTAGCAGTCCCGCGCTTCCTCTTCTGGCCTATCTTAGGCGTGTTTTTATCGTGCTTGTGTGGTTCAAAGGCGGCGTCATCGTATCCGTCGGATGCATATTCGAGGTCGATGAAGTAGTCGTAGCGGTCCCACTCCTGTAGCATCTCCTCGTCATATATCGTAGGCGGCGGTGATTGTACAGCATGCTCAGCGAGATCATCTGCTACCATATACTCTTCCTCGACATAGAACCATTCCTCCCCTCCATCAGAGTAGTCGTCACCGTAGTCGCTCATTTTCGCTGAGAGGCCAGAAGACACTTGCGCTTGCGGCGCGGTACACCAAAGGATTCTCTTGAATGCGCAGGCTGCAAGCGGTCCGGCCGTTAGGTGTGGTTCATAGATGGAAGTGCTGTGACGGATGAGGACTCGAGGTAGAGGTAAGCTGTCGTACGGCGCGCAGGGCAGTGCGGCTACGCTGGATTGACGCGGAATGTCAGCAGAGCCCCCACCCCTCGCGGTACGGCTGGACAATATGGAACAGCACGTCAACGCGGGATGATAGAAGCTGTCTTACAGCCGAAAGTGTCTTGCGCGTCTCAGTAAACATGCGATACCTCAAGGTCCCGCTAAAACAATGACCTCTGCCAAGCCCAACGCGCTTCGCGACGGCTTTAGCTGCGGTACCGCTATACCGAGGCACCTGCACCTTCCTGTTCACTCTTAACCAAGTCTCCAGCAAACAAATGGATCACAAGCCCTCAGATTCCACTTGCTGCTGAGATCAATCATATGTGATTATGCGCGCTGTACGAAAATCCTCACGTCTCTCGCGCCAGCTTGTAGCTGCCAATGCCATTCGTCATAGCTCTACAGGAGCTCCGTCAATCAAACCGCTTACCTCCGTACTCATAGCAAACCGTGGAGAAATTGCGCTGTGAGCATAATTCTATAAATACGATGCTTCTTAAACACTAAAACAAGTAAAGTCGAGTCGGCCGGACAGCATCAGAGTACGGAATCCGGACCACAACACTCTACACAGACCCAGATGCCCGATCACAGCACGCCTTGAGCTCCCCTTACGCCGTAAACCTCGGAAATGCATCCGCCTATCTAGATGGAGACCGGATAATACAGATAGCAAAAGATCAAGGGTGTCAAGGCATACATCCTGGCTATGGATTTGTATAGCACCATGGAGCTGTAGTTCCGCGCTTGAAGACTGACTGGAGCATAGCTGAGTGAGAACCCAACCTTTGCGCGGAAATGCACTGAAGCAGGATTGACATTCATTGGTCCACCATGGCAAGCAATAGAAGCTATGGGTAGTAAGAGGTACGCCTCGCTAGCTATACACGCAATTCATTGACTTATGCGCACCTCGCAGTGAATCTAAAGATATTATGACCGCAGCTGGCGTACCATGTATACCCGGTTATCACGGTTCGAATCAGGATCCCGAACACTTGAAGAGCGAGGCGGCGAAAATCGGATATCCTGTCTTGCTTAAGGCCGTGAAGGGTGGAGGAGGCAAAGGCATGAGAATCGTCAACGAGCCGGAGGAGTTCATGGATCAATTAGCATCCGCCAAGTCGGAAGCTCGAAATTCTTTCGGCGACGAAGTGATGCTGGTGGAAAAGTATATCACGACTCCACGACATATCGAAGTGCAAGTCTTCGCTGACAGCCATGGAAACTGCGTTGCGCTCGGTGAGCGTGATTGCAGTATTCAGCGGCGACATCAAAAAATCTTAGAGGAATCGCCGGCGCCACATCTCGATGAGACGATTCGTCAGGATATCTGGGAGAAAGCAAGAGCGGCTGCTCTCGCTGTAAAATATGAGGGAGCTGGCACGGTCGAGTTCATCTTCGACAATGATACTGGCGAGTTCTTCTTCATGGAGATGAACACACGGTTGCAGGTTGAGCACCCTGTCACTGAAATGGTGACCGGGGAAGATCTTGTGAGGTGGCAACTAATTGTAGCGGAGGGTGGGCGGCTACCACTTACTCAGGAAGAGATTCATGAGCGGATCAAAGAACGAGGAGCGGCCATTGAAGCACGAATATACGCCGAGAACCCAGACATGAATTTCATCCCGGACTCCGGCCTTCTCCTCCACGTGCGAACACCTAAGCCGACCTCAACTGTACGAATAGACTCCGGCTTTGTTGCTGGCGACGAAGTTTCGTCACACTACGATCCTATGATCGCAAAGCTTATTGTACAAGGTCCTACAAGGGAAGCAGCGATACAGAAGCTACGGGCCGCTTTAGAGGAGTACGAAGTAGCGGGGCCAATCACCAATATTGAATTTCTAAAAAGAATATGCGTTAGTTCAGATTTTATCGCCGGTAGTGTGGAGACGGGGTACATCCAGAAGCATCACGCCGAGCTCTTCACGCCGGAGCCACCTGCGCCAGAGATATATGCACAAGCAGCACTAGGCCTTGCGCTTGAAGAAATCTCGAGTTTCAAAGGCGACCCATTCTCTGGACCACCAGTCACAGCGGCTGGTTTTGGCAGCGGCTTTCAACGACGAGAATTTAGCCTCGTAGAGGTTTCTGCAGACGGGAAAGCAGAACACAAACCTACTACCGTCAGCATTCATCAGACTGCTCCTGCAAAATTTGATATCACAGTGGGGGATCAAGTATTCCCTGACGTGACCAGCACATTCCATCCCTCGAATAATACTCTAACGACCTTCTATCCGCACACCCGTCTCTCCACGACATTCGTTCGCGATGAAGATCGCATCATTCTCTTCCAACAGGGCAAGCAGTACCGTCTACAACTCGCCATGCCCAAGTGGGCCGAGAAAGCGCTAGGTGTGAAAGACGTGACCAACAGTGTACTAGCGCCTATGCCTTGCAAGGTGTTGAGAGTAGAGATCAAGGAGGGAGATGAGGTAAAGAAAGATCAACCACTGGTAGTGATAGAGAGTATGAAGATGGAGACTGTCATTCGTAGTCCGCATGATGGTGTGATTGCTAAGATCGTGCATAGGGCAGGGGTAGGTGGATTGCTCGTTGTGAAAATTGTGCTTAATGCTGACATTAATAGGATCTTTGTAAAGCTGGCACTGCGCTGGTGGAGTTCAAGGAAGAGGTATAAGGGCTGGAAGGAGCTGATGTTTATGAGGTATATTATAACGAAGTGTTCGAGCACCTTGACAGGGGGTCTAATTATTCCTACTACTCGCTACTTAAAAGCATAACCCCGGGCCTGGATTTTGGCAATACGTATTATTTGTACTTCCACATCTCGACAAGCATGGTCGGACTACAATCAAAACCTTTTCAATATCTTGCTATACATGGATCCTGTAGGGAACATTGCTAAGCCAGAATAAGAATACTCTGCACTCACCATGAAGTACATAGACATTCAAGTCCTCATGATGACACTAAATGTAACGAATAGACCACCTATGTTGTCTGCCGTAAACTCATTTAAATCTCTCCACACCAATGCATGAGATACCCAAGTAGCTTCTATTCTGAGCGCCGAGTGCGCAGAGGATTCTTGAACTAATGCTAGTGCTACACCCAGTGCAATTGTAAGTGAACCGATAGACGATAATGTAGACGAAAACGAGAGCCCTTGCTTGACCAAAGCTTCTTGAACCACACCCCACGAGTAAGGCTACCCTATAGACCACCAGCTGATGATTCCGCATAAGAAAAGTACGATCCAGCCATAGGTGCTCTCAGAAACAGATGTATTGCCAACACGAGAAGCTTCAATGATTCCGTGTGCATCTGTGGGATGGTGAATTCGTTTAGAAATTCTGGGCTCCCGCGTCGAATATGTTCATGACGCCGAGTACAAACGACTAACTCTACTTGACCAGAATGGTGTACTCATACTGACAGTGTCTTGAATGGACACGTCGACATAGGCAATTTCTTGGATGAGCTACGGAGCTGAGCCGTTGATGGAGGATACACCCCCAGACTGGATAGTGCTAAGACTTTGCAATTTTTGTTTTAAATTTATCCCCTGATGCTGGTTACCAACAGCATTTCCATCAGTCGTGATTTGCCTTTTTTACTCCTCAGCATCCTGAACGCTGGAGCTCCATGCGCCAATTTTGCGATTGATTTCCGTCGTACAGAAGTGGACATTATAGCCTACTCAATGAGCGCAAGTGGGACGATGTTTCTTGTAGTAAGATTGCTTATGGCTTTAATGTCAATCCAGCTAGTTCTTATTTTTGATGCTGTGGATGGCTATGGAAAGTCATCTTGACATGAATTTGTACGTGAGCGTGAGAGATTAGGATGATTCGGTGCATGCCAAGTACGCTCACCCATGATCTAAAATTAGTGAAATGAAGCTAAACTTCATGCACAAACGATCAGGCCTGCGCAGCATGGCGCTTTTCACTTATCCCGATCTAAATAATAATTGAGTACATATACCAACTAGATCTGACAATTGATATAATTCAGTAGCATCGGTGGTCCAGTGGTAGGATAATTGCCTTCCATTTCTTCGGTCAGCAATTGGCACGGGTTCGATTCCCGTCCGATGCATCTAGCAAACTACTCTTTTTGCACTTCTGAGTCATCAATGCTTCTACCCATGTCGTGTGTCTTCTTTTTTTTTGTTTATGCTCAACTTGAAGCCTTTGCGCATTCGTGCGATAACAACTTGACGGGTGAAACATGTTTTTTTTGAAGACCACGTTTGCGCAATTGTGCATGGAAGGATTGGATCTGCAATGGATCACCGTCTTGCATTGGGTCGGAGGCTTCCGGGAGCCTCTTGGCCTTCGGGGGTTCCGTTGAGGACACGCATATCAATCACATTCCGGGAGGACAGCATATTTTGTTTTGCCAAGTTTCCAGGCTGTCGTCACGCTATTCGTGGGACCAACCCGGGCTCGCATGAGTTTCGAAACATATGATGAATGGCCTCGCGGCACAGTGCTGTTTCAAGGGCCCCAAGAGGTCCCCTTTGAATTTAATGACGGCGACGGCGTGATGGCTCGCTCGCAGCAACACGGCACGAAACCTTTGTTCCAAGGCAGCAGCGCGGCGAGGGGCTCTCTATTGGCGCAAGGCTAGCCCTGTGGGCGTAGTCGGAGTCCGTGGGGTTCTGGTCCCCTCGGCTGGATGCGTTGTCGATGCAGGCTATACTGTGTAGCCCCCGCCGCGTGCAACGTTGGCGGTGGTGCCCGCAGCTCTGAGTCGGTGAGGTCTTCGCGTGAGCACCACTCTCTCGCGCACTTCAGGCGGGCGGGGCCGCTGGCAGGGCGGTTGATTGGCCGATAGCGTGTTGTGCTCACCGACACCCTTTCTGGGCAGGATATGCGCCAAGCGTGGGACTGGCGACGGTTGTGTCCTCCTCGTCGAGGAATTATTGATACATAAGGCCAGGAGGAGGCACATGTTGGCATGAGCCGCAAATCTGTCCATAACTCTGACCGGCCAGCTCCCCGCCGCTGTCTCACACCTATTTGAACAGCTGCCTCCCAATTCCTCTCCACTGCCTCCTTACGCCTTCTGAGCCACCAAGCTTCTCCAGAGCAAATATCCCATACCCCGCAAAGACAGAGGCCCAGCCACCATGCCGTCACACCACGACTCGTACTTTCAGGCCCCGCCTCCAATCCGCACCTCGACCGGCGGCTCCCAAAAATCCCTCTCCTTGGGAACAGCTTCACCCGACCAAATCTCCCCGACTTCGACCTATTCTCGTGGGGCTCATTCTCCCACGTCTCCAGCCGAGGCAAAATTCCTTGGGGCCATCACCTCTCGGATACGAGGTCGGTCACACAGTCGCTCGCGCGATGGGGGCTGCCGTAAGCGATCCAAGTCTCCAATGGTTATGCCTCCCGAGCAATTCCCCCCCTCTTCAACCGTCCACCCGATGAGCCCGACGTACGCCACGCAGCGCCCGCAAAAGTCGCGCCATGTGTCGACCGGTAGTCAAAGCTCCATGGCGTCGATGCCCACCAAGCCAACCAGACCCAGCATCCAGGGTCCTCAAAGACGGAGCACCGGCAGCAGCGACATGTGGCGCGGGCGCCATTCCAACTCATGGCTGTTCAACGACTTCTCGGTCACCGAGCGTGCCAAAGATTTCCTGCATCTCGGGCGGAAATCTTGAATCTACTGTGCAGGCAAGTCTGCGACTCGCCCTGTCTCTCTCGGGTCGGATGGCTGCTGGAAGGCATCACATCTGGAATGTCCGGTGGCCCATAACAAGCTTAATGATTTGACGACGGTGGTAATGAAATTGGACGAACGGTTTCCTCGCTAGTTCGACACTGCTTGCGAAACCATGTGCAGGTCATGCTTCTCTTGTCTTGCTTTCCTTCTGCTCTTAAAGCATCCATACCCTGAGCAATCATTTCCTATACCATGTATATTAGCCAAGATTGAGGATACGCTGCGCGAAAGCAAAAATTGAATTCTGTTGCCCCGAATATCCCGTTCTGCTATTGATCTTGTGATTTCCTGTCGTCAGTGGTGTGTTGCCCCATGGTATGCAACACCACCCATGGTGCACAATTGCACCTCAGTCCTGAAGGACGGTGAGGAGGAGTAAGATGAGGTTG
Source organism: Periconia sp. TS-2 (assembly GCA_030378425.1). Lineage (NCBI taxonomy): Eukaryota > Fungi > Ascomycota > Dothideomycetes > Pleosporales > Periconiaceae > Periconia > Periconia sp. TS-2. The sequence continues at coordinate 478,748 of JASNQO010000003.1, read as the reverse complement.
AGATCGCGCACCCTCTTCAAGTCCGTCCCTTGCACTGCCTCCTTACTAATCCGGCGCGTCTTTGACTTCCACTGTTCCTCACCGCTAGTAAGAGCGCTACGAGCACCTCAATGTCTTTTCGTGACTTGTGCACCGTCTTCTGGCACACTGTTTCCGGACCTGCTCACCAAGATACGCGTAGGAATTTCGGTATTGGCTCGATCGATTTCCTATCGTTGTATCCACAATTTATCGGAATGATGTAGCGTTTACTAGCTTCCGGAATAGATGGAGTTCATGTTACTCCGGCAGCACCATGATTGACATTCGCAGGATTAACCACACCGTAGAAGTATACGACGATAGCTTGCGTGTCGTACGCGCAGTATTTAGATACACAGTTGTCCTCACCCCTACAGTTCATCGTCCTTCAGGACATTGTGGTTCAATATAAGTGGACCCAATCCGAATTGCTCTTACCCCTCCACCCCTCCTCAAGCCAGCTCTCACGCAGTCGCATTCCTCCAACAGTCCACCATGAGACACGCACGCGCAACGCTACCCACGCCGACGTCGACCAATTCATTCTGGCACAGCGAGCCTAATGAATTCCTCATCGGTCATAACACTACGGAGGAGCTACCCTCGGAAGCAGATATCGTGATAGTGGGCACTGGGATTACGGGGACATCTGCTGCTAGGTTCTTGACGGAAAATGAGCAGTCTAAGGGGAAGAGCATTGTTGTGCTAGAGGCTAGGGAAGCGTGTTGGGGTGCTACTGGAAGGGTAGGTCCCGCTGCCTTTTTATTGCAGACGGACTATATTATGTGGAATCGTACAGCCAGGGCCGAATTTAGCTGCTTTTTTCCTCCCTGAGATCCGGTTCAGGAATCATTTCTAGAGCATGTCTAAGCCCTACACTGTAGAGTATGCTGATAGATGTTTAACAGAACGGTGGCCACTGTCAGCCTCTCCTCTGGGACCGTGGCGCCACTGTAGCAGACTTCGAACTCAAGAACGTGAGCACCGTCAAATCCTACATCGAGGACCATAACGTCCCCTGCGAATGGCGTAGCGTTTCCGGATGCCGCACGTTCTGGACCGAGCAAGTAATGGAAGAGGCCGAGAAGGAAGTCGAGCTTCTAAGGAAGACGTCACCATCAATCGCAGAGCGCGTCACAATAATCAAGGACAAGGAGGAACTCAAGAAGCACCGTGTGAGCCCGGATTGCTTTGGTGTCACGTTGACAGAAGGAGCCGGGAGCTTATGGCCGTATAAGCTAGTCACCTTCATTCTGGAGAAACTGGTCAAGGATGGAAAAATCAACCTCCAGACCAAGACGCCTGTTACAGAGATTACCTCTTCGGACTCCACACACACGCTCCATACACCCCGCGGTAAAATCTCCTCTAAGACTGTTATCCTTGCAACAAACGGTTACACGTCCGCTATCCTTCCCCAGTTCGCCGACCTGATCGTTCCCGTCCGCGGCGAAATGAGCGCTCTTTTCCCGCCCAAGGACTCCAGTATCTTACCAAATTCGTACGGTATGGTAGCTGCTCTCGGCCAGCCCGCGAATGCGGATGACTACCTCATTCAAAGGCCGTATTCAGGCGTACCTAACCCCGCGGGCCATCTCATGTTCGGTGGCGGCCGCGGAGCTGGAACACTGCCCACCGTTGGTGTCAGCGATGACTCGGTTATTGATGAAGGATCAGCGGCGTATTTGCGGGGAGCCCTGCTCAAAGTTCTCGAGTTGGACGGTGAGACGGACAATGTCAAAGAATTGAAGGCAGCAGGTCAATGGACTGGTATAATGGGATACTCGCGCGACAACCACCCTTGGGTAGGCAAAGTGCCTGACAGAGAGGGGCTGTGGCTTTGTGGTGGCTACACGGGCCACGGTATGCCCAATGGGACGCTGTGCGGAAAGGCTGTTGTTGATATGATGCTCGGTGAGCAAGCTGGACTTGACGTGCAGAAGTTGCAGGGAGAGATGGTGGAGAAGGGAGATATACCCAAGAGCTACCTGATTTCTGAGGAGAGAATCGCCAAGGCAAGATTGTGGCCTACAGTCGAGATCCAGGACAAGGAGGGTATCAACGTGACTGGATTCGTTTAAGTCGATAGACAATACATAAACTCGCTCACATGATGCACGTAACTTACCATGTCACATTTAGGGCGTGCAACTCAAGTCCCCAGCGTCAATGGCGTCAATTGCTTCTCCTCACCCTGCTTCCCAATGCTTTTTCGACCGTCTTAGACCGTCCTCGGCCGGGAAGCGCCATGCATTTAAGCACACATGACTTTGAGTCGACCAATCTTGAGTTACCATGACGCTGACTAATACGGCTACCCCCAAAGCGGAGAAAGGCGACATAGCAGACGCATTGAAGGAAGGTCAGTAGCTTAAATATAGTTCCGTCAGAGCAGGAACTCAAATTCTGTCCATCTCGAATTACTCGGGACACAAAGTAGTAGGGAAAATACAAAACCCTTCTAGTCTCCCCACTTGGTTCCCCCATTGATTTACAAAATGTCCGCCCCAAAAGCCGAAAAACCTACCAAGATCGGTGCCATCCTCTTCCCGGGCTTCCAACTCCTCGACATCTGCGGGCCCCTAGACGTCCTCAACATCCTCGCCAGGACGGAACCCCTCACCCTCAGCATCCTAGCCAGCACCCTGGATCCCGTCCCCACAAAGGGCAGCACGGTCCAGCATCCCGGCTCCAACTTTGGCGAGTCCATCGTGCCCACGCATACCTTTGCGAGCGCGCCCGAGGATCTCGAAGTGCTCATCTTGCCAGGTGGCCAGGGAGCGCGCAGCGAAGAGCAGATCCAGGGCGTGGTCGAGTTCTTGAAAGGTAGGTATCCGCGACTGAAGTATTGCTTGACCGTGTGCACTGGGAGTGCCATTCTCGCCAAGACGGGCATTCTGGACGGGAGGAGGGCTACTTCCAACAAGAAGGCTTTTTCTTGGGTATGTATCCCTTCAACTTGAGTGAATTTGTACCGACCTTGCGGGGGGCCATTCTTGCTGATGATGCTTGGGGGGCAGGTCAAAGCTCAGAATGAAAAGGTGGATTGGGTACCAAAGGCACGCTGGGTCGTGGATGGCAACATTTGGACGAGCTCGGGGATAAGTGCGGGGATTGACTTGATTTATGCGTGGATTTCCGAGGTTTGGGGCGAGGAGACGGCGAGTTTGGTGGCGGATTCTAGTGAGTATGACAGGAACACTAACCCAGATGATGATCGATATGCGGAACGGTGGGGGGCTGTGTAAATTAGAAAGTAGGGAGCATGGTGAATGGAGTGTTTTCAAGGCATTCAGGGATTTAGTGATGGTGGAATTTGTCTTGCATTGATCAACTGGACCTTCAACCCAAGCTCGCAAAGTCCATTATATCAAGCTCCAAATTTCCTCCTCCGAGCGTAAAGTCGTGAAATCTGTCAAAGTGCCTGGTAATAGACTACCTGGCTTCGCTGCAATGCCGATCATGTAGTTTTCTTCAAAAGCCTGTATCTCAATCCTTACGTCTTCCAACCTTTTCCTCTTCATCCACACCTCCGTGTCACTGACTCGTTCGCCCCAAGTTCCATGTGTACTACATCTTGCCACTGTTCCTGATGTCGGGCTCCTAACGTTCTTGAATTCAAGGTCTTTGATCCACGACGCTAGCAACGCCTCCCCGTCTAGCTTGATATACGCCTCTTTAAAACACCAGTACGTGTAGAAGCGTCTTAGCTTCGCATCGATCAATAAATCACTTTGAAATGTGCGTTTCTCTTTCGAGGGTAGCGTGGCGGTGAGCTCTTTATGGCGAACGCAGCACCGGTCATGGCGACCGAGCATTTCGGGCGTAACAATGGTACCATCAAGGAGGGGGAACGGATCGACATTGAACTTCATGTCCCAGCTTTCTTCCTCGCTGAATATATCCTGGTAGACGTCTACCCATCCGTCCAAGCCTTCTTGATCTATCAATCTGTAGTCGTTCCTCTCGTTCACGCATACAATATCTACGCCCAGCTCCACATCACCGGTTGCGCACCCCACCAGCGCAACAAGCCCAGCCTGATGGGATACATTGAATTCTACGGGTGCGGGTGTGCCGTCAAGGAGGAGGGCACATGGCTTCCCGTGCTTTGGGTCGCGCTTGCGGCCGAAGCGGATGGATTTCCACGGGATTCCGAGCGTTTTAGAGACGAATTGTCGCTTGAGTAATGCAGAGCCTAAGCTCATTTTCGCATCTGCGATGTGAAACTTTCGAATACATGCTTCGCGTTCCTCGCGGCTAATCAATTCGAGTGCACTCGAGGCCTTGGGAGCATGTCAGCATCAGCTTCCAGGAAGTTCAATTCCCTAGTGGGGAGGGACGGACCGATTCCGATATCTTGTCACCCTGCCAGAGACCACGGGTATCAAGAAGCCAGCATGTTATGCTGTGCTGCTTTTCTGGTCTCGTCATGGTGTTGATGTTGAGTTCATGGTGGGTATTAACGGCACGGTCACTAGGGCCCCGCTGATGTTTGGATCGTCAGTTTAGGCCCCGCGGGTAAGCACGTTGGTAGACTCCGTTATCGATAAGACTTATACCATCCCCGCGTGACTCGGCCATCGTTTCGCCTCACCCTTCGATTGTTTGCGCTTTCTTTTGCAGGTTTGAAGAGATGACGGTACCGATTCCCGACATTACCGTCGGCGTTCTGGCGCTTCAGGGTGCTTTCAGCGAACACATTCAGCTTCTGCGACAGGCGGCCGAGTCGATTAGGGCAGAGGATGCGCTGGACCTCAAGTGGGGTTTTGATGAAATTCGGACAGCGCAGCAGCTCTCACAATGCGATGCTTTGATAATACCTGGTGGCGAGAGCACGACCATGTCCCTCGTCGCAGCACGCTCGGGGATGCTGGAGCCGCTTAGGGACTTTGTAAAGTGAGTATAGTTCTTCAACTGTTGCGTGGGCTTTGACTGATCAACCTGGAGGGTTCTTCGCAAACCTACCTGGGGAACATGTGCAGGGCTCATCTTATTAGCCGAGTCGGCCAACAAAACAAAAAAGGGAGGACAAGATCTTATCGGAGGACTGGACGTGAGGGTAAACCGCAATCACTTTGGCCGACAGGTTGAAAGCTTTCAAGCCAATTTGGAACTGCCTTTTCTTGAAAAGAAGTCGGACAACGGGCCCTTCCGTTGTGTCTTTATCAGAGCCCCGGTCGTAGAGAAGATACTACAGCATAAAGAGGGTGTCCAGGCAGAGGAAGCTGCACGAGATGCCACAGTAGTCGCGCCTGCAAAGACTCCAGTGGATAACCTCGCGAAAGAGGAATTGAGTGCCGAAGTCGAGGTCATGGCGAAGCTATCCACGCAGGCACCAGCCCTTCAAGAAAACCAGGAACACCAGCACACCGGGGTCGAAGACATTATTGCGGTTCGGCAAGGAAATGTGTTTGGCACAAGTTTTCATCCCGAGCTAACGTCGGACGCGCGCATACACGCATGGTGGCTGAAAGAGGTCCTAGAGGCTGTCAAGCGACGGCAGCAATTTGAGCTTGTCGATCGCTTAACTTCATGACGATAGAGCATGGTCAAGTGGAAGCACAAGGCGTAGGGTGTTTGGAGTAAATTCTACATTCGTTAGATGCATGTCTGAACGGAGTCAGGCTGCTCGTCCCTGAAGCATTGCCCATAATCATAAATTGAAGACACCTTTGATCATCCGGATATAGCGAACCAACGCCGTGCTCCATGCTTGTTAATGTACACATCGCTCTTGAGCTTGAACCCCAGTTCTAGTGGTCATCGTACTCGTCGGCGTAGGCCCTCCCGTACCCTCCTCTTCCTGGATCGTATTCATTGCGGTATTCATCGCGCACTTGTCCTCCGGACTTGCCTCGCCTACTCAAGCGTTAGTTTGCGCATTCTAGATGGTGCTATTGCAACACGAACCCATATTGTCTACCCTCAGCAAATCCCTCATCAAGATCGGTACGAATGACGCGCTCATCCAATTTCGTGCCGCCAATGTACTTCATGCAGTCTAGCGCATCTTGATGGGTATAGTATTCAACGAAGCAGAAGCCGCATGGAGTCTTTTGGAAGCGGTCGAGTCCCATGACCAGTCGCTTTATCTCACCACATCTAGGAACGTGAGTTTATGGCTGTCATTGAAGAGCAGCGGTGCATACTTTGAGAAGAGCTCATGAATTTGCTCTTCTGTAGTGTAGAAAGACAGGTTGCCCACATAGAGGGTAGTCGCGTCCTTAAGCTTGTCCTCGATAGCGTCTGGTGTGCTCTCGCGCTTTAGGTCGTCATCTCGATTGCGATTCCGTCGCCTGTTCTATAGGAACGTCAGATCCATCAACACATGTTGCGTGTTAGAACAATCGTACTTTGCTTGTCTGATATGTGCTTGGTCTGTCCATGCGATCGACAGTACTTCGTTGAGCGGCCGGCATGGTGGGCGACTTTGAAAGCGCTGTTCGAGCTTGTTCGAGCTTCTAAGGTCTTGAAAGTATGTTGCTTTGTGCGACGAGTAGTAGTGAAATACTCGAATGCCGAAGAGTAGACATGCGGAGCGCGAGTGAGAGCTTAAGCTTCTCGCGGACAAAGGTTTATCCGACGGCGCGTGCGCGACCTTTCTTGAAGCTCTCGTGTTTGCCTGAGCTCCGAGCCCACCACGGCGACGCTCTTGCGAGCTCAACTTCTTGCGCCCTACCCATTGTTTTTCTCTCGCCGAAGCCGACTCTTGAAGATGCCAAAGGTCCTCAGCTACACACCCGCCTGGCTGACGCGCCCGAGCCCTGGCTACGATCTGTTTGCGCCGAAACCTACTAATAGCAAGGCTCTCACTACTAAAGAAAGTAGCCCAGGTCTGCGAAAAACGATTGCTTCAAGAAATTCGGAAATATTCGTAGCAGCTGGGCATGAGATTCGATGGGCAGATCTAGCGCAATTGAAGGAGGATGAATCTCCTACATACCGGACTCTCAAAGTTTCGATTCCACTCCCGATTGAGCGCCTCACCATATCGCCTTGCGGTGACTACTTGGCTGTTTCCACCTCCCATACATTACATGTCGTCAACCTCCCCGACTCCTCGCTCCTCGACGCTGGTGATAATACCCCCATCAAGCCGAAGACCTTCCAGGTCGGGCCAACCGCACACGTCTTGGAGGAATCACCCATAGCCTCTGTCTTGTGGCACCCACTCGGCTATCACGGACGCTGCTTAGTGACGATCACACGTGCGGGAGTGGTGCGACTATGGGAGGTGAACCGATCGGATCGCTCCACCTTCAGTGAGCCAACGTTGTCAATTGACCTAGAAAAGCTCGCAAATGCCACAAATGATCAAGAAGATTTGAGTGCATCTAAATATGGAGCATCCAAAGGCTTTTCACCCGACGCCGCAGACCTGGAAGTTGCTTCTGCTTGCTTTGGAGATTTTCCCGAGCAAGAAGGAGTGCACGGATGGGCGCCGATGACCTTGTGGATTGCCACTGTGGCCGGAGATGTGTACGCCCTCTGTCCTCTTCTTCCAAGCAAGTGGCAGCTCCTTGAATCGCCGGGCGCATCCACGTTCCTTCAAACGTTGACCTCGTCAATCAACATCAACTATGCCGACGTGACTGATGATACAGACGCGCCAGAGGAAGACAAATCAACGGCAGATAAGCAAATAAAATGGCTAAGCGACCTTCTCTACCAGGAGCCTTTTAACGAGGATCTTCCAGACGGAGACTCCATCAAGGTCTTGACACGTCCGCCTAGTGTCTCCGCCGTCCCTCTGTTGCAGGGCCCCTTCTCAATTGTGCCCGAAGTAGAGGACTTTGAACTAAGCGACATGATTGTTTACTCTCTCAAGACTTTCTCTGATGGTTCAGAAGAGGATCCCGGAGAAGGGCTGCCCGCCGCTGTTGTGTGTCTCCTGACGGATACATGTCAGGTGCATGTTTGTCTGGACCTAGAAGGCATTGTTGGTCGATGGCTCCCCACTAAGGTAAGTCTATAATATATGATCCACTCAAGACACACACTTATCCCACTAGAATGAAACCGACTTGCTAGAACCGGCAGAGCACAGTCTCATCGTGGCGGAGACTATTACCTTGACAGGAAATGGCACCTCGTCCGCTAATCAAAGCATAACAACCGATGTACTTACCGACTTCTCATTTTTCGTTTCTCATACGAGCGGAGTCTTCTACATATCATTAGAGCCATGGATCCGAAAACTGGAGAACGAGCTTTCTGAACCGCAGAGCGAGGGTGCCGAATTTCGCCTCAAGAGACTTCTCGAGTCAGCAAATACGCTTGTAGAGCAATGTATACGACGACAACCATCAGATCGACCAAAAGAGGTGACGTCCTGCGTCGTCATCGAAGACGGAAACGTAGGGTACCTTATCCTGACCACTGTAGATAATGAGCCACAAGTGGCCTTCCTCGATGCTCCTGAGGAAGGAGTGCCAACCGAGGAGGAGCTTGCCGAGTACATGGAAGTCAATTGTCCTTCGAGAGAAATCCGTGAAGCCTGGCAGCCACCCAAGGAGCTGTGGGAGTCATTCGATTTGCACTCCTCCCTCGAAATTCCCAACCGGCACAGAGCGTCCTTGAAGGAGGAAATTCGGCTCTCGCCTGCGAACCTTGAGCTCCTCATGAGTACTCATCGTGTGCTTGCCGCCCATACCGACCGGCTCCAGCACGCAGTGTCTGATCTGTTCAATCGCTGCCAACGCCTACAAGATGAATACAGAGACCAGATTTTCCGAACTGCTCAGCTAATACCCAAAATCGATGGAGTTACGGGGAATGATGAGGGAGGTGAGAGTAGCTCGGAAGTTTACGGTAGTGCAAGGATCGAAGAGCGGTTGGAGAAGGTCAAGGAAAGACAGGATGAACTGAATTCCCGATACCAAGCCCTCCGCAAGAAGATGGCTAACATTGGAGGCGCCGAGCTTAGCGAAAAGGAGGCTGGTTTCGTCGAGGAGCTCCAGACAATGGAAAGCAGCCTGGACCAGACCGAGCGTCGGTTGACAGATGATGTTGACGGCACTGAGATCCCTGCCTGGCAGCGGCTCGAGAAGATCACAAATATGAAGGCGACTTTAGCGAAGGAGGTTTCTGAGGCGTTGAAGGCGGGTAGTGAAGAGCGGGCGGTTGCAAATGTGAAAGTGCCGTCACATTCACGCAAGCAAGAGAATGAGCAGATACAGCATATGCTGCACCGCCAGACTGATTTGCTGGAGGCGACTACGAATCGTCTCAGGAGTTTCGGGATTTCAATACCTTCCATACCCTTGGAGGGCGGCAACTGATGGTCATTTGGTGTGTGATGGCGAGACCCTGGTGCGCATACAACTGCTAAGCACATGTTAACCATGCGGTCGGGGAGAATAAGAACGAACAAGAAATGGCAAGACTATTACACCCTTGCAGAGATGCGTTGGCATTGCTAGAAGGCAGGGGAGGTACCGAGAACCGGCAATCAACCTCACGCCTTGTGTTAAAAGCTTGCTAATAATAAGAGAGTCTAAAGAGGCAATCGTCATTTCCTTGTGCAACATATTACCTCGATTTGGTCGCCTGTCGCTAATCAGGGTGACGCCCATGTGGAAATGCTTTTGGCGAGCTCAAAATACCAAAACCATCCATACTACTAGCCCTATGCGCCGGCGCAGAGGAATAGCAAATGGCATCCCTCATCACAATTCGGGGATGGTGTGCTCGTCTAGCCAGGCAGTGCCCAGAACGTGCAGTCGCTCAGCAGCGGTTCGCTTCGCACGCTCGCGGACTATCAAGCATCAGGGGCAGGGAAACAAGCTTCCAATCAAGGACCGTGAAATCCGGCCGCAAATAGCACCTTTTCATGCACCGCATATCCCGCAGGGCTCCTTTGCAGCATAATATATTGCGTCTTCCCCCAAGGCTGAGAAGCGACGTGCATTGATGTCAGAGAGATGAGTTTATAAACACGATGATGCAGCGCTGACTGTACTGGCGTGCTGTGGAACGTCGTCTAAGTCTTCTCCGAGACTAATCGTACAGACAGGACGAAGGCAAGTCTTGCTCTCAATAGCATATGTCCAGTTGCGGCGCAGGCTTGTCGTGGGCTTTATATCACGCCTCTGTCACATCAGCGCCGGCGGCTATCGCTCTCGAGGGCCTTCGAAATGCTCCAGACCCGCCCTTGCCCACGTTTTCTTAACGGGTTCTGCGCGCAAGCGGCATGGTGGAGCAGTTGGGCGCTTAGCAGCCCTGGACCGACTGCCGAAGCGGACGCCTCCATATGGCCAGAAGTGTGATGGTCTCTGCAGCCTTCGGCAAGGGCAAAGGCCGCCGTCTGGCTCGGCCTGCTTCGAGGATCCCTCCCGCCCGTGCAAGTCGTGCATCCACTCCGCTCGTTGGTCCGCGACCCCTGTGCTCTCAATATGTTCGCTCCTGTCTGATTCGCCCGCGAATGGTGGAGGGAAAGCTGACATGCACCTGGTGGCCAGGCATTCGCAGAGCGCTGAGCTCCCCATCCCCGCGGGTCACCCTGGTGCGATGGAAAGAGTAAAGGCTTGCAGGCGGGTTTTTAGGCGTCGGATTGGGTGCGTTGCACGACGGCACGGCCGAGATGCGCAGCCTTTAAGTTGCTGATGTGCCCCCGCCACCCGCACGCTGCCGTCGAGCTACAACTGCAAGTTAACTGTTTCTCTAACCAGCCCACCTAACGAATTCCTACGTTCGTACGAGAGCACCTGGGATATCCTCACTACATTCGATCGTCGTAAGGATAAGAGTCGGGCGTCGTCGTGTCATCGTTCGCCATGTTTCGTTTCGCACAGCTCGCCTGTTTCGTCGCATCCTTCTCGCTCGCCTTCGCCCACACCGTCATTGTCTATCCACCCTGGAGAGGGAACAACATCCACACCAATGGCACCGTTTCAAAGGACGATGATAGCATTAAACCGGGTAGTCTAGGAATCAACTGGGAGAATGGAACGTACGGATTCCCTTATGGAATGCAATGGATGTATCCTTGTATGTCTCCCACCAACTCCACATCTAGTCGATACAGAAAGCTAACAATCACCACAGGCGGCGGTATGCCGATGTCGCAAAATCGCACAAAATGGCCTATCAAAGGTGGCGCGCTTTCAATCCAGCCAGGATGGTTCCCCGGTCATGCGTTCGCACTCTTTTATGTTAATATGGGTTATGGAAATGAACCGCTCAACTACTCGCACTCGATGTTACCCGTCTTCCAAATTACAGGACCCTCCAACGTTCAATACAACGGCTCTTTCTGTCTGCCTCAGGTCCCGCTCCCAGCAAACTACACGCCGAAAGTGGGAGACAATGCGACGATTCAGATCATCGAGACCGCACAGCATGGCGCTGCTTTGTATAACGTACGCCTCCTGAAATACTACTGATTGAACATGACTGACAGAATGATAGTGTGCAGATATCACATTTGCAGAGCCAGAGGATGTCCCAGAAGTGAATGAAACAAATTGCTTCAACTCTACACAAGCGGGCCAGGACATCGGCTTCCAGCTAGTCTATACAACTACTTCATCGCCTGCCGCGCCAACTATCATGTTGAACGGATACGTCTCGCTAGCAGTACCCATCATGCTCATCATCGCAAGCTGGATAACATGGCTATGAGTCAGTGTCGGCTCGCCATCCCTCGTTATTACCTTTCGGCATACTTTATTCTGGTCTTAGTTTAAGCGGGCGTCTGGGCGAATTATATCCAAAGGGAACCAAAGCGTTTTCCTGTGCAGCATCCTTCGGTTAATAAGCAATCTCTATTCTTAGTTATGGCGACGATGAGCAGCGGAGCGGCGAGCCTGGTCAGCGTTTCCAATGATCCTGGGCCCAGGCTAGTAGCACAGCTGGAGTTTGAAGGAAGGGGTGGAGATTAGGTATTTGGGGGTATAACGGAAAGGTTCTGCTGACACAGCACCACATTGTACATTTGCACGGCGCTGGGGTTCCTTGTTCGTCTCCTTATCTCGCGTCTCACTTGGTTCTGAGGCGTGCAAATTTACCGTCTCGTTATTAGAACTTGTAATGAAGATATTATGCAAAAACTTCGTGGTCACTGTAATTGAATGGGTTCAAGTGCAGTTCCTGCAAGCATGAGACATGGGGGGCGGGAAGGCTGACTGGGAAGTCTAAAAGGCCGTGCCGTGTGTCATTGCTGTGAGACAATCACCGACAACCGCGGACCCCTTTGCGGCGCTTAGGCAAGTAGTGTAGTCGATCGCCTAGGACTAGATTGAGAGAACCGCGTGTTACGGCAGGTCTGTACGACACGCTAGAAGTCGCTACGGATTCGTACGACGTAGGAGCCAGCCTTTCCAACCACAACTATCCAATAACGGCTCAATGCGGTAAGAAGGCAAACGAGAGAAGGTGCTCAAAGAGCCACAATATGACTGATTCGTCCAGATGATCATCTTAGCGAACGGCTATAGATCCGTTTTCAAGTCTGTGGTACATGTACTTGACGGCATTGAGTGGCTGGCGTACGGCTGAACTGTGTAGCACATCAAAAGATGGGTCATGAGGTTACCGTACCGGGTCCAATGGCGTTATAAGAGATGCAAGACCCGGACTCAAATTGAAGCAATCTTGCTATTGACTTGTTAGCAGTAATACCCGTACTGTGCAATACTCTTCTAGAGTCACAACTCTGAAACGAAGTATAGACCGCTTCAAATATGGGCAAACAAGATACCCTCGACAAATTCTACTCCACATCAAACATCCTTACCTTCGCCATCACGCTCCCAGATTCCGACTGGACCGCCCTCAAAACCGCCGAACCACACGGTGGCCGCTGCAACTTCGGCTACGTTGGGGACAGATTCGACTGGTACAAAGCCACTAATGTCACCATCTCCGGAACGAGATTTCCCGTCCAGACCTCCTTCGATACCGTCGGCATCATCAAAAAGTCCTACTGCGGCTCTTTCAGCACTACGAAGCCCTCGCTCCGCCTCGACTTTGCAAGGTTCACCCCGGAGAATGAGAAGCCGGTTGAAGATTTGATAGGGATCAAGACTTTGACGCTGAATAATTGCGTACAGGATGCTGCATATGTGAAGCAGCCGCTAGGATATGAGCTATTTCGGCAGGCAGGCGTGCCTTACGCAAGATGTAATTTTGCGAAGGTAGTCGTGAATGGGAAGAATATTGGTGTCTACCTCAACCTAGAACCATTCAAGAAAGCTTTTGCACAGCACAACTTCAACAACGATAGGGGGAATGGTTACGAGATCGAAGTTGGCGAGGATCTCGACCCTGCCATTATTAGCGCAAGGAAAATCAGTTATGAGGGCTTCACTGATTTTAGGGACGAGAAGGATATCAAGCTCGCAGCTGATATGCTTGCTGTGGGGGGAGTAAAGGCGATGAAGGAGCTCGTAGATTGGGATGCCTTCATACGCGTGTTTGCTATGGAGTCATTGCTGAAGCATTGGGATGGATACACGCAGAACCAGAACAACAGTTTCATATACAATGATGTTGTGGCAGTCGCGAATCCGACTGCTGTCAATGTTAAGCTCAAGATTATACCCAGTGGCATAGACCAGATTCTCCAGGAGCGTCGCGACTTTACAATTGGCGGGAAGGGAATTCTAGCGAGTCTCGTGCGGAATGATGACAATGCGAGGAAGCAATTAAACAATCAGATCAGGACGTATGCGAATACCATCTTCAGCAGGAAGAACCACGACGAGGTCCTGGAGCCTATAATAGACAGAATGGAGGCATTACTCACTCGAGCTGGAGTAAATCCACAAGCCATCGCTGGACCCATCACCACAGTAAGGAATCAACTCAAGCTGATCCGCTCGGGTGCATTCCAGCTCATCGGCGAACTGCCCGCGGACGCGACAATGTGGCTATCTAAGGATACTGGAGACTGCATCCACGCCAGTCACACCGAACTCATCGGATCCAAGCCCCCGGCTACGGCTCCCCAAGAAGTCTACCACTATCCTCCCACCAACAGAAAAGCTGATACTTGGATCGCGGCACCAGCGCTCTCGGGATATATTACTTTCAAGAATGGCAGGTACGGCACATGGCTCCATTGCGATGCTAACGTCAAGACGCCGAGCGGGAAGCTTAATGTTTATGCTGTCCATGAGGAGCCAGACAACCTTGCTGGAAGTGAGTTCTCGGTCACCATGGATAGGATCATGCAGCCGTGGCGCGCCAGTGGGTACTATGTATTGAAGAGTAGGGCGACGGGGCAGTGGGTGTACTTTAGCGATACGGACTTGACGCCAATGGGGAGAAAGGAGGTTTGTCAGATTGCGAGTGAGACTGATGAAGGGAGAGTGGTGTTTCTCCATTGAGGAAGGGAGTGTTTATGATGGTGTGAGGAAAAGTGGGACTAAGAGAATGATTGAAGCGGGAGACACTACATCTGATGCGGCTAGCGCTATATGGGGCAACCTTCACTCCTTCGCATCTTGTGGGCGTGTCTACATTGAAACTTTAGTCTTCTCGTCGTCTCCTATAAGAAGGCTTTCAGATTGAGGGATTGAGTAGCGTGACTTCATACGTCTACCCACTTGCTCGTTCAGCTTAAGCCTCAGGGTGCACTTGGCGCGTCAGCACGGAATAGCACGGTAAGGGTAGAGATCCTCACGTACTCAATTTCATTTGCGATCCGATTTTTCATTGAACCACTGCGATGGCAGCACAAAAGTGCCCCAAATTCAGCCTTAAGTCTTGTTTTCAATCGCTCTTCTGCATTCCTTGGATATCTTCCCTGTGCCCGTCATCGCTACCAGAAACTGTTGATGTCGCCATCATCGGCGGAGGGCTATCCGGTCTCACAGCAGCAGACACACTCCTCACAGCTGGAAAGTCCGTTCTTGTACTCGAAGCACGAGATTATGTCGGAGGTAAAGTACTCAACCGGCCCCTGAAGAATGGAGGCGTCACCGAAGTGGGGGCTGAATTCGTTGGGCCTACACAAGACAAAGTCCTCAACATGATAGAAGAGCTCGGACTGGAAACATTTGACGTGTACGATGAGGGCAACTACATTCTGTGGAGAAATGGCAAGAGAAAGATTTTCGGCAAGAATCCATGGATCGATAACCTCCCGCCTCTCAGCTGGCTGTCAATTGTCAATATCGGTATCATACAACTGAGAATCAATTCCTTGGCTGCTCAAATCAATGTTTCGGCGCCTTGGAGTCACCCAAAAGCCGTGCAATGGGATAGCATATCGTTCGATACGTGGCTCCATCAATGGGCTCGGTTCGCTGACGCAAGGTTCCTTATGGATGTCTTCGCACGGTCTGTTTGGGGCGCCGAGCCTAGAGAAATGAGTCTTTTGTATGTGCTCCACTATACCGCGGGAGCGGGGAATGAGACGGCGAAGGGTACTATGGACCGCATGATTGGCGTTAAAAATGGGGCCCAGGAGAAGAGAGTTGTTGGTGGGACAGGGCTTATACCTGAGAGGTTGGCGGAAAGGGTGGGATGGCAGAATGTTATACTGAACGCGCCAATAAAGAGAATCCTGAAGGGGGATGATGACTATCACGTTGTCTGGACGGGTGGGAATGTGAGGGCAGACAAAGTCATCATTGCTGTTCCGCCACCCCTCATACCCTATATTGCGTTTGAACCCGAACTTCCTGAATCAAGGAAAAGACTCAACGAAGGTATGAAAATGGGTGCTATGGGAAAGGCTATTGCTATATATGCGGAGCCATTCTGGAGGGAGTTCGACAACCTGAACGCGCAGGTCTTCACCGATGAGGGTACCGTGGGGCTCACGTTTGATAATTCGCCAGAAGATGCGTCCTTCGGTGCAGTGATAGGTTTCTTTCAGGGAGACGATATGCGTCACGTCGATCTGATGACACCAGAAGAAGTCAAAATTGCCGTACTTCAGGAATTTACGAGGTACTTTGGAGGCAAGGCAATGAATGTGACGGATTTTGTAATGCAGAGATGGAATCTAGAAGAGCACTTAGAGGGTGGGCCTACGGCTTTTGCACCGCCTGGTGTATTAGCAGCACATGGACCAGCTTTGAGAGAGGTTGTAGGTGGTATTCATTTTGCGGGTACGGAGACGAGTGAGTACTGGCCAGGATACATGGATGGCGCGATTCGATCTGGCTATCGTGCCGCTCGAGAAATTCTAGAGCAGGTGTAGTGAAAAATTCAGATACAGAATAGAATCAATCACATTTCTCACGCATGGCGGCCTCATAATCATCGTGATCCTCTCTCTACATCCATCTCACTTCTCAATTCCGCAGTTCCGACCACCTTTCCGAACCCCACTAACCCAACTAGTCTCCTCCAACAAAACTTCCCCGCTACGCGCCCACCTCCAAGCAGCCGCTGGCGGGCCGCCAACACACATCAACACCCGTTCGCCTTCAATATTGTCCCTGCCTAAGCGTAAGCGCCTATGCAAGCCCAACCCTAATCCAACTGCAATATCACCGTACCTGAACGTCGTTCCATTCTGCTGGGAATTGGGCTTGTAAAGGGGGACCCGGAGTATGTGTCTTGTAACGCTCCTGCAGACGGAGTCACGAAGTTTATCGAAAAGGAACGCTTCGGGAAGGTAAGGTAGAGAATGGGGCGCGTAAAGAAGAAGCAGGTGCTGGATGGGGATGGGTGGACTGTTGTGGGCGGCTCCGGGGGAGTAAAACACGAGACAGTCGAGCCATCGCCTCAGGCGAGACCATGTAGGATTGTGGATGGATTAACGGTTGAGAAGCTGCAGCAGGAGTTCAGGTCTATGGAGACGCGGTGGCGAGTGACCAATTGCGCTAAGTTCCTGGAAAAGACTCTGAATCTGAGAGATTGGTGCATTACGGAGGCGATCTGCATAGGCATTGGGAGTTTCAGTGTTGATTGGGAGCACCGGTATAGATCTATGTGGCAATTGGTACTTTTAATGGCTATTGTGAATCTCCGTGAGTACTACCGCACATCCATGTTCTTAGTACGCCTTTAATGCGGCCCCCAGTGCAGCACGACGAACCCACCATCGCCCTCTACGCTCAAGAGCCCGCCTTCACCTCGCTCGACATTTCCTTCCTCCGTACGCTTAACATAAATGTACTCGTCACCGGCGTCGAGTCGAAGATTGCCACCTCCACCTTCGTATTTGCGCCTTTCGTAGACTGGTTCATACTCCTACCCGTGTTCCTAAAAGGCAAGGATCCTGAGCTGTATATTGGAAATGAGATCTTGAATGATTACGCAGCATTTGCAAACACGCAGGAGAAGAAGAAAATACTTCTTGAGTGTAACGAGGTAGGCAAAGGATTCGCACAGGGAAAGGAGAAACGAAGAGTTCCGAACTTCGAACTGCACGAGCATGCGCTGAATGGATTGATGCTGTATTGGAGAGAGGATGAAGACGAGGATGATTGAGGAATATAAGCAGAATCATACACACCGATACTGTTGAATAGCCTTGTGATCGGCTGCTAACTGGACTCGCATATTACTTCTCTCCTCGAACCTCGCAGAAAGTCATAGTTCATTCGCAGGCGACAAGTCACACTCCTACCATGAGTACTCGAGGTCTGTCATCTAGCTTGATATCAATAAGGCGATATGGACGATATGCAAATGGAAGATGACGAGCAATCATGGTTCGAGACGTGTAACGAAGACAAGGCCGTGAGGTTGGTTGTTAGAAGCAAAATTGGTTCCTACCCATGGCCTTGGGGTAGTCACTTAATTTCAAGGATCCCCGATTGACGAGAACATGTAGAGAAAGCATTGAATCTAGTCCTATCAATGGTGCTGCTAGACAATATGCATGCCACGAAATTACTCTTGGTATTACGGTTCTTGTAAGCTTTGGATACTTGTATTTCCATGCGGGGTATATCTACAAAAAGTGTGAAATAGATACAAAGGCACCAGATGTGCTATGCTATTAATCTCTATAATTATAATTCATTTCCTCCGTCGTCACGCTCTGCTACCGAGATCCTGCCCCTGTCCTCGCCGTAGGGCTGGACGGCCCTAATTCGGACGGAACTGTCCTTGCTGTAGGACTGGTTGCACCCATTTCAACCGCAGGTGAACGCGCCCGCTCATCCATTCCTAGCTCCGCTACCACCGTGGGTTGTCCACCCAACTCTGCCGGCGCCGCGCTGTCATATGGTATCGGCGCCCCATACGGTTGTGGCGCTCCGTATGGAATTGCTGGTGCTCCGTATGCCGGAGCAGGCGTTCCCACGTCCGACGCGCCATACGCGAATACGTCTTTCTGTTGTTGGGGTACTGGGTCATAATTATAACTTTGTGCATAAGGCCCGCCTGCAAACCCTGCCTCGTTGCCCTTCAATGGCACGTCATCCGATTTGCGCCTGTTGCGTGCTCGACGGAGGAGCAAAAGGACACCGGCTAGAACACCAGCGATAACTGCGAGGGCACCAAGGACAATTCCAGCAGTTGCTGCGCGGGAGATACCGCCTTTTTTCGAGGATGATGAAGACGGTGTGGACGAGGACGTGGAAGAAGACGTCCCGGAGGAAGCAGACCCAGAGGTCGAGCTCGCTGGACTAAGAGTGACGCGGGATGCCGTGTATATGTTGTCGTCAAATCCGACATTCTTTCCAGGCTTCGTTCGACACATTTCTTGAAGAGTAGAGAGAACTACCAAATATTTCGTTAGCGCCTTGACTCATAGAGTTCTACTTATGTTCAAACTTACTATTGCCTAATATCGTCATGTTCTTAGCATCGTACAGGCAATCAATGCAACCTTGAGAATTTGTCACGAAATCGCCGCTGGTGTCGCAGAAATCGTATTTGGTGGGACTGCTCTTCACTCGGTAGTCTGTTGCATCGTATATGGCCTGGCATTTCGAATTGCATTGCTTATACGGGTACGTTGTAGATATGTCTTTGTTTTCTTCTTCTGCGAAGCGACCAAATATGCACCAGTCGACTGTGCCGCGGTTGTTGACTATGAAAGCTGTTAGCACAAAACGGTAAGATGTTGACTGAATCATCGTCCATCCTGGCTGACAAGTCGAACCGAGTGCGGATCCAACGCAAGGCTCAGCCCCATAATTCTTCGAGGCTAAATCCCTCAAATCCAAGGCTCAACGCTTATGAAGCAGAGAAGCAAGAAGGCGCTCACTTACATAGATACCACCCGCTATCCCTTTCGCCGCTGCCCTGATCCTCATAGCCACTCGATTGCATGCAAGTCTGACAATCCGCAAATTTCTTCCCCACAGTCGTCGCTTTGTCGCCCTTGTATTGCCAGTCAAAACATGAAAGATCCGGATTGAAGGTGAGCGAATCGTCTGGATTTGATGGATCGCCAGTCTTCGGTTTGTCTAGGCAGCGTTTCGCGCATGGTGAATCGATTGCAACTTCGAGACCGAATGCGAAGCTTGCGAAGAGTAGGGCGGAAGAGATGAGGCGCGATGATTTCGTCATAATCAACAGCGACAGGAGAAGAGCATTAAAAAATAAAGAGAGATGTAGATCGCGTGCAAAAGGACGCTGCACACGTCTTTACAAGTAGCGATCGATACGTTCGAGGGAATCAAGAGGAATGAACGAAAGTTGGAGAAGACGGTCCATTACTTTCCTCCGTCATACGTAAGGCGTCCAACATGCTTGTCAAGATGCCTTAATCCAAGCCTTGCCTCCGACTCTTAGATGAAGGATCATCATGAGGCTGTGGTGGTTGTTTAGAGTGAGAGCTAAGGCTTGATGGAGATAAGACGCTGTCACTAACCGTCCTAAAAGGTAAGCGAGCGAATGGTGAAGCGTGTCGGATGGAAGCCAGGGGGCTGGTGGCTAGGGTCTCTATTTTCGGTGTTGTATTTACTCAGCCAGTCCGTCCCAAGGAGGCAGTTGGGGTAGTCAGAGGTGAGATTTTCCTATTGAGCTGGACTGGCCTTTTACTCCCTTAAAAAGGTCGAGGCGCGACACTACAAAGCCACCAAAAGTGGATGCTCGATCTAGCTCAGGCATACTGTTTGAACGTGAGATTTATCCGAGAGGACATGCGATTATTCGCATCTAGAGGTATTCGCTTGAGAAGTTAGTGGAGTCGCGAGATCAAGATGAACGTTCGCCGTTATTTAAATACTAATTCAGGGCGAATTGAAGACACCGCGAAGATCCCAGCCTTCATTTCATGGTTATTCTGCACACAGCGTCCTTGAATCGAGGAGTGCATCTAATTACGCCTCTACTTATCAGCATTGCCAGCGTGGTTTCTTCTTACTTTAGTAAGTAGTGGCGCTAGAGGCGACCGTTTTCAAGGGGACTTTTTAGGTGAAATTGGCGTTTTGCGATTTGATCTGTTGAATGTCACATAATGCCGGTGGACATGCCTAGTGTATATAACAGCTCATCTCTCCAGAAACACCAACAAAATTCGCAATTCACAAGGGTGCGGCAGGAACGGGTCGGCCGTCCTCCTGCGTGACTATAGTGTTCATGGCCCTTGAGGACTGAAAGATACTGGGTTCATGACCAACCCGCTCAAACCACCGAAACAACCAGCTCCCCTACCAACTTCAAACTTTGATCTCAGGCTACAAAACAGCAATGTAAGCAGTACCAGACATCGAAAATATGATCATTAGTATTGTTTTCGATTTAAGCTCAGCAGGAAGCAGATTGAAATAGACTGACCGATTATCGGTCATAACACGTGATGTGGTCCTAGGCTTACACTAGTACGACATAGATAATAGTGTTAAGAGGTTTACGGCTCCGGGAAAGGACGTCAGCCTCCATCCCTTACTTGAGGCTCCTCATACCGAGAAGGTTCCAGAACCATCCTCACGGCCTTCAGTGAGCCTGGCCCATTGGATGCGCATTCAAAGGGCGTGTAGCCTGCGGTGTTCTTCGCACATTTATCTGCCCCCATCATCAATAAAATCCGCGCTGCCACGACATCCCCGCGACTCGCCGCGGAATGCAACGCAGTCTGCCCCAGTCTATCTCGGACATCAACTTGCTCAAAAGGAATCTCGAATACCATTCTTGGGACGTATATCTCGTCCCAGCTTCGATCACCTAGGAAGTCGACTTGGACCATCTTCGTTCCAGCGGAATTGCGGCGTAGAGCCTTCAAGATGCCGTTCAAAATATGATCGGCTCCTTTCTCTGCCACACGAAGCAGGCAAGCAAACATCCATTCAGGATGAGACTCCATCCATACTTTTAACTTCGATCGCAGGATTGTGAAGCATTTTAGCTCGGGATCCTCCATTGAAAGAGCGAGAGCGTTGATAGCCCACCGACCCACATTCATATCGGTTCGGTCTAGCAAAAGTTTTGTAAACGCCGAATTTTTTCTTTTGATAGCATAGAACAGTGCCGTTCCGTAGAAGCCGTGCTCCATGCGAAATACCGTCTTATGCTCTTTCAGAAGCGGTATGATTATTTGCCAATATCCGCGCTCCGCAGCGTAATCAAATGCACTACGGTGGAAATTGTCTTTGACAAGGAGCTGGGATCCCACCTTGGATAGGAAAATGTCCCTAAGATATGGCCGGCCCCATTTGACAGCCCAGATCAAAAGACCCTGCCCATTATCATCGACCAAACTGAGCTCCACATCTTCCCGTGAGAGTAGCAGGTCGGCCATATAGTAGGAGTGACGTGCTATGCACCAGAAAAGGGGCGTTCTTCCCCAGGCGTCTCTTACGTTAACGTTGAGACCAGGCTTGTTTAAGACATGCTTAAATGTTGACATCTTGCTTTCTTTGACAGCCCAGTGAAGTATTGCGATCTTACCATCGAAAATCGTGTTTACATCCACTTCAGATTTCTTTAAAAGCTCTTGCACACAGCCTTCACAGCCGCCCAAGGCAGCATAGCATAAGGGAACCAGGCCTTCGTGATCAGGAGTGATGCAGTCGACATCTCTCACCCCTAAAAGAATTTGAACTACTGTCAGATGACATTTCTTAAGGGCATAAGAAAGTGGGGTTACTCCGTGTTCATCCGCGAGATTGCAATCCAATTTATCGCAAGCTAAGAGAAATCGCACGGCTTCTTCATCGCCCAATTCACATGCATATGACAAAGCAGTTCTTTTTCCTGAGGCTGTCGCATTGAGGTTCACTTCAGGAGCCGATATCAGGGACTGAATACCTTCGTAGAACCTTGTCAACACGGCGAGATGTAATGGCGTGCGACCATGTTCGTCTTGCACATTGGCGCCTTTGTGGAGTAGTAACGGAATTAGGCTGCGGATTCGGTAACTTATGGCAAGATGCAGAGCAGTCAGCTCTTTACCATGGCGCAGCAAGAAAGGTTGCGTTTGTTGTATGTGTGCTAGTAGATGCATGTCGCTGAGAAAGAACTTCTTGAGCATAACTTTTACCCTGACATCTTCATCGTTGCCTTTGATGTAGTCTTTGAAGGATCGGCCAAGATATTCATAAAATGGGTAGCGTCTGCGCCTAACAAGCAGGTCGTCGTATGTCTTGCAGGGGCCAGATTCGAAACTTCGAAAGGTGAGGTAATTTACACTGAGGCGAGCAAGCCTCGGTCCTACTTTTCCAAACCATCTCTCGTGGGTCTTATCGAAATAGTCCCGTGTAGTTTCGTGTATGAGATGGACAGTATTATAGATACTGCCTTTTTGTATCGTAATCAGGCCCGCGCATGTCGAAATGATGATGTCGAGCTCAGTGATATTTTTGGGGTTTAAGTCATCTTTTCCTATTTCGATAGCAAGGGCATGTTGCAGCTCCTCTACTCTGAGCGGCTTGTTCGAGAATGCTACCCAGGAAAGGGTGTCCTTGGCCAGCTTTCGGTGTCCTTCTTCTTGACATTCAATCATCTTCATGGTCTTGTCGTATGCAGCCATCAGCGAACTGCCACCGGATATCAACTCCGCAAGCGAATCCTCGATAGCCTTCACGTTCACTTTCCCCTTTAGTGAGGTGACGTGGAGCATCGCGAGTAAAAACCTAGCGGAGTATTAGCATGAATTATCGTAGGCGGGGCGGAGGCCATATTGCGTACATCCCGCCAGCTGCTGCCATAATGACTGTTTTGATTTTCCGGCAGAGACTGAGGTTGTCAACTAGTAACGGAAGGACACGTGGGATCTGATAGTCGAGATATTGGCATATGTCGTCATCCTGGGCCTCGATTCTTATTTGCAAGCATTTTTTTTGGTCGTTGAAATAACGTTCAATGTATTGAACATCTCGTGACGTTGCCAGAATGCTTGCGCGTACTGTTCGCCGAAGCTTGATCAGAGTATCGAGAAAAAAATTTCTCATTCCCTCATCATCTGCACACTCATCAAGCCCATCAACAACGATGAAAGATCTCTCGTAATTTGAAGCAACATCATGTAGCACCCTCTGCAGTTCGTTCACTGAGGGCTGCGTTCTCCTCTCTGCATGAATTTCGTAAAGGGTAATCAGCTGAACCGGAAGAGGGTGCAGTGGTCGGGCAAGCTGCTCGAGAAGACTAGCGAGAAGAGCCTCTCGAGTTTGTTGTTGGGTGTACTCAAAATAAATGTATGCTAATCCCGGTATTGTTTCGAAATGGTTGGAAGTTTGAAGGTCATAAATAACAAGAGACGCTATGTGAGTTTTGCCTACTCCTGGCATGCCTGGACAGAAGAGAATATATTTTTCTTTCTTGACCCAGGTCTGGAATTCTTCAGTGTCAAGGAACCACTGCCCAGTACCTTCGTACCTTTCACGCTGTAGTTTGTTCTGCCGATCTGTGTAGTCCGTGAAGGGTAGCCACTGGAGAACCTTTTTGCGCTCATCGCCCTTTTGAGTATCTTGACAGCACGTGGTCAGCTGTTGGACGCCTTTTTCGATGCCTGGAAGGTGCGGATCGTGTCAATAAAGTATCAGCCACTTTGACATTGGATCTCCTACTGACCGCTGAGCTTAGTACTAAATTTATCAATGACTTTGTCCGCCGAAGATACCTTCCCCGGTGAGAGAACTCGAAGAATTTCTCTCGTGTATGCTGCCGCCATCATTGCCGCATATCCTTGCCAGTCATAATTTTTGTGAGAATCCGAATAGTCGCAAATGCCACGAATAACCAGGCAAGGGAACTGATTAACCAGGCCCGCGGCTTCCATTTCAAAACATAAAATACCTTCCTGTTCGCTAAGGCGGTCGCGAACTCCAGCATCTTGTACAAGACTTGATCCAGATGCAATAATCCCATAATGAATCTCCGCAGCACCTAGGCCTGCCGCCCGTAGCGGTCGCTCAACCAGTTTAGAGGCTTCGTTGCCACACAGTTCCTCACAATTCCCGTACGCATCTATCGGATGTACGGCAGATGGTTTGTATAGTCGGTCACTGTTGCTATCAGGACGCTGGTATTTCGCTTTTAACCGGGGTTTCTTGGCGAGGATGTCGTTGACCATATCCTGGAGTGGATGTCCTTCCATTTCATAATCCTGAGCTAGTTTGCCAACAGCTGATAAGAGGAAACGGGGCGGCTCATTCAGGTGCTGGGTAATGCGAAATTGTTGGCCCTGTATAGCCTGACCATGGTCATACTGGAGTATACCACCAGATCTATGAACTGGCGCACTCACAACTATATCTCCAAGACGAATATCGTGTTGCAAACTTGGTGCGCCACCGCTAATCCCTACCATAAAACAGCACCGAAGGTTGGGAAAACTACGGACCATATCGCTAATGACACTTGTTGCTTGGGAGACCCCATATCTTCCAAATGGTAGGGTCGCGACCACGACCTTATGACCTCCTATAGATCCAGTAGTATACACATTGTGGTCTTGGGTGGAAACGTGGCTGGATAGAATCTCGGGTCCTTCGTACTCTTCGTCGAGAAAGAGGCGTAGGGCGACGGCTTCGGTAGAGAGAGCGCAGATACATGCGATGGTGTACTCCTCGACGCTCGGCATAGTGGCGAGCCGCCCATATGGAGTCCACGAGGGCGAGGAGGATGCTTCGAAGACAGTCGTGGCAGCTTTTGAAAAGTTTGCCTGTGGAGCTGCGCAGGAGGGCGTCACCGGCAAGGCTGAGGCGTGGGCGCTTGGGATGCAGATCTCATTGGATGTTACGCGAGATGCATCTTGGGTGGTGCAGAGGTAGCATTGTCTATTTACTCGCTGGGCTATTCGCATTCCGGGAAACTCTGGGGCAGCTCATAGCTTAATCTCTGTAAAGAGGATGGATAAAAATGAGGTTGTTCGATTAGATATGGCTCATCAAGTACTGCCATGACTGACAGAATACAGAAAAATGTAGGAAACAAGACGCAAGGGTCGACTTTGAGTGTCAGACTGGTGACTCTGGAAACGTGTGCCAATCTAGAGCTGCCCGACCTAGCTCGACTAGCGTCAGCATCACTCGACGTGAGAGGGAGGCGAAATGCGAAGTTCCTTCCGAAGTGGTGTCTCTATAGGCCTGGTATCTACAGATTCGTTGGGCTCAAAGGACAGAGGTATCTGCAATGCAGCCATCAGTACACAGATCTCAGAAGAGACTCAATACCCAATAGGATACTTAGACACCGTTTCTGCATCAGCTCTGCGTCCTGCAAGCAGGAGTCAGGTTTGTAGTCCTCACTGTGTACAGGCGGCGGCATCCGAGTCCGTCGATAGCCGTTGTGGAATGGGAGAAGCTTTATGTAGGTTGAGTATCACTTCGTATGCTATTCCTAGCTTGGCGTTGAGCAGGGATCCGATGCCGAACGATCGCTCGGCATTAGGCATCACGGTCTTGAAGCTACCTCCATTATCTCCATGCAACAGCTCCATTTGACCATTCACAATGGAAGGTGGTCGAACAATACTAGTAATCAGGTCCTTGCTTGGGTTGGAATTCGTCCGCCTTAGTAACCGGATGTCGACCCAAGACTAGCGTCCACCGGGTGGATTTCTAATCCTCGTGCAGCAGCGATGAGACCCTCCTATATGACCCCTCTTTCTTCTCCCGGCTAATCCACATGCCATTACTACGACCCCTTGCCTCCTTGCAGCTCCGCAACTTTGTCCGAAGCGCACCCCGCCTCGCGAACCCTCGATTCAAAGCTCAACTTCACACCACCAGAAGACTACTCCAGGACGAATCAGACATGGCAAGCGAGCGACCGACAGGCCTCAAGGCGAACAAGGGCATTGAACTGCTCACATTTGCCACTCCTAATGGTGTCAAGGCGTCAATTCTCCTCGAAGAGCTCAAGGATGCGTACGGGCTGGTACGGAACAGCTCCGCCCGGAACGACGAGCATACACTGACGACTGAGTAGGAGTACACATGGCAAGCAATCAATATTGGCCAAAACATCCAGAAGGAGCCTTGGTTCACGAAGCTAGGCCCCAATGGCAGAATTCCCGTCATCGTCGACCACGACAAGGGTGGGTTCGCGGTGCAGGAGGGACTTGGTATGTACAGACCAATTGTTGAAACCAAGCAGAGCTGACAGTGAATCTTAGCCATCCTTGCCTACCTGACGCGTCACTATGACCCCGACCACAAATTCAGCTTCACGGACCCGTTAGATATATCGCGTGCTGAGCAATGGATGGCATGGCAGCATGGTGGTCTTGGGCCTATGCAAGGACAGGCAAACCACTTCAATGTAAGTCGCCTTACATGTATGTGGTATAATTTGGAGCTGACAATCTCAGCGGTTCGCTCCGGAGAGGATTGCATATGGCATGCAGCGCTACACCGGCGAAACCGAGCGGCTCGTGGGCATTCTCGACAGCCATCTTAAGTCCACCGACTATCTGGTCGGAAACAAGTACAGCATTGCGGACATCGCGAGCTTTGGCTGGGTCAACGCACTGCGTTTCAGCGGCGTTGAGCTTGATAACTTCCCGAGCCTGAAGGCTTGGTGGGAACGCATCGCGGCTCGCCCAGCTGTCGAGCGGGGTCTTTCAGTCCCGGCGAAGAGTCCGTTTGGAAATGCGGCTTATATTCAGAGACTGAAGGATGATAAAGAGTTCGCGGAGAAGGAACGCACGTTGGGGGAGCAGATTCAGGCTGCAAAGGACAAATATGGATACAAGTATGCTTCTCCGTGAGCGAAACGTTCGGGCACGTCTTTCCGAGGCAGCTGTAAGCTCTGTATACACTATGTTCCTCAAAAAAAAATGAACGAATCAGCACCGTGAATAGAACGATGCCAAAACGGTGCTTGTACTTCACAATGGCAGCCAGTAGTTCGCTTCACCCAAGCACGAATGCGTGAGACATGGGCAACTCCAGACAGTTTAAGCTGCATCTGAACGGCCAGCGGCAGTCTGTTGAACGCTCACCTGTCGACCGCATCCGCGTACCACTTGTCCTTGAAACAGGCCCAGAATATCGCGACGTCGTTTCGCCTCCAAGCGCTGTGAGCCAATCATGAGGGCGGAACCCCCTGCGCCGGGTCTAAGCGCAGCGGGACGCCAATGACATCAGACAAGCGATTGGAGATGCAGCCCGACAGACTTCCTTGGCCTCGTCCACTCGTCCTCAGGGCGCCAACAGAGGCGCGACGTGTTGAAGGAGTCGCTGGTGTCGCCTTCGTGATGACTCGCATTCAAAGGCCATATAAATTCAGAGACAGTCACCTAAACACCCACTCATCAACTGCAGCGCTTTTCCTTGGTCTTTTCCTTCTTCACCTACGCTGTGCGGACTTCACTTCTTCTCTTAACTTTGCATTACAATACATTGTTGGACAAACGGCATTTTCCCTTGTTCCCTTATCTGCAGCTTCTTCATTAAGCCCTTTGTCGATCATTGTACAGAAAGAGCGACATCCCCGTGGACAAGGCCTGGCTGCCACTCACGACCATCTCCGCTAATCGAACGTCATCCTTCAAGGATCCCTGCAACAGCGAGGCTTTTCCTTCAACGCCGTGTCTTGAACATCCAACTCTCTGGACCCACAAACTTTGTGAAACCCATTGTTTGCATTGAGCCGCCAGTTATTTCAACGAGATTGCCCGCTCTTTTCTCACGGCTCAAACTTGCAACCCGCGCTCCACAACAAAACGCTAAGCACTTCTCTTGCTTTCTACATAGAAAGCAATATTTCCTAAAAATCCGAGAACGAACCTCTCTCCTACGTACGCGCCCTCTCGAAACCCAATAAACGACTATCCAGTTTGTCAGCATGCCTTTCAACTTTCTCAGAAGTGGCTCGATGAAGGTCAGCAAGACGCAGCTAGTCACCGGTGGCTGGGACATTCCAGCGATTGCTCGTTTGGTAATCCGCTGCTTGCAAGTGGTCATGGGCATCGTTGTTATCGGGCTTTATGCCCAAGATTTGAGGCGCGCGGCCGCAAAACATGTCCACTACGACTCAAAGTGGATGTACGCCACAATCACCGGCAGTATAGCCAGTTTGTGGGCTATCATTTGCAGCATCCCAATTCCAATCTGGAAGCCTTGGAAGTTTTTTCTCATGGATTACAGCATCTTCCTATTGTACCTGATCGCGTTCGGCATCTTCGGCAAGATGTACATCAAGGAGGACCCCGAAGGCAACGGTGGCATCATCCGCATGAAGAATGCCGTCTGGGTGCTCTTAACCAACATGTTCTTATGGTTCGGCACCGCCACCTACGGGGCGTTCATCTTCTGGAAGGCCAGAAAGGCAATAAACTCCAATGCTGGTCCGCAGATGACACAGGTCTAAGTGCCTGTTCCATCTGCTTCCAGACCCAAGATTGGAATACCGCTAATCTGAGCGTTTGCAGAGGATCTCCGTCGATGTCAATGTATACGTCAAGATCTTAGTGGAAGCCTAGAGCCCGTTGATCGAGGCCACGTTGGAATGCAACCTATCTCATGTAACCTATCGATACCCCCTGAGCTATGTCAGTGCAGACACATAGCATATTTGTATAATAGCTTTGAAATTTTTATTGAGTCCTTATTTGACTCTGTGAAAAGTGTCTAAAGTGAAGGGATTAACGGAATTGTCTCCGCAGCTGCTTCATCGAACTGCACACAATGCTAATAAGATCAAGAGTTGGAAGTGCTATATTCCGTCCCCAAGCGTAAACCGCTACGTCCCGAAAGGTCACAAGTATTATTAATTCAAAGAGAGCCAGCATTACGCGATGAGTAGTTTAAAGGGATTTGACCCGCCTAATTCACTTATAGCGACAGGGATCTTGCCTCAGGAGAAGAAGCAAAAATATGTTCGCCATGTCTAATGTCTTGCCGAACACAAACACACTCACGTTTTTTTCCACGCCAATTTTAGTATAGATACGATATGCAGGACGTAAGAGCAGTTAAGCCTGACAGTCCTCCAGGTTGGCGGCGATTCGCGCACACAACTCCCTCTGGCTTGCCTTGCTGACTTCGTCGTCCGTCGTGTCTACCATGAGACAGTCAAGCACGATATCGGCATATCGGTCGCCGCACAGGAAACGCAGCTCAGGTATCATGTTGCGGCAGAGCTGACGTCTGTTCTCATAGTGATCTGTAGAAACTATAGGAGTGTCGGACGAATCAGAGTCCACTTCAGATTCGAATTTTGGGTTAGGACGTGGCGGCGGCGGCCTCATCCCACTCCGATATGTGTCAATTCGAGACCATAGCCCTATTTCAAGGAGTAGTATTCCAAGCGAGTAGACGTCATAAGCATGGCGATACAGTCGTGCCGGGTTGGTGTTCTTGGCAGGATGCTGGTAGTAGTGAGAGCGCGCGAAATCTGGTGCACGGTAAGGTTTATTTGGATATGAAAAGGAATCCGTAATCGTCTCGTAGGTTTGTTGGATGTAACTTGCCGACTTGGACCTCTCTGTGCCTGTAAAGGGGTGATTTCGACCAAGAGAAACAGTGGGCTCATGCCTAACGTCGTCGGGTCGTGAGAACAGATAGCCCATAATAACAGGATTCGAGATGTCAATTGGGTGATCTTGATCGTTGGTCCTGTCATTTACGTCGATATCGGATGCAAGTTCGGGGAAGAAGAGTACAGATTCGGCGTGGATATTTTTGTGGAGCCAGCCGCTAGCATGTAATAAACAGACGGCATGTACAATCTTTCGAGCCATTTGGAATCGAGCCCCAAGTGCGACCTTTTCAAGATACGTTTCGCGCTGATAGAAGAGAGCGCGTAATGTGACCGGCGCGCGGAGGACGAGATCTTCAGCTGGGCGAAATCGACTCGGAACACCCAGATTACCTGGCAGCTTGTAGAGAATGCTGCAATAGTATTGGTATTTACCTTGTAAGTTGTCTATGATTCCGATAGGGTCTAAGCACAAGATGTTGGTGCTCATCGTTGAGTTGTGTAAAGCATCGTAGAAGTCCATGATGCGAGATCGTAGCACATCATCGGGTTGTGGAGAGGGTATCTCGTCCGTCGCACCCTCAGGCGTTTCACTTGACAAACGTTTCGGGGTAACAGTGCGTGTTTCCCAACCATACGTTTCTCTATGTCGCGATATCCTCTCCTTCATTTCTTGACGCATCTTTTCAGCCGCAGCTTCGCGGTATACCCTATTTTCAATATAAACGACTTGATTTTCAAAGACCCCAAGTCGTTTTCCTAACCGAAAAAGGTCACTTGGATCACTAAGTTTGGGTGAATGTTCGTTGTTGACAGAAGGTTCTCTGGTTTGCCTCCTGATGATACGTGCCTTGAAGTTGGCTGCAGACGCGAGTAGATCAAAGCCCGGACGCATCAAAAATGATTCGTCACCGCGCGCTAGCTGCTCTGCTAATGTCGAGGTCCTCATTAAATTGATTGGTGATTCCTGATGAGCTAGACAGTCAAGGGTTAAGAAAATGTTCATGGCATCCAAGGCACCTTCAGGGCAGAGGCGATACAATGCATCGTTAAAGCTCTTTAGGTCAACAATGAGCTTCTTAAAGCGATCTTTGTCCTTCAAAGCCCAGCGACATTTAGTCAGAATTGACAATCGTGCTCTTATTTCTGTGGCAATTGGTTGAATGTCATCCTCGGTGACACTAGCGATAGCGAGCTGTCTAGGTCTATCTTTGAGAGCGTCGGTTTCGATAGCTTTGAGCTGTAGACCATATCTTCTGATAAGTTTGTCATGATCGGACAGCGTATCTGCAAGGGCGCTCAATGTTTGAAACACGCCTTCTGCTTTAAAGACATTGCGTGAAAGGAATCTAAATAGTTTCGAATTCTTCGGCGAAGACTCAATAGGCACTGTGGCCACAGTGATTTCGTGTCGCAGTATTTCCCAGTAAAAGCCCCATGCTTTTAAGATAGAATGTTGGATTTCAAATTCACGGAGGTGAAGCTCAGACTGTGTCTCTGCATTTTTCGCGTTGGTGAAGAATATGTAACAGTCTCGACATGTGGAGTACAACGTTACAATGCCGACTACAAGACCGGTGACGCCCACAGGGTCCATTGTAAGATAGTTGTTACGAAAAGAAATAAAGGCTGAAAATTGCATAGCAAGATATTTGAAAACTTATTGGGGCTTTATGTTCCTATCAATAAAATCCAAGAGCAGGCTGAGAGTGACCGGTGAACACGGGTGCGGGGAAAGGGGTGGCTATACTCAGCTTTCGTAGAGCAACATCGAATCAGGGATGGCAAAGAGATAACGCTGACGAACTTTAGTTGCCTGCTTTGAAGAATCCACCACTGTGTGCATGTCTCCATCTCACGTACATTTTACGAGTCCTATTTGTTTCCAAATGCCGTCTTATGAATAGATTGCGCTTGAAGTTTGATACCCATTGGTCTGTTATCATAACTTGTTATAAGTAATTTTTTTTTCAAATATTGAAGTGAACTTGTGCCTACAAGTCTGGACTGCCCGGGGCAACAGTTCGTCTAGAGAGACGCTGATTTGACTTTTCATACGGTCAGCAAGTGAGAGCCTCATCTTCCAATTCCAGTCCATGGCATGTTAAGTCATCACAGAAGCACAATTTGCTTTAAGAATCAATTGCTCCATTTGGTACATCATCCTTACATATATCTCCATCACTTGATAGAGTTTTCGGCGAGATACACAAACTTTTGTGTAAACTCGAGGATATCCGAGCGATGCTCTTATGGTATGTTTAGGATAAATGATAGTAATGTACGACAAGCAGAAGCCCAGTTTATCGGAGATTATACCGAATTGTAGCACCTAGCTCAAAGTCTCTATTCCGAGGATACTCACGGTTTTAGCTTATCGTTGGTTGTGTTCTGTTGAAAGATACTGACGGACTTTCGGCACGTAGGGACGGACGTTAATTGTCTTCTGCTACATAGCTTTTTTCAACTATACTGCTACTCCACGTGCTCATCACAGAAAACCAACATACAACGCTGTTGAACAACATCTCCCCTTGCATGCCCAACCCCCTGTCTAACTGGCCAAAGCGCCACCGTCCGACCTCAAAATCTCCGCATCAACATTTGCATCCTTGAGCACCGCCATATACGTTTGCGCCACATCCTCCACGCCCGCCACATTTGCCACAGGCAACTGTCCCTCCATCACCTTGAAAAACCCCTTCTTCTGCTCCTCAGGCATCTTCCAAAGCTCCGTGTCCACCGGCCCGGGACTCACCCCATTGACCCGCACCGGTTTCAACTCGAGCGCCAGCTGCCGAACCATAGCGCCGTGGCCGCCCGCAAACGACCCAATGATGCTCCAGGTAGCACGCGGGCGGTCTGCAATGCCGCCGCTGGTGATGGTATACGAGGAGAAGCGCGTTTTGTGGACGTATTTTTGTATGTATTTTCCGATGAGCAGCGGGGCAATGAAGCGGATTTGACCGCCTTTCAGGATTTTGTCGTAGGTGATGTCTGCGAGGCTCACCATCAATAGGCTATCGCCTGCTGTGTAGACTACATGATCCAGTTTCCCGTCTCGGCCGATCTTCTCTACCGCGCCGTCGAATAGCTTCGTTAGTTCTGCCTCGATAGTGTCGGGCTGGGCGAGGTTGACGGTTAGGCCGGAGATGTTTGCTGTCTTTGACGGATATGCTTTCTTTATGCGCTCGACGGCATCTTCGATGCGGGAGGGGTTGGATGAGGAAATTACGACTTGGGCGCCGTGCTCGATGGCTGCTTCTGCGACGCCGAAGCCGATGCCTGAGGAGCCGCCGATGATGAGGATGCGCTTGTTGACGAGTCTGCCGGTGTATTTTGTTTGGTCTGGCATTTTGACTTGAAACAGCTGTTTGCAATGTTTGTGAATTTGTAGTATGCCGAGTTGTAGTTGTCACTGATGTAATAGACTCTATCTAGATTGTCCCTTCCCTTTTATATTCTATGTCGCCATTGTTGCCTACATTGCTACTGCGGACGAAAACAATTCCTTCCGCTCCGGTGGACAACGTGCATGACGATGTCGCATTGCGGAAATTAAAGCGGGATTAAGCTTCGACACGCGATATCCGAATTCATACCAATCATGCATGGTCACTGCAATCGGTACGGGGGGTAATGGCTTACGTCACGCCATGCTGCTGTCCTCAGCCATCCGGTCGCGTCCTTGGATTACTTACACCACACAAAACGACACTGGTAGCGTTTCAATTGTAATGGCATTGAAATATGAAGCTTTGAACGTGACGCTCTACATACGGCTATAATATTGATGCTGAAATCGGTAGAACCTTGATGATGCCTTGATGGCGGAGATTTTACACTTCGCAAAGTGTTCGTAAATGCAAGCACTGTGAAGGAGCCGGTCATGTTTTCATCGGGCGTTCTCTAAGGGTATATGCCCTGACAAGTCTATGTGGGAGCTAAACAATCACCCGTCAAATTTTTTTAAGGTATTGTCCACAAAGAGTTGATTTGCTTTCTTCGCACCTGTGGTATTGTAAGCCAATGCTAAGCCAATTGAAGTCATAAGCCACTTACCAAGGGGGCCACAAACAGTACACCAACAAAAAGGGCAATAACGGTTATAAGCATCTGCACCTTGTTGAAACCCTTGCCTAGAATGTCAAATGCGAAACTGGGTGCTACTCGCGTGCCGAAGATGTCCTGCCCATATGCGAAAACCAAGCTGGTGCTCTCGAGCCCGCTTTCGCTAGTAATCACGCCCTTGATGCCCGTGACGTCGTACTTGTGGTTCAAATGCCATTTGGGATCAAATAGAACCATGGGTGTGTATCTAACAAGGCCTTCCGATTGCTCCTGC
This sequence comes from Periconia sp. TS-2, assembly GCA_030378425.1. Taxonomy (NCBI): domain Eukaryota; kingdom Fungi; phylum Ascomycota; class Dothideomycetes; order Pleosporales; family Periconiaceae; genus Periconia; species Periconia sp. TS-2. The sequence continues at coordinate 444,655 of JASNQO010000003.1, read as the reverse complement.
GCTGTTGGGTCCCGACCGACAGGACGTCGAGGATCGATAACCTGGCGGGGTATTCCGACAATGGAGTTGGACGCAGGAAGGGTAACGAGGAGCTCACGGCTGGTTATGCCTTGCCTTGTTTGAGACACAGTCATGTGTGATATTTCCTCCGGGATTTGATACCCCTGCGACAGAACGAACGGCTTTGCCGCTTCTCCCTTGGTTCCTGGTTGCACGGTGGACGAATTAGACGAGGCGCCTAGAGGTCCTCTGTCATCAGCGAGGGGAGATTCAAACAACTCGGAGACGACGAGCTGGTATCCCCGAGATGTGGCCGATGAAGAGGAGTCCGTCGTAAAGGAGTAGCTAAACCAATTCTCTGATATGGTAGATGGAATTGGTCGGGTGACATCAACACCATAGTGAGAGGCCGTGTGCAAGAGCTGCCCAGACGCAGAATCTAGCAGATAGACGGATGCACGACGTGTGCTTTCCGCGATGGCAGTGACGAGAACCAAGTTGGGGTTGAGATATTTGTAAAGTACTCTCCGGTCTCCTAGCACCTTTCCAATTGATGCCACAGGATCTTTGGCCGGTCTAGTCGTGTACCGGGTTATGTGTTCCCCAGGAGGAGGCAAAAAAGTCCATACAGGCTCAGCGTTTGTCTCGCTACCGACGAAGCCTTTAAGTTCGCCATTGACAAGATCAAACCAAACTAGAGTCTGATCTTTTACAACGAGAGGGGATTGGAACTCGATATCCTGTGAGGAAAGTAAGGCTCCGGTGGTGGAGTTGATAAACAGGGAGCCAGTAAAATTATTATCTTTCACTTCGACATAACCTCGATACGCTTTCAGTGACGGACCATGGAATGTTGCGTCTGGTGCGAACTGGTGTAAATCAGCGCTCCACACTATCTTCCCATTTGAGCCAACGTCAAGGGCAGCTAAGTGGCCTTGCTCCGTTGCTACAACGACCAATTTATGGAAACCGAAGGTGTCTCGTTGGATCTCCTCGATGGTAGAGTCTTGGGACTTCCCTAGTAGATTGCCAAGGACGCGGTTCGGCAAGGTTTGTAGCCAGGCGGGTAGAAGCACTAAATCGCGAACATGTCGCTTCACACGATGGATATAGGCGCTTACGACATTCTGATGGCCTTCAACCTCCAATTCGTGGGCAAGTGCTTCTTCCTCTGGTAGTTCGGCCCATACAGCGGACACCGCAGATGAGAGGAACTCAGGACGGGTCCAAGCAATGTCGCTGTTGCGAATGAGTGCCCACTCGCCATTGGAAAACAGCACGGCAGATCTCACGGCAGAAGCGGAATTGCCCTTGACGACTACCTCGGATACAGCGTGAACAGGATAGACTTCTGCTGAAACAGACGACGATTTGACCGTCCATCGCCCGAAAATGCCATGGGAAACAGAAGAGACAACGCTGACTTCTTCAGCCGTGATTCTTACAAAGTAAACATTGGCATCAGAAGTACTGGTTGCAAAAGTCCCCTTTCCTTTGAGTTGCGGAAGACTGTAGGCCTTGGATACGGTGGCCTTCTTCAAATCTACATGGTAGACCTCGGCTGAGTGTCCACTAGCTGTCTGGTATTCGACGAGGAAATGTACCAGAGAGTTTACTCTCCTTGGTGCATGTAGTACGATCTTCTCTACAGCCTCGGTTGATGGAGTATTGAAAGTAGAAACGCCCTTGTTGCCAATGACGTTAACCTTGAGAACTTTGTTCGACTTGTCCGTCCACGCAAGCAGTGGTGCTGCGGTGTTGGCACCAGCGTACAGAATGTGGTCCCGCGTTGAAATCTCGCTGTCTGAATTGAGCGTGTACGAATCGATTTTCTTGCCAGTTATGGGGCTTAGTGACGTGACCCGCAACTTCGAGCCACCCCCGAGCAGCGGCGAATGCAGTGAGATGTAGTACACGGTGGTGGGCGAGGTGGATACCTGGAAAGGCGCGTCTCCACTGTTACCGTCAGCCGGCGGTTCCAGCAACCAATGTTCACATGACTTACCTCGTGTCCTCAAACGTCCACTTTGTGCGCCCAGTCTTCCCGTCTAGCCGCTTGACGCCCTGGCTCCCCCCGGCCAGGAGCACGATGGCATCCTTCGCATCATTTGCAATTCCGTCTTCTTGTTCTAGAATCTCCAGGTCTTGCACGATGGCGCCATCAGCCCTAGTCTCCCACACAAGCCTTCCGTCCGAGGCGCTATATGCAACAATGCGATCTCCCGCTGCACTGATGATCACATCCTGCTCTTCGCCGGCCCTGAGATGACCACTGCTACCTGCGCCAATAGACGAACGCCATACCAAAGCCCCATCCTTCGGATTTATAGCACCGACAACGCCGTTTTCGGAGAGGGTGTAGAGCAGCGAGGCCTTGGAGGCTGCATAAGGGTTGTGGAAGAAGGTGGCCTGCTGTTTCGGGTGGCCTACGAGGGCGGCATGAAAATCAATATGCAAATCATCCAGAAAAACAGCAGAAGCGGGGCAAAGACATGCTGCAAGGGCGGCGAGTGCAGCGCAGACTCGCATGGTTGTGGATTGAGGGGATGCTGCATGTGGGTGCAGCATGAACTGAGCTCAACCCAGGCGTTATGCCAAGAATCGGTCACGTGCTCGGCCCGACCATGCTGCCGTGCCCGTTTCGCATCTCATCACAGGCCGACTCCAATGCAATCATCAATCACTGATGACTGCCGATTGCACGCATTGCGATTCAACACAGGCTGCGCCGTTGCGCCTATGATGTCTGCTCTCCGTGTCAGGCCCTCGACAGGACTGAATCATCGATTGCTAGCGAAGCGGGGAAGCGGCCAGTTCCCCTAACGTTCGCAAGCGTCGGCTCTGGTGGATTTCCAGCCTTGGACCAGCGGCACGTCGGCGGGCCCCTTCGGACGCGGTCGCCCTGCCGGAATGCATCCGAGCCACGAGAGACGTGAAACGAACTTCTCCCCAAGCTCCCTGCGCCGTGATGGGAGCGGCACAAGGACGAGAGAGCCAGGGCGGGCGTGTGCAGCTCGTACGATGCTCCCACGAGGCACGGAGAGATCCTGGCGGTTAGCCCGTTGTGCAGTCGTGCAGTCGCGCCGTGCTGGCTGCACTGCGCCGGCTCTGCTCAGCAGCATGGAGACTTGGGGTCAATCGGCAGGGCCATGCACGTCCCGTGTTCCATTACATGGCTGCCCGGTGTCTCTCCAAAGGCTGACTGTGCAACGTCATTGCCGGCCGGGGCCCTCTTGTGCAGTCGTGTCTGGCCGTGACGCGGTTTGGCACATCGGCAAAGCACCCATATGGGGCACCCTCTCCCCATGCACGCAAGCAAAAGTGTGCTTCTTCGTCACATCTGTCGGCCTGCATAAGCCTAGGGCCCAATGCGCTGGCTCTGGCCGCTCTGCCGTTCCCGACCAGTTGGCACTGGGGCGTCTGCCAGGCTGTGCCCAAATTTTCATGCCTGGGGCATCGCCGGCCTGAGCGAGCCCTGGGAGCCCTGGAAGCCCTGGAAGCCCTGGGAGCTCTCCCCCCAAGCCGGCTTTTTGCAAATTTCCGGCCACCGCAACAGACGGCCAGCTCCACTGTCCGTGTAACGTGCATGGCAGCCCGCTCTGCAGCCCGCATTGCAGCTGAGGAGCAGCGCTGGTCGACTTGGGCCCAGCAGTCAGGCATGCCCTCGCGCGTCTTCAGGTGCCGCGAGAGCTATCCTCGCCTACCCCCAAGCCAGTAGTGCCAGCCCATTAATCATGCCCCGTCGCCCTTTAAACTCTGCTCCTCATATACCCTCCGTCCGTTCCTAGGCTCCCCTTGCCATTCCAGAGCCCGTTGCGCTCGCTGCCCAGTCTGCGCCCGTCTAATCGATAAGCCCGAGAGCAAAAGTCCCTCTCCAACGTAGCACTCGAGCCACCAACACACCCGTTCCCGAGAGGTGAGTCTCGAATAGTTCATGTACTACAATATATTCGCCGCAACGGGTCCAGTCTCCCTCCTGGCCCGCTCCGTCTCCTGCTCGAATGACGCCTGACCGTCAAAGCATATCATCCCACCGCGTCGCCCTCGTTTGGTCCATAGTCTGCCAACGCCGCCCACCAATAGCCTGTACCAAAATACAACATACGCGACGACACCCTCACCAATCCACCTGACCTCGTTATTGCGCGGCGCGTCCTGTCCATTCAATTGGTCCTTGCTCAGCTCCGGCGAAAAACAGCTCTGGAGGCTCGGGCCACCGCCACTGGACTGCCCCAAGTCCGAGCGCATCTGCCACACCCGTCTCTTCCATCTCTGCAACAAGACGCTGGAATCAAGTCATGAGCCAGCGCGAGTATCATATTGTCGTCCTCGGCGTCAGTAGTCTCCTACCCTACCTTCTCGCAGACTTCCGCTAACTCATGTTGCAGTCAGGTGGAGTAGGGTAAGAAGCTGTACACCGCTGTTGCTGGACCCACGCTGACAAGCTATAAAACAATCTAGCAAGAGCTGTCTCACCGGTAAGTGTTTCGCATCTGGATCGCAATCTCAAAAAACTAAACTAGCAAAGCACAATTCGTCCAGAATGTCTGGATAGAGAGTTACGATCCCACTATTGAGGATTCTTACCGGAAAGCAATAGAGGTTGATGGCCGACACGTCATACTGGAGATCTTAGATACTGCAGGAACGGAACAATTCACAGCCATGAGGGAGTTATATGTATTCTGCTGACGCTCTTGCAACATTCACCCGCTAATCATTACTAGATGAAAACTGGACAAGGCTTTCTCTTAGTATTCTCTATAACGAGCATGTCGTCCTTGTACGAGCTCACCGAACTAAGAGAGCAGATACGGCGGATAAAAGAAGACGGTATTCATTCGCCGTTTTGAGGTTTTGTGCGACTACTGACTCTGTTAGACTCGGTGCCTATGGTGCTCGTAGGCAACAAATCTGATTTGGAAGATGATCGAGCTGTTCCTAGAGCTCGAGCCTTTAAAATATCACAAGACTGGGGAGGTGTTCCATATTATGAGACAAGCGCGAGGAGAAGAGCAAACGTTGACGAGGTCTTTGTCGACTTGTGCCGGTATGCATGAGTGCAATTCTTGTAAGACTGCGCTAATTGTACCTCCCCAACAGACAAATCATCCACAAGGACCAAGAAAAAGACCCTGTCCGACCAATTCGAGACCCAAGAAAGCGTAACAAATCCGGCCGCGGCACCCGAAATCATCACCACCACCGAGTCAAGTGCGCAATCCTTTAGAGATATTACCTTCACTTCGATTTCCTTTGTATGGATTCCCCGGGATGATTCCCACCTAGATCATAGAGAATTCGCTCGCAGCGAAAAATGCATTTCATTCTTCTTTCGACTCGTCGCACTTTGCTTTACCTACTAGCCGATCCACAACATGCTGTTGTGCATTTGTGGCGTTGTCGCTTCCACCATGGTGCCGGCAACTGTTTTCAGCCTCTCCAAGCTTCCTCGGTGCTTTTTGGCCGCGTAATACGCAAGGCTGTACATTTTGTGACTGGAGACTGACAGGCTAATAGAAAGGCTAGGACGCGCAACGCAGTGCATTAGGATGTCAACACCAAGGCCGGCCTCACCGATGAAGAGCGGGAAGGATGGATGCCCAAGTACGACGACGCAGCCGAGGTCCGCCTCCCGCTTTCCGTTCGATCATGCACCCCGCCAATCGACCTTCTACAACTTTAGGAAAAGTTTCGCGCATCTATTCCACGGACTTTGCAGCATTCACAGGGCCTAACAGACCCGTCGGCCGTCCTCCCGATTCTCCATATTGATGTATGCACGGAGTGTGTGGCTTGCCCGGATCAAACTCTTCGAAGCGACGCAAGATCGACCTGACGTTTCATGCACCGAGGATTGCTCCCCCTAGTACAACGACGTCACCTACTCGGTAACGACTACGCTAAGACCCAATCAAGATGTTTTGAGGGATGACAAAACCTTTGAACGCGATTCCAAAACCACCGCAAAGGAAGCGACTGCACCACAACGCCGTCCGCCACGTAGGATGCAAGAAGTGGGATGCGAGCGTGGGTTGTAGCGCAGAATACGGCCCGTGTGCGGCCTAGCTACCTTGCTACTTTTACATGCGAGCAGGTCATGGAAATCTGCGGATTTTACACATGTTCTGGTCCTATTCCCGGACGAAGAGGAGCGTTTAGACACCGCGTTCGAGGTTCCAGACGTATGTACTTCCTTCTGGATTTCCTCCTCCGATATCCACATTCCCGGAATTTTTGTGGGATCATGTTAGTCAATCGAAACTGAGGCAACATCCCACTCCGCAAACGCAAGATAAGGCGAACATCGCACACTCGACTACCTGGACGCCAAAATTCCGAAACTAAGAAGACAGCATGCAAGGTTCCTTTTTCCAGACCACTAAACAACGTGGGCGTGGCTGAAGACCTAGTTAGCTGCATGCAAGCGAGTCATTTGGTCAAAATCGAGAAACTCAGTGCTGCGAGCATGAGCTCATTTATGCAGGGCTATAACATCGAGGCCTCGAATCTAGAAGGACGCAGTGAAAGGAATTATCATCGATTCTCGCTGTAGCCTTTCGGATTTCTGAGGTGTAGCGAGGCGGGAGCCACCGGCCTTCCCTTCTTAACACGGATTGGATCGCTCCCATTTGTCCGAATGACCTTGACGACGACGACTACAACAAAACTATTTTGCCCGTAGAGCATACGAGAGCCTGAAGATCGGACACTCCGGCCTGCGACTAGATCGCAAGGCTTACGAGTCGAGGCTTAACTTGCAGGCGTGTTGACTACTTTGCTTCTTCCTCTCTCATCCCTGTCAGCGGGTTGTAACCGCCCGTCATGCGATTAACCCCACGCGTCTAACGTCGCCGACTTGTCTGACGCTTCGCATTCGGAAGGACTTCGTCTTTTCGACAGACCGGGACGGACCGAGTGGGTGGGATCTAAGACATGCAACAGGGCACGGACTATTTCACATCGGCGAAGCTGATCCTCTGTAAGACTTTTCGACGTCCAAGCCCCGTAAACGGGTCGGCACCTGGAATCAGACGCGTTCGCGAAATAAACTTTGAGAGACATTGATTCTAGTTGAGAATGGTGTCAAGCAGCCAAAACCCAGCTTAGTAGGCGATGACTGCTGGGGTATGATAGGATTTTGAGTTCCGCGTGTGGCTTAAATTAGCGACGGGATTCAATCGCGCCCTAAACATATTCAATTGGAACATGACGGCTTCGTCTCACTACACGGTGACGTTGCAAATAGTACTACCACTCGCTCGGTTCTCTCATCTCTTCCACAGCGTCAAGATGGGTTTCGCGCATGCGACGATCGATATTTTGGGCGTACAACTCGGCCGAGAAACCCAAAAAATACTTTTTTAACGAGCCTTTTGTTCACGTCTTACACCGCCGGTATGCTTTTGTCCGGATACCGCACGCACAGATGCTCTTCGGTCCTATTACCGCCAGATCGGAACTGCTGTTGTCATCCGGCTATCCTGCAGTGTAGCAGGAGAAACATCCACCAGAGTCAAAGCGGCTAGATTATCACTTGTATATCGCCAGACATCGCTTTTCGTATAGCTCTTACATTTAGGCCACCTTGCCGTACTCTGATGATTATGACAATGGCCGAGACTCTACTTTATGCTGTCACGCTCCTCTTCGGCAATCCACAACTGCCAAGCAACGAAAACCCCAACAATAAATTTTACTCGAACATTTGTCATGCCCTACAGCAGTTGAAGTCAATAACACCGGAGACGATGATATTCACATGTGATACTGACTTCCTACATTACACTATCAGCGTACGCCATTGACCGCGTTATCCGTCAACGGATTCTCCAAATCTAGTTCAGGATCTGGCTCCGTCAAGCCCTCCTTTAAGCATACAATCGCCACTTCCACGATTCTATCGTTCTTGATTGCTTCATAAATGACGCTGATCCAATGTCCAGTAGTTTTCTTCCGCCATTGGTGATCCGTAGTCGATGCTCCGCCCCCATCCACCCCACTTGTGTCGATAGAAGATTGGTAGGTAGGATGATCAACAACTCCACGATGCATTGGTATATCCAGCTCTTTTCGGATAAAACGATATAGACGCTTTGACGCCTGACCGAGAAGGCTGTCTGCTTCACCTGTATCTAAATACCCTTGTCTGGTATCGTTGTATAGCTGGACTGCTGTATTCGTAGTTTGATCTGTCCAGCACTTGGTGTATGATAAGACGTTCTTAATGCCCGTATTGGCGTCTTCGAGTACTTCGAGCAGAGGAGCTTTAGCTCCTGTCATGATGTGTTTGAATCGATTGTTCGTATCGAGCGCTGTTGTCCTGGCGAACTCCGTCTCAACGTGGTGCCAAACACGCTTCTGCGCCTGTATTTTTATCTCATTCGTGACTCCGAGTGATTGCAATATATCTCCAGTGCTAGCATGAATTGAATGCTCCAGCTTTTCCATGAACAGCAAATTCATAGCTCGCAGATCTAGGGCCTGACAGACACCATACAAAGTACATGCACACATCAACGAGAGAATCTCAATCGCCGAATCCGTATACCTTGCGCTGACAAGCGCAAGTGAATTCAGCGCCTGGTTCCCCATCTCCGCACAAACAACGTGGTTATGAACGGGATTCGCAAGAAACGACAGCTCAGACATGTACGCCGCCATATTGGTATCAACGCCCTTCATCGTAAAGCTCGTAGAAGGTTCGTCCACACAGAGATTCGGCGGTAGTCCGCGATTCGTGGCTGGATTGACCAGTTCTGTGAACTGGGAGAAGAGCATGCGGCCGATGGCTTGGGCGGCGAGACGGCACTTCTCCATCGCCGAGGTTACGGAGACGGCTTGGAAGTTGCCGCCGTGGTAGATGGCGCCTGTGTCTGGGTCGATGAGGGGGTTGTCTGTTGTGCTGTTGAGTTCAATTTTCAGTTGCTCGTTTGCTAATAGGAGATCTTCGACGAAGGGACCGAGCCATTGCGGTACCGTGCGGAGAGAGTATCGGTCTTGGAAAAGGGCGTGCGTGTGGCTCTGGAGCAGGCCAGTTGCTAGCTTTGAGTCCTTGAGGGCGGACAGAATGGTGGAGGCGACTTGTTCTTGGCCTGGGTGTGGTCGGACCTTTGAGATGAAAGGAGCGAACGATGTAGCAGCTCCGAGAATTGCTTCGACGTTCATGGCTGTCAGGAGTTGGCTAAGTGCCATTAGGTTGTGCATCGACGTCAAGGTCAAACTGGCTGCTGCTGCGGATATGGCTGTTCCATTTACGAGGCCTAAGGCTTCCTTTGGTTCGAAGACGATAGGACGGATGTTCGCTGAGGAAAGAGCTAGTGATGCTGGAATTATCTTTCTATCGCTAGGAGGTCCTATCCAACAATAGATCTCTGGGTTTCCTTCAAGCATACCAGCGATATACGAGAGGGGTGAGAGATCTCCAGACGCAGATATACTTCCGCGGGTGGGTATCAGCGGAACAATGTCTAGGTTCAAGAGCTCAAGCAGAGTATCAATGGTCGATATGCGAACTGCCGAGTGACCTCGCGCAACCGAGTTGGCGCGTATGGCTATCGCAGCCCGTACCCAATCTTGCTTCAACCAGGGTGAATGCGCTGTTTCAATACCACTGATCGGTGTCGAAACGGGAAGTACGCCACTATTAAGATGCTGTAGGAATGCTTGCTGGAGCGTATGCATTTCGTACGGTTTGCACCGCACATCCGCACTTCCTCCTACATTCACATAAGCACAAAAAGACGAACTTTTTGTCTTCTGAACCTACCATAGCCGGTATTAACTCCATAGACTGTGCGTCCTTGGGCTAGCTCCTCGTTTAGGACCTCCACGCTCTTGTTGATTTTCCGCCTGGTTTCGGTGTCATCTGTTAGGGTGGTGAGGGCTTTACGTTTGCCGATACGAGTCACTTTGGCAAGGTCTAGTGAGTCTCCATCGATGACGATGGCCGAAGCTCGCGAATTGGTAATTTCATATTGTGTGATGACTAGGCGAGCGTGTGACGGTGAGGAGTGGGGTAAGGAAGATGAATCAACGGTACAAGGCATGATAGGACGAGAGCCCGGTCGTAGTCATGAAGAGAACTATGATTGGAGCACGGAACAGCAGAATATATACGCTGGAGATTGCATTATCGATTTTGGTGCGCCCTAGACAAATCGTAAAAAGCAAGCAAGCGACGCGCTGGATGTGCACTGGCCCCCCTTCGGTATGTGGCGTGTTTCCTCATGCGCCAATTTGACACGTCGTGCTTCCAAGTTATGATATGTTACGATGGGAGTGCTTCCAAGTAGTTTTTGCAGTGTTTGAGCTAGTAAGCGTTCTATGTGATATTATGTTCGCAAATCTTGCACACTGCTGTTTGTCTATATGACATCTTTAACGTGGGGGTGGATTGAACAGTCATTATGACCGCAATGATAAACAGCAGCATTTACCGAGTACTCGAGCGGTCTGCCACAGACTTCAGCACGGGAAATGGCTAAAATCGTGTTGCCCAACATACGTTGCAAGCTCTCGATTGCACGAATCGGAACAGACTGGAAGGCAGAGCGGTGAAGGTTGTGATACCGCACAGACCTGTCTGCGCGACAGTGTCCATGACTCCATGCAGGTTGAGCAGACTCTGTGAATGTGCTCATTCCCTTCACACTCGACTACGTTTGCTGCGTGCAATTGTAGAAGGAAGAAGTCAGATAGAGAGGATGGAGAGTAGAATAAGACAAGAGGCTTCCCAGTTTGGGTTTAGCGTAGCTGACGAGGGGTAGTTACTTTGCGATACCCTGAATGTCGTCACACGCAATCCTCCAACCCTATCATCGCTCCCTGACACCTGATCGTCCTACCATGTCTGAACTCATCTCAGGCGTCGCTAAGCTCAATCCTTTCTCCAAGAAGACGGCTATCGACGATGAAGACAAGGGCGAAGCAATCGATGCCGGCACCGTTGCTGGCGGTGGCCACGCTGCTCGACGTTCAAACATCACCAAAAACAAACTTCGTGTCAGTCGTACACTCAAATCATTCATTGCCAGGGAAGGTATTCTGTCAGAGGACGAAGTAGGAATCGACTCAGATGAGCCGACTCCAGCCTTGGGCCAATTACTTGACAAATCTCATATCAACATTCCGCTAGAGGTCATTGACCGGAATCACCCTTTGCCAGATTACTTCATTAGCTCGAGCCACAATACATATCTGATGGCCCACCAGCTTTTCGGGGAGTCCAATGCTTCAGCATACGAAATAGCCCTGTCCACGGGCTCCCGCTGCGTCGAGATCGATGCTTGGAATGACGAAGATAATCCGGATGAGCCTAAGGTCACCCATGGATATACACTTGTCTCACATATACCCTTTCGCACTGTCTGTGAGACAATTCGTGACGTTGTCGATAAGGAAGCGGCCGATGAGATCAATGCAGCACCTATCATGATATCTCTCGAGAATCACTGCGATGCCCAAGGCCAGCTTCGCTTAGCACAGATCATGAAGGAGGTTTTTGGCGACCGCCTTTTGAGCAAAGCTATACGCGATAAAGGCACAAGGGAACAAGAGGGTACGGGAGAGCACGTGACACTCGCGGAATTGCGCAATAAGGTCGTGGTGATAGTGGAGTATCATCTTCCTAACGAAGTCGACTCTAGCGATAGTAGCTCAGATGATTCGGAGGATGAGGAAGCAAAGCAAGCGCACCAAAAATACAAAGAAAACAAGAAAGCTACAGCTGGCACTATCATCCCGGAACTCGCTGAACTAGGCGTCTATGCTCAGTCAGTCAAGCCAGTCAACAACTCGTGGTACGAAAGCGTTCTGGAAAGTGCGCCTCATCATCATCTCATCAATGTCTCCGAGGTCGGGCTAAAAGCTCACCTACCGGTAAATAGTGCCAAGATTGCTATCCATAACTCCAAGCATCTAATGCGCGTGTTTCCAAAAGGCACGCGCATCTCGTCAAAGAACCTGCCTCCAGTACCTTTTTGGGGCATTGGTGCTCAGATTTGCGCCTTGAACTGGCAAACCTTCGGTGCCAGCTCGCAACTCAACGAAGCCCTCTTCAGTGGATCAGGCGGCTACGTGTTGAAGCCTGCTCCTCTGCGTATGGGCGGAAGTGGCAATCTCAACACAGGCAGGAGGACGAGGCTTAGGCTCCATGTTGCTGGCGCAACTGATATTCCCCTTCCTAAGGATCAAGACGATGACATCAAACCATATTTAACTTGCACGCTAGTCCATCCCGACGATATCAACAAAGCGCCCGAAAAGCGAAAGACAACCCCATACAAGCCACACAAGGTTACCGGCTTCCTGCATAAAGACAACCCGCCGCCAACAGATCCCTTCTGGAAAGATACGCTGGAGTGGGAATACGATGATAACGAGCTAGTGTTCTTGCGCTTGCTTATCAAGAGCGACGATAGCTTCGCCCGGAACCCAATGTTTGCAGTTGCGGCAGTCCGGCTTTTGTACGTCACATCGGGCTGGAATTTCATTAGGATGCTGGATTTGAAAGGCCATGAGACGACTTGTACCCTGCTGGTCAAGTTTGAGTTTGAAAGTCTGTAGAGTAGGCCTGCCGTGCGTTTGGGAAGGCAATATCTCGGGGTCGCTAGGCAGATAGTAGATATTAGGGATCGGGCAAAACAAGTGTTGGGTTGGTCTTTGTGTTGAATAACGGTAGTCTTTCCTGAGATCAAAGTTCGAATAAGCAACCTATTTTCGCCTTCTATGGGCTGTATATTCCTGAATATACGCATAGCTTCGTGGTCTACACTGCGACTGTTGTCTAACTCCAAAAGTATTATCTTCCTCCATCTATCTGTGATGTGCACTGAAAAAGCTTCACCAGAATTGCAAAAAATGCACAGTAGCGCTAATAAAAAATTCAAGCAGAGTCCCCGTTAACCCTCACCTTACCCGATGCTTCCTTCTCCCCCGCAACCGGCGTCTCCTCACCAACAGACGCATTCCTCTTGATCTCGGCAGCGTCCTGACCCTCAGTGAGGCCCTTGCCTTCCAAGATGTGGTTGGGGATGACGGCGCCTTGCTCGTGGTGATCGTAATTTGTGTCTTTGATGTGGTAGATGCCAAGGTAGTAGAAGCTCGCAATGCCGATTACGTAGAAGAGAAGGATGCCGCCGGACTCGGCGAGGAAGGGAATCTTGATGGAGTCTAGACCGAAGCAGACGGCCTCGCCGGCGCCGAGGACGCCGCGGAAGACGCCGACGTAGTGGGTTAGTTTTTGGGGCGAGTTTGTGATGGCGCCGATCCAGTAGTAGACGATGTTGTGCCACAGTTGCTGAATACTACGTTAGAACTTACTGCATGGACGAGGGCGTCGGCAAAACTTACTGAAAAGACCCAATTCATCATGAACAGGACGAAAATCCAGCCGAACCGGGGCTCATCCCAATCAGTAGGGTCGGTCACTGTAACATTGCGGTCGTAGTTTCGAACTCGGATCTATGGCAGGAGTCAGTGGCTTCCTCGTGCAGGCTAGCTAAGTGACATACCATTTCCCAAACCCAAGCAGCTACCATTGGTACAGAGACAATTGTGAGACCAATGAGACCTCGCTTCCGGCGGCCCCAGGTCGGGCGATCAAGAATCCATTGCAGTCCCCAGCCAGCAGGAATCTGCAAACAAACAGCAATAAACGACAGGAGAGAACGAGCACGAAGACTGTTCAGGTACGCTGATATTCATCAGCAAACTCTTATGTTGAAGCAAACACGACCTATAGACTTACCATTGACTGATCCGCTATACACTAGGAAGCCTTCAGCCGGGAAAAAGGCCGGTAGCATTATGATGAGGGTTGGATCGCTGAAGATTGCCAAATTCGATTTCAACTCTTCCCATGCTCCCCGTGGCGGATGTACAGCGACGACGGATCCATCGTCCCTTTTGAGCTTCTGCGGTCGAAGCAATAGGAGTGTGATGAGGCCGCCGATTATCATGATGACGACGAATGAGATGTAGACGGGTCGGGGTACGCCAGCCGCCGTATCTTTGTCTTTGTTGATGATGACTGGGATGATGCCGCCAATGACTGAGCCCAAGCCTTGCATATTCATCAACATTGTCGCGTAGGAGCCCTTTTCACTTTCTTCTGGGTATGCCGTGGAGATGTAACCAGCTGTAATGAAGACCATGCCTGCGCCAATACCGATGATAGGGCCTGCAGCGTAGGGATATCCCGTTTTGCCAATCTCGTCGTAGTACCAGAGGGATCCAACGTAAACCGCATATGTCTGGACGCCGATGCACATGGTAAGGCCAGGACCGAGTTTGTTCAAGATAGAGCCACCAAACGACGAGGAGAAGAACCAGACTGAGCACAATGTTGCGTTGACGACCTGGACGACATGAGCCGAATCTGGTCTCCCGCCGCCGGCTCCCAAAAGATTAAGCGCGACATAGATGCCAGCAGACGCACCCACGCCGATACCGCTGATGATACACTGCACCCACGGGCTGTGGTATCGGTACTCGCGACCGAAAAGCTTCAGAACCATCTTGACTTTGTCCAGTCAATGCGGACGCAGACAAGATGGGTGTGGAGAGAAGGGAAGGGCCGACAATAGCTCCCCCAGAACGTGGAGTAGCTTATTAGTTTTAAACAGTCGCACGCTCAAAGGTCAATTAAGAAGGGCCGCACAGCAGGGTTCGCGGCACACGGCAACGGCCGGCATGCCTATCTTTGGTATGGATCTCAGGCGCCGATCTTGGACTGCTTCGGAAAACCGCTAGACGCTTTACTCGGAAAAGCGCGGTGCTGGCGAATCAGCACGCATGCGCGCGTAGCTCCGCGCAGGAGCTGACTCGTTTAGCGCGGACATGTTAACGGGAACAGTGGGGATCAACCTGCTATCCCACTTCCGGTGCAGTATGCCAAGCCAAATTTGGGGGCAAAAGAGCTGCGTGGGGATGGATAAGTAGGCATTATTATTTGTTGAAGGTATTGCTGTGCCTTGGCTATGCAGGGAGGAAATACATAAGGTGAGGTACAGCACGTGAAGTGCCATGTCACTCGTAGCCCCCCGGAGTTGGAGTCAACAGATCTGGTTTTGGAGATTTGGAGTCGACAGAAGATGGATTGGAAGAAGCTCGCTTGTCTGCCGTTTCTGCCGCCTCGGCGCTTCGCCGACCGCAGAGGCGTCAGGAACGCCCAAGAAGGTCGGTACCGAGGAGGGTAGTAACGGAGATGCACGCTCATCAAGATCTGTGGCAGCCTGAGGATTGCCCTCGAATTGACCATATTCACGCGTATAGCTGGCGCGTATCTCCATCCATCATGCGGAAATAAGCATGAATCCTCCACAATTGATAGAAGCTAAGCTTGCTATCCACTTAGTTCCCGTCGGTTATCTTGCCCATATCAGAGTTATGACGGCTTAGTCCCAGACCTGTCGACAGCTGACATTGATTCGCTTCGTACTCATGAATCCCTTCCACTTCTTGTAGGCCTTCTCCTCCGCCGGTGTCGCGCCAGGTGTGCCAACGGGCCAATTGGCCAGATAAGGTGGGCAAGTACTTGGAATGGTACGAGCCATGGCGTGCCAGGCCCATCTGGCCTTCTTGTCGAGATGTACGCAGTCTCCACTATGCACTCTGATAGCCACCGTCCTGGGGGCGTTCTCCGCATGACCATCATCCTCACCGCTAGCCATAATGAAGATGCCGTCACAACCAACACTGAAACTAGCAAGAGCACGCTGGCATTGCTCGCTGACATCTCGGTGAACCGGCATAAAGTCCTTCGCACCATACATCAAGACAACTCCGGACTCGGGGTGAATATGAGGAAAGAGTCCCGTAACAAGTCTGGACAAGTCCTCTGGAAAGGGTGTGGCATGTTTAGCATAGCTGCGAGTCGGCCAGTCGTACTGCTCGCCCAGGGTGAGCCAGCGCAATCTGGTATAGAGAAATTGCTCGTTGTTTAGTGGCTTATGCTTGTCTGAAGCTTTCGGTACTAGCATATCTTCCTCAGCAGCACGATCACGAGCAAAGAATGACGTGTCAAAGCGGTGATTTCCGGACCGAGGGTTCGGTGGATAGGGGATATGGTAGTCTGTCTGCAGATTGATCTTGTGATCCGAGTCGGCTAGGTCTCTGTGCATTAGACATGAGGTAAAGAGCACCTGTGTCTCTGGAGGAAGTAGTCCAGGAATGACTTGAAGGCCTGGAAAGTCTCTATGCTCAAAGTACTGTACGTCTTTGGGTGGAGTTTGTAGTGGCCTACCCCCGGCGTAATCTTCGCAGGCGGCCTGGACTCGAGATGCAGGGATGGCACCTGCAGGTAGCCAAACTGATTTCTGTTCTTCTGAGAAATGTTCCCAATTTCTAAGGTCTGCAACATTTGGATCGTTTTCTAGATCGCTTCTTCGCATGCTCTGGTATCTCCAATGCTCTTTCTGGATGAACTTGGGAGGCATTGCATGCGTGTCATGAATTACCGATCCCTTCCGCTAGAACATTTTAGCACGACTCGCCTAATCGAGAGAAATGACATACGAACGTCTGGTATATTTTCTGTAGACGGATCCATAGTTGATCCTGTTGTGAGTAGCTTGATGTGAATGCACGTTGGTGAGTGCCTCAATGTACAGCAAACGGGCCTTGGTATCAACCCATGCAATGCTCGGATGAGCCTCATCAATAGGATATTAGATTGTGATGCAGTCGATATGATGTTTTGTCGAGTGAGCGATGGTTCAAGAGATGGAAAAGTCGGTCCAAATGGTCTGTGCGCCTCGCTGTCATGATCTTTTCTCGGCCTGCCAAGCGTTCGCGTTTGCATCCCTAAAATACTGGTAAAAACACAATTCTCAAGAATGACAACTGTTACGTGAGGCTGCCTTGCCTAGCAATGAAGCCTCTCAGAGTTCCCGCGCTACGATCAAATTCAGAACTAGTCCTGTACTACGTTATCAAGCATAAGTATTGTAGTTGGTCCGCGCACGACTGGGGCCTTCCCAAGGTTGTCTCTCGCCAGAACTTCACCGTAGAAAATTTTTTCTTTTAAAAATATTCTCTAAAAGCGTTTCCGAAGGAGATTCTAACGTAGTAGCCAGGGAACTTTTATCAAGTGTGGTGGTTGAAAAATTGGTACTTTTATGGATCTCAAAGGCCCGTGCCCAGCGAGACACCTACATTACTTATGCCTGGTACCGGAATAAATACCATGAACATCGCTACGATTCGAATTTCGAGGCGAGGCTTATTTCCAACATACACAGTAAACTAGCTCCTACGGTTGAAATGAATATAATTGGTAGGTTGATCGCTAACCCAGCTCATACGCAGAGCCTTCATTTACCAAAGCTACGGATGGTGATGGGTCCGAAATAATGATTAGTCGCTAGCATATGATGATACAGTTCCTGCTCCGTACTTTTATAGTGTGCGTAATGAGTTTCCTGTTGATCATAGGTCCTTAGACGATTTGTGAGGGTAGAGTTATTCTTAAAGTTTGTAGCTTAACTTTTCTTAATAGGGCCGACCTACAACCTAGAACCGCGTTCGCACGGTTGAAACGGGGGTCCACTGTTGTTGTAATCACAAGTTGCTTTTATTATTTGGTACCGCGTACATGCTACCACCGTGCGTTTGTTTGCACGTTAGGGACATGTTATCATGTTCAATAAAATTTTCATCCCAACGCTATAAATTGAATCTTAATCGACTACATTTACTACGTAGACTCATCTCTTCCTCGACTTGCTCGGTCGTCCTCAATAAGTCGTCCTCTATCGCCTGTTTACAATCGTCAATATGTTTTCGTAGAGCATCATTCTATGCTTACTGGCATGGTTTACTCTTCCCTCTCTCATTCTATCTTTGCCACATTCCTAGCTTAACACGGGGGACATTGCGATCCAAAGTTCTAAGAGAAGCACATTCCAGCCAACGCTCGAAAAAAGAGGAGAATGGGATGTAGCGTATGATAAGGCAACTTGGGACTTATGTAAGACATATTTGACCATTCCTTTGACAGAACGCTAACGAGCTACTCTCGCAGGGTTGGGAAGGCTGGCGGGGAAGTTGACACACCGGACGGTCCTCTTTGCTTTCGGCGGTTACTGTTTCATCGGCAGAGTTCGCGAAAGAACTGCGACCAAAGATCTCGACGTCATCCTGGATCCGAGTATGAGCACAGATGCAAAAGGTGATTTCTGGATCCGTGTAAATGAGGTATATCAGGAATCATTGAAAAATGGAATTCCCATTGCAGAAGACTGGCTGAACGAGCGAGGCGCCGAAGCACTGGCCTCGGACAACCAACAAAACGTGCTGCCGCGCTCAAGAGCGCAAAACATTAGGTTATTTCGACAAGGGAACCTTGAGGTCTATGCTATCTCATGGGACGTTCAACTAGCTTCCAAAATGGCGCGAGTGGCAGGCTACGTGCAAGGCGAAGTCACATTTGGAGATTATATCCCTAAGAATGCAAGGGATGCGGTGTGGCTTTTATATCAGATGAATGGAAGCCGGGGCAAGATGAGTAAGACAGAAGTGCAGCGATTGCAGGCCACTTGGCAGAGGGCAAGTACGGGGTATATACGGACGAGTTTTGTGACGCATGCTGTACCGGCTATCAATGCATTTTACCGTGAAAGGTATGGAAGAGACGGATTTGCTCGTGAAATGCTTCCTGGAAGTTCTGATGGGGATGGAAGTGGACGCGGAAGTAGAAGTGGGAGTGGAAAGTAAGGTAGTCAGTAAACTTTCCATCATATATGCGACGCTCCAGGCCGATTTGACCCTGAGCAATCTCAAGAGTCCTGCGCATTATCTTATTTATATAACACACTGGGGTCTTGTTCTATGATGGGGGCGATGAAACACATTGCTAATCTCTGTTCGGTGTTGCTAGCTTCATGATTCGAATGGCCCAAAAATGGCCACGTCTACAAAATTTGGATAGCGCTACTATACAGACCGCGGTTCTGCAAGCGCAGGTGCAAACCACGATAGTGCGGGATGGAGCCTACCAACAGTAGCGGTAGGCTGCGTAGCCACACTCGATACTTTATACCATCACCACCAGGGAAGATTTCGCTAGCGCGACCGATCGCTGTAACGTATCACTGGCTGTGACGGCTCCATTCACATAATGTAGGTTTGTGTGAGACACAGTCTCCATCAGTCTTCAAGTATTCGGAGCACGACTTGATTCAGCAGTAAGACGCAGGTTCTCACGATGGACCCTTGCTGTGGGCCTACAAATAGGGCCACTCGCCCGTAAAACGTACCATCGATCTCAGAATTCATTCACTTCATTGTAACAGCCATCATCGCGCTCGCTCATTTGTTCCACCCACGAAGCAATCCAACAGTCTAGGAAGATTTGCGATTGAATCGCCTTTCTAGTCAGGACCATGGATGCACGACATACATTCTTCGACGACAGACTCCGACGCATGTTGACAGGAAAGATACCAGGGCAGCAGCTTGACAGCTTAATAAGTACACGCCCGCACCATCTTCGACTGCGCCCAAGGATACTGACTCCATCTCCAGACACACTCTGCAACCTCGTCCAATCCACCCGTCCATCCGTCACTCTAGACAAAATCTTCATCTCGGTCAGCGAACCCTCCATCTGCGACCAAGACTACTGCTGCTGCAGAGAGGCAGACTGCAGGCTGAAAAGGTACAAAATCTCAATCTACGTCGACCGCAGGGAGCAGGGACGGCGGACCACCAAGCCTTGGGTGCGAGTGAGCAGTATACGGGGATTCGAAGATGCTACGAGGAACTTGATCCAGGCGGTGGATAGCATGATTGCGAATGCCGAGGGAAAGGAGCAGAGAGTGGAAAAGGAGGCTTCTCCAACGTGCATTGCAGAGGTGCTTTCGGAATTGGAGACGAATGAGCCTGCAGATGCCAGGCAGTATTGTAGATTGCGCAAGAGGTCCATGTACTAATCATCCTAGCTATAAACGCATCTCTCCCAGCGCACTGCAAGTTCCTCTAGAGAGATTGTGCAAAAAGACTAATTTGCACATGCTCAAAGTATCGAGGATCACAATGATGGTTTTTTGTAAACCTCAAGTATTACTGGGTCATGCCATGTTTTTTTTCTTCCGTGGAAATGCTTCTGCGTTGAATCTCAAAAACCATGTCAGTTTTTGCTTTTGAGGACACTATGACGTAGCTACGCCCCCTTTCAGACGATGGCTCTCGGGAATAACAGCGAACAATCAAGTCACGTCTGGAAGTTCAACAGGGCGAATTGCGTTCCTGGTAAAGTTTTGATGTAATATTGCATCACGGAGGTGATGGAGAAGTATCCACGTACGGGGTAGAAGTTGGGGGAAATAGTGTGTGTGCCGTTACACATGGTGAAAAGCCACATTTTGGGTCCTTGGACATGGCAACGCACTAGCGAGGATTGCATAATTGGGGTAGACTTGCTCTCTTTATCTTATATTAAGAACGCTTAGGTACGCCGGGACAAAGGTGAGGTACCTGACGGCTACCAGGTCAGCGGGTTTTAGGGAGCAAGCGGAATCGGCTCCGGAGCAGCCTACTCCACCCTTTCGGAACGCGAACCTCGGCCAGATACATCATAGAAGCTTCTCCGCAATCCGCAAATACGGATGGACTGCGGGGACGTAACGTGCCAATATGCGGGGTGTTGGATATGGTGTCATGAGGGGGGATCCCTTAAGACTTCATTGCGCCGTCTTGCGCCGTTGTCGTAGCCTACTACCCAGCAGTTGCCCTATTTTAGCCTTCTCCAACATATATTCAGCATGTCTGAAGCGCTCAAAACAGCTCAGAATCGCCTGTCGCAAGTCGCAGCGACCATAACTGGTGCGGTGGCTGGATCGGAGCACAAGTTCCCTGCTTTCGATGACTTGCCCAAGGTAGAAGGAGAGCCGCAGGGTTGTATTTGGGGGTTCTTTGACAAGGACGGGAAGAAGGATGAGATTGGAAGTGCGTGCCATCTCTCTATCCGATCCGCATGGAATACTGAACTTGGCTGCAGCTATCAACCTTCTTACGCCTGCCGTTGTCCAAGCTGCATCGCGCGAGATCTCCTCTGGCGAACATGTGCAGCTCGATTGGCCGCTGAACAACGTCCAGTTCCCGGGCTTCAATCGCAAGGACTTCAACCAGAAGAAGATTGACTTAGTCCCGTTATTGAACTTCAAGGCCATGGACGACGAGCTATACATCAATACGCAATCGGGTAGTCAATGGGACAGCCTGAAGCACTTTGCGCACCAGGCCACCGGAAAATACTACAATGGGTTGACTCACGAGGAAGCGGTCAAGTCGGACACAAACGGCATTCACAACTGGTGTGAGCGCGGCGGCATTGTGGGAAGAGGTGTGCTAGTTGATTGGCTGAGATGGTATGAGACGACTAAGGGACCAGCACCGAGTCCTGTGACACGACACGCCATTACGGTGGAGGACCTGGAGGCGACGTTGAAGTGGCAGGGGACCACGACTCGTCCCGGAGATATTTTGCTGATTAGGAGTGGATATGTGCGTTGGCACGAGTAAGTCGGAGATGCCTTCTATCGCGGACATATAAGACTAATGCTTGTAGCAACGCCTCTGCCACGGAGCGGAAATCCGGCACACAAGAAAACAGCATCGCAATTGGCATGGACAACAGTGAGAAATCAGTGCGCTGGCTGTATGACCATCATTTCGCAGCTGTCGTCAGCGACACCGTTGCTTTCGAAGCGTGGCCTCCCAATCTCGACGAAGGATGGTGCTTGCACGAATGGTTGCTTGTGCAGTGGGGGACTCCCATCGGGGAGATGTGGGATTTGGAGAAGCTGAGCCAGAAGTGCAAGGATAAGGGCCGGTATACATTTTTCCTTACGAGTGCGCCGTTACACGTCAAGGGCGGTATCGGAAGTCCTCCTGGTGCGATTGCTGTTTTCTAGCTGAGTAAGATTTGTTCTGTTTGCGTGGCGGTTATCTCATGTCGCCCGGTATGAGGCTTACTGAACATTTCGATTGGAGGATCGTGATGCCTGCCCTGGTAGATCCTCCAAACCCGAGGCAGCCAGTGCTTGTCCACAGCGTATCCCACCCGCGTGACACGCCCCAGTAATACGCCCCACGTGAAAACACATATAAATCGTTATAGCGATTCATCGAGTCTTTCTTAACTTGTAGTGCTTCGGATCAGCGTGGACATGGTGAACTACAGCGAAAGTGACGTACCACTACGACGTCAACGGCAGGGGGGTCTTCGTGGATATAACGATCATTCACCGTTTAATTTTGCTGTACCTTCGTCGCGGGTTTCAGAGCCCGTTGAAAAGCGGGCATGCAAGCATTGGTTCCTCGAGTTCTCCTCCGGCTTCTGTGCGAGATTGCCTCGCGAACTGAGAAACCAAGTCTACGAATACCTGGTGCCGTACCCAGGGAGATGGAGCCCGCGCCGAGAGCATTCATTTGCGCCTGCGAGCCTTGGAGACCACATACAATATCTCTGTTTCCCACTGTCCGTGCCGTACTATCTGCAGCCGTACTTTGTCGACACCCAGATGACCAGAGAGATGGATGAGTTTTTGTGCGAGAAGGTGCTTACCAATGAAGCATTCAAAACATGGGGTGCTGAAAGCTTGAAAGAGGTGCTGAACTGTGGATATCCATTGGGAACATGTCTCCCGTATAAGCATATCCGTGCTCTACATGTGGTCGTCAGACCGCCTTACTGGGACTTTGAAACATTTCCCCGGCAAATCTCAGCCGAATACGACAAGATCCTGTCCAAGGATATTTCAGCATTGGAGTCTCTTTTGGGCATTACTCATCGCCGCGGGTTTGCACTCAAGATCACGGCATATTTCAAAGCGGAATGCTCCTGGCCCATACACAAGCGTAATACGAAATTCATTCGCTGGGTCGAAGCCATGGTCCCCCTTCTGCACCGCTTCGATATGGAAGGGTTTGAAGTGGAACTTGTTCGAGCAGCGACCATGTCCCGCAGTCCAGCAACAGGCATTGACGTTCCCTATGCACACCACTGGAGTATCTTGGTGGACTCTACGTTCAAGACCGCGCCTGAACAGTGGTTGGACAGCGTCAGGGATACAAGTATTTTTGTCGGTAAGCCCCTCCTGCTTGGATGGACCTCGGCCACTGACAGAGTCCAGGATTTGCAGGAGAGTAGGCAAAGCCGACTTTTTCAAGGCCGGTTAGAGACGGCGTTTGATGAGAGGTGCAAGACGCCGGGCATCACGAGATATGAGCAAGTGCTGGCGCAGCCCAGAGGGGAGAGTTGGCGTGATTGCAGGGGACTGCACACGGAGTACTGCGAGCAATGCATGCCTCGTTGGCTTCGCAAGACAGAGGCGGGAGAGCTTGGGGACGAGGTAGGGGAGTCCAGTTGAGGGGACATGTGGCTGTGCATGGCGGGCGCGTGAGTGGGATCTTGGAAGAAGAAGAAGGCGCGATCGAAGAGGGGATAGCTGGTGAATTCACGCTTGCTCTTGCTCGTAGATGGCCTGTCTGTCCTGTGCGGTGGATTCCAACGGCCAGCAGCCTGTGCCTGTGCCTGTGCCTGTGCCTGTGGCTGTTGCATGGCGGAAGCCACAGCGTTGGCATAACAAGTATTGCTTGTCTGCTGGCAGCCCCGCCGGTTCGTGACGCGCCATGTTCCCCACCCTGTTGAGGCGCGTCGCAGCCCTACCGCCGTGCCACACACGCCACACAGCCACATGCATCGTGGTGCCTTGCTCAGCCTCAGCTAGCGACAGGGACGCAGGAAGCTACGGCCCAACACGCCCGCCGCCCATGGACCTCGTGCGAGTCGGGGCCCAATGGCAGGCCGCCGTCCGTCGCCAGCAAGCAAAGCGGGGCTTCTGCTGTGGCTGAGCGCTTGCCTTGGACGTGGTACGACGCAGCCGCCAACGGTATGTGGTCATGGCCCTCAGCTTGCTCACGCCCACCTTATTTCCCACTTATGTGACTTTGTCCCCGCGCCTCACAGCTTCTGCTCCCGCTCTTCCAAGAACTTCTCTCCAGCCTCTGCTACAGCTTCTCCTCAGCAAGCATCCAGCCAGCGATCCACTTCCTGACCGCACCAAAGCATGGGAGTAAGTGTGCAAGGGCGGTGCTGCTGCCGTGCCCCGCGTCAGGCCGCAACGTCATTCCATTCTCCCACTCGAGGCTGACCTGCCGAACAGCTCGCATCAAAACTAGCAGCCGCAGGCCCTCCTCCTGGCGCCTATCCTCCGCAAGGTCAAGCCCAAGGCGGATATGTAAGTTCATGTCGTGAATCCATTGCACAGGGCCTCCGCTAACGGCGACGAAAAGCCGGGCCAGCAGAGCTACCAAGCCTACCCAGGCGGTCCACCGGCACAGGTAAGCGCCGTCTTCCCTCCCTCTTGCATCTTTTTTTCGCTCTGCATCGTCATCCGCCACGCCTGCTTGCCACCTGGAGCCTACGCAAATAAAAACAACGCCCCACGTCGTTGCCCTTCGCCTGCTCTTGCTTTTTGGACCCTACAATCCGACCCCACCAATTATTTGCTTCACCACTGCTGTTGATCGACACGTCCAACATGGTAAACTACGGCTACCAGCCATACCCCAACCACACGCCTAACCCTTACCAGACTTCGCAGTCGTCCGCGAGCCCTGCGATACCTCCTCCCTACCCTACAACACAGTCGTATACGCCTTCTGCGAATTCGGCCCCATACGGGACGTCGTCGCCCTATCCACAATCACAGTCGGGATATAATAGACCAGCCCCGCCGCCCCCAGGACAGCCCCAAAATCAATACCAGCAATACGGACAACAGAACCAGTGGGGACAACAGCAGCAACAACAGCCATATCAGCAACAGAATCAATGGCAACAGCCACAGCAGCCCTACGGGCAGAATCAGTGGGGCCAGCAGCAATCCTACCAATATCCGAATGTTCGTACCTTCCAGAACCCCGTTGGCCATTGGTCGCCTGCTAGATCTCGCGAGAGTCTCTTCAACATGCCAGGAAGAGATTGATGGAAATGACGATGCAGAACCGAACCATAACACTCTTTTAGGGTCTGAATGTTTGCTGACAGTTGCTATAGCAGGGCGCTCCAGGACAACATGGACAACCGCCACACGGTGCCCCAGGCCAGCCACCGCAAGGCTACGGCGCACCCCCGGGCGGCCAATATGGTGGCCCGCCACCTCAGTCACAGGCTGTAAGTTAATAATGTGCTCAAGATCCCAACTCTGACTTGTATACTGACCTTACTTCCTCCTTCAGGGTCCTGCTGAAGTCGGCGCGTACAGGCAGTTGCTCCAGGCCTGCATTCAGGAGAAGCAACTCCAAGCTTTCTATCCCCCAAACTCCCCAATCATCGAGCAGATCGCCCAGCGTGCCCCAGCTCTGATCAACCAGGTCACACAACGCTGGCGTGTAGCAAAGGAAGTTGCCAACGACATTGTCAAGCTTGCACTCTATGACATCGTCTTGTATATCGGTACGTGTGAAAAGCCTGGGTGGGTTGCCGTCACTGACAACAAACAGATGATAGCGGCTCAATGTCATTCGAGGAGAATGGCGAGCGCATCAAGGACTTGCGCGTTATTCTCGAGCGAGTCTCTTTCGCCGCCACCCTCTTCGACGCTGACGGCATCTCTGTTCGCTTCATGAACACCGATCTCGCCGGCGCCCGTGACCCTCAAGGTCGACCTCTTCAAGATGGTGTAGCATCCGAAGCCCAGATCGATAACATCATGCGCGGTGTTCAATTCAAGGGGCTTACCCCCATGGGAACCTCTCTCAAGCGAAAGGTCATTGACGAGATAGTGCTCTCAAGGGCCCAGTCTGGTCAGCTCAAGAAGCCGATTCTTGTCATTACAGTCACCGACGGTCAGCCTGCCGGTGAGCCTCAGAATGCTGTCTTTGACACTATCCGTAATGCATTCAACACCCTGAGGAGCACACAGTATGGCCCAGGTGCCTTGGCTTTCGAATTTGCTCAAGTCGGCAATGACGAGCAAGCGAGAAATTTCCTCGGCAAGCTCGATGAGGATCGAGAGATTGGTCCCATGATTGACTGCACTTCCAGTAAGATTGGATACTCTTTGAATATGGCGTAGCTGACAAAATCGTAGACTTTGAGAACGAGCAAGTAGAAATGTCGAGGGCCAACCCCCCTGTGGACCTCACACCTGATCTATGGATGGTTAAGTTACTGCTTGGCGCCATTGATTCCAGTTATGATTCAAAAGACGAAAAGTCCAACCGCCCTGCAGGCCCACCGGGCGGCTATGGAGCTCCCCAGCAAGGATATGGTCAGCCTCAAGGATATGGACAACCTCCGCAAGGCTACCCGCCTCAGCAATACGGACAGCAGCCCGGCCAAGGACCACCAGGTCAAGGGTATGGAGCCCCCCAGCAAGGTTATGGTGCTCCACCTCCGGGACAATACCCGCAGCAAGGCCAGTATCCTCAGCAACAGAGGCCTCCGCAGCAAGGTATGTAATCTCACTAGTATGTCACAGGGCACGCTGACGCAAAGTAGGTGGCTATCCAGGACAGCCCCAATATCCGGGCCAGCAACGCTACTAGATGCGTTCCAAAGGATTTCGATTGAGACGTAAATTGTCCTCCAAAGACAAAATATGTTCATCATTCGACGGGTTAGGAAATTGAATGCATTACGATGGTAAGGTAGAGCCTACGGAGGGAGGTATGGTGGTTTCTGAAAAATTCATTCAGGATTATTAAATGGACTTTTCCTTGGATGAGTCCTAGGGCTCGATAGGTTGCATTCTTATGGTGCAAAGCTCGAGGCTAGAGCTATGCAGACAGTTGAATAGTAATTAGTGCACCGAGAAAGTGACCTGTTCTCCTGCTCCATGCCTCTTAGCACGCTTCTTGGCTATGCCGAGCATTTTCGTGGCAAATGGAGAAACAACTCGTAGAAAGTTTTTGTCATGGGGCTATTGGTCGATGAAGGGGATATGATCTGCATAGCATGATTAGCAAGAATCCTTCTGGCTTACTTCAGGGCGTTTATCATCACAGGCTCGGACTTAATTGCAGTAATTCCCACAGTACATGGAAGGACGTGGAAGAAGAACACGGTCACACTCTAGTGGAATACAAGGAATGAAGTCAATGCTCCTACTGGTGACTCTTATACTCTAGTGACCGGGTGTGTACTCACGGATAGTTTTACCTCCATTTGACTCGACACACAAAGTGAAGACCATTTTATTTTTATAAAAAAAAAACAGCAACATTCAAAAGGATTCGGTTATTTCCTTCTTGGTGAATTCTGGAAAAGTTAGGGAAAGCCGGCAAATCCCCCCCTGCAAAACGTGGGGCGATCCAGTGTGTGTGCACAAGACGCTAAGAAACGCTCAGCCTCGTCCTCGTGTGGCTGAGCCCGAAATCGGGTAGCTAAGCGTCATCATCCCACCAGGCACACCTCTTGCGTTAGCCGTAGCGATATAAGTATTCTCGCCGCTTTTCCAGGTACCGCCAACTGCATAGCCGACACCTACGACCACTCTTCGTAACATTGATCGTTGTGTCAATTTCCCCCTCGAATAGTTTTCGATTCTCCCCCCAGAGACTTTATACGTACGTTGTGTGTATTCCTTCGATGCAGAACCAATACCCTGGGTACCCTCCGCAACAACAAGGATGGGGCCAGCAGCCTCCTCCAGGCCAGTACGGCGCGCCGCCTCAAAATCAGCAATGGGGACAGCAGCCGGCATACGGTGCTCCTCCGCCTGGTCAACCTCAGCAGGGTGGATGGGGTCAAGCTCCTCCTCCTCAGCAGCAACAATGGGGTGCTCCCCCGCCCCAAGGACACCCTCCGCCAGGACAACATAATCAGCAATGGGGACCTCCGCCTGGACAGGGTGCATACGGCACACCGCCGCCAAATCAGTACCAAGCTCCTCCTCCGCAGCAAGGTTGGGGTCAACCTCCTCAACCAGGGCCGCCGGGCCAATATGGAGCTCCGCCTCAGCAACCATACGGCGCGCCTCCTCCTGGTGGCCAGCCCCCGTATGGTGCTCCTCCACATCAACAGCAATACGGCGCTCCCCCGCAAGCCCATGCACCCTACGGAGGCCATCCGCCTCAGCAGCAGTTCGGGCCGCCAACCCAGCCATCGCTGGGTTACGGACCCATGCAAACCGCCAACCTCGACATGGCCAAGGACGTCGAAGGACTCCGCAGCGCAATGAAGGGCTTCGGCACAAACGAGAAGGCGCTCATCGCCATCGTCTCGAAAAAGGACCCCATTCAAATCAACACGCTCCGTACGCAGTACGACCAGCGCCTCATGAAGAACCTCATCAACGACCTCGACAAGGAGACGTCTGGGTACTTTGGCAAAGGTCTCATGCAGATCGTCCGCGGCCCGCTGGTCGGCGACTGCAATACGCTCTACACGGCCATGAAAGGCCTGGGCACAAAGGAAGCCGCAGTCGACGACGTGCTCGTCGGGCGCTCCAACGCCGACATCAACGCCATCAAGGCCGAATACCAGCGTCTCTACAAGACGACGCTGGAAGCCGACCTCCGCGGCGACCTCTCGGGCGACACGGAGCAAATGTACATGATCATCATCAACGCGCGCCGAAACGAGGACTCTGCGCCTGTCCTCCCGCACGACGTCGAAAAGGACGTGACGGAGCTGCAGCGCGCAATGGGCAACATCATCTCCAAGAACTCGATCCAAGTCTGCGAGATCCTCTTCGGCCGCAACGACGCGCAGCTGCGTGCCGTCGCCCAGGCGTACCAGCAGCGCTTCCAGACGCCCCTGGAAAAGGCCGTGAGATCAAAGTTCAACGGGCACATGGAAGACGCGCTAGTCCTGCTGCTGCAGCGCGCCAGCAACCGCGCCGATGCCGAGGCGGTGCGCCTCGAGGAGAGCATGGCGGGGCTGGGCACAAAGGACGAGCTGCTCGTGCAGCGCGTCGTGAGGTGTCACTGGGATCAGAATTTCATGAGGGCCGTGGCCGATGCGTACAAGCGGAGGTATGGCAAGACGTTGGTCAGGAGGATCGAGGGCGAGACGAGGGGGGATTATGAGAAGTTGATGGTGGCTTGTGTGCAGTGATGATGTTGCACCGTGGGTAGATGTCTTCTTCTAGGGTTGTTCTTCTTTTAACTCCCTTTCTTATGTGTCATGATTAAAGGGTTTGAATGTTACATGAGCGGTCGAAAGATTGACGGCATGATGGCATTGGACTTGAAGGGTTTTTTTTTGGGCCGGGATAGGATAGTGTTTTATAAGATTAAAATTATTGTTTATTGTTATGTTATTTGCTTCTCTGCAAGCTTAGACTGACTCGTTTGTTGATACTTATACTGAGCTTGTGCGCACGAGCTATTTTTTCTTTTGATAGCAACGGCCTCTAGGCTGTTGTAGAGGTTGGTACATGCATGTCACCGAATAAGGGTATAGAAACTCCCAGGCGGATTATGTTCTGCCGCCATCGGAAAGTCCGGACATCATGGCCTCGAAAAAGTCGGCCGATGAAGGTCTGCGGGGTGACTATTGCTCGTCTGCGCGGGGTCCACAAGGGAATCATGGCTCAAGAAAAGACCCTGGAATAGGTGTCATAGGAGTAGTTGGTGGAGATGCAGTCGAAGCCCGGAATTGGGGGTCATAGTGCTTGCCCAATATACCGGCGGGCACGCAAGAGCTTTGCATAGCAAGCATGGTATAAGACGCAATTCGAAATATCGACCGAATCCTCATTCTAGACGTCGTCGGTACAGTCATTCGAAGTATCGTTGGCAAGGTTCTTCGGAATATGGCCCATTTCGTGCTGAACATGGTGCGGCTATGGTCCAGGTATCGTAGCTCATCCGTTGTTACTGTGAAACGTCCCATACACCTGCATCGCGCCCTCAACGCTTTGCACCAACCCGAACAGCAGCGTAAGCCCAAGAACCGTAATCGCGACCCAGAAGGTATACCATTGCACTCCGTTTCTTCGATCATGCCACCACTGTGACAAATTCTGCGGTGTAGCTTCGTCAAACACTTGTTTTAGAACAACAAGGCGGTCGTGGAAGTATGCGAAGTTCTCGATTTGGCGGTCGTCGGTCTTCAAGTGTCCGCACTGTGATAATCGAGGGTCGAGAGATAGCGCCGGAATCTTTCGACGAAGCCACTTCTTGGTAGAGCGGTCGGTCTGGGGAAAGAGGAGGGCGAGAGTGCGGAGGGTTTCTTCGGCGAGATCGCATGGCAGGATCGAGCTGCTAATGTTAAAACCTATGAATTGGGAGATGGGAAGCGGCATATTAGCCGCAGAGGGTATCGTACCTAGCTGATTGACACTTCAGTATAGAGGCATGATGGAAGATGTACAGTTTGGTATCGTCATCCGTCAACCGTAAGTGGTCGGTAAGGTTGTCTGTAGGAATGAATTCGACACCAGCAATCCGGGCCAGATTGACAGCGCTGAAAACACGCTGGAGCTTGACACCCTGATGCCCAAGAACCGGCGGAGCTCCAAAATGAGCATCTATACAGTCCTGCACAGACCCTTTAGACCATGCTAGCTGTCGTCTACCGGAGAAGCCGTAGTGGAGATGTCCGAAATCGATCATGAACAGTAGTCGTGCGACGAGGTCAATTGAGCAGTCTAGGAGCTCATCTTCGTTCGCGTAGTCCTTGGTGAGCTTCCAGCGTAGAAAGTCCCGTATTTCATCGCGCGATTGCTGCTCCTTCAGAAAGGTGACGATCTCAAGGATGTCCGCATGTGTACGTATAATGTTGTGCCGGCCACCATCGTGTAGGGCGTGCTCGCATTCCTTGGTATAGAATGCCCAAAATGCATTGAATGAAGGTCCTGAATACTCTAGAGAAGAGCAGTCCTTATTCGGGCCCCAGAATGCGTCGAGGATGGAATTCTGTGTCGAGGGAAGAAGAGGGTCAAGCACCGAAGATGCGAGGGACGCCATTACAATAAATGTAGACTAACTAGATTTGGGTAAGGGCGACGACGGTCGTTCAGTCCGTCTCAAATCTGTCCCTCTCCTCCATAACCACATCGCGGCAATGGTCTCTTAATATCTAATGGTAGCAGACCTTCGATGAACTGAATGGCGGACATGCGTCCAGTCGCCAGCTGGGGACGTGGCATTCCACGCCTACGCTGACGCGTCGAGCGGCTGAGCTCCGCCACATGCAAGGCTACCATAGCTCTGCAAATCCCCAACGATGAAGAAAAAGATGGAGTCGCCGCGGCTTGTTGTCCGACACTATTCCAATGCAATAATTTTTGGTGTATTGTGGGTCTCCACGAGTGAATGTCTTCTCTGGTTGCAGTTGCTCCAAGATCTCCTGCCATGCACGCGCTCGCTAAGATCCGCCGGAGCAGGACTTCCCGCAATACACTGACTAGCAAAAGCTCTCGGAGAGAGTCATGGCCTAACCCCCAAGAGTCAGTAGGGCGTTTCATCTGTGCCATTGGAGCTCAGAGCTGCTGGGAAGCCATCGGTCCTGCACGGGCTGCTTTCCAAGCAGTGGGCGGGAGAATCAAGAACTACCTTGACGACTACAGCGAGCCCATACCCAGATGGGTTACCTGGTCCATATATATGGTCGGCAGTAACCTTGATACGGCTATTCCCACCATCATATTCTGCTGTGAAGAGGAGGCACATCGTAAATCAATCAGGAACACGATCAAGGCCAGCAATATACTTGCCGATTATCCTGGAATCGCTCTCAAACACCTCCCTAGAGCTCCGGACTATAATCAACTAGTTCAGCTAGCGGGCGAACATAATGATTTTAGCTTGGCCACCAGATTGGCTTCGGATTCAAGAAGCTCGACCGCAACGGTGTTTTCCAAGGCAAGACGCATCACACCTGGTGCGCAACTGTTCATCCGAAAAAACGATCAAACTGGCATCATACGGAAAGCGACTGCTGGTGGTTTCGTCCGAATTGGTGACAAACACTACTTAATGACGGCGGAGCACGCGTTCACAAATGTGTCGGAACCCTCTACTCTAGTGGGAAATGAAGAGCTATACTTCACGGATAGCGAGGACGATGATGAAGATGAAGTGGAGATCACGAGCAGAGGCAGCTGCACGCCCATCTCGCCTAGGTCATGGGCCAGTCATGATTCTACATCTTCTCTATCTGGACGGTCTTCGAGCGTAGTCTCCCGAGACTACCCCGAGGAACTAGACGAACCCCTGGAGCCACAACCTTCAACAGGCGACCGAGATGAGACCATGATGCACGGAAAGAATGATACAGAGAATATTTCTGTGCCCGTGGATGCTTTCCCTGTTGGTAAACTTGTTATCTCCTCGAGCGAGGGATCACAGCCTGAGCTTGATTATGCTCTTATCGAAGTCATCGATGAATCACTTCTAGACAACGGCCATGCTTGGATTCCACCATCGCATCTTGCAGCTGTCACTCATCAAGCCAGGAAAACACCAGCAGATGGCAGTAATCTCGAAGTAGTCTCTTTTACTGCATCGAGTGGCTTTGTGTCGGGCTCGAGATCTGATACGACAGCTTTCATTCGACCGCCTAATTTTAAGACTTATCAGGAGGTATACCCTGTTTGCTTCAAAGATTCACTTTCCAAAGGAGATAGTGGAGCTTGGGTGATCGATGCTCGAGCTGGTGCGCTCGTTGGGCATATTATTGCCGGATCCCCAGGAACAGGTGCGGCATATGTAGTCCCAGCCAAACGAGTCTTTGACGATCTTCGAGGACAGCTGGGTCAGGAACCTATACCTTGTCTAGGAAAGGATCAGTGTCGTCTACAGGCTAAGCCTGCATCTGAATCAGCAGTGCTTCAAGCGTCATCCTCGGAAGTCGTAGGGAAGATGCAGCCTGGTCAAATCAGCTTGGCGCATGATTTAACTCTCCGCTTCCGAGCCGTCCTCAGCCAGAATCGCTTGCGATCCCTTGAAGCCTCGACATATGGTGTCGTATCCACAACTCTGGGACGGAATCGCTCACAGACATCGATATCTACCGATCGCACTGATCCTCCATCATATTCATCTTTACGTAACCTGCCCCTCGTACCTTCTCCACCAGAGGACATACACTCCCTCAAATTCCGCAATCTGCTCCTTTCTCTTTCATCCAATCCACTTCGTTGGGAGAACCCTGGTTTGCTCGACGAGGCATTGCAAACGATTCCTTTGGACGAGATATACACGGAGGCGGAGGAAGAATACCAAACCTGTCGCGCCGAAGCTGAAAGCCTGGGATCTGGCAAGAAGCCAATGTGGGGGTATCAAGACCACGTTGCTCGAGCCCTTCTCCGATGGTTTCATCATAGTTTCTTTACCTGGGTGAACAATCCTCCATGCACGCGTTGTTATTCGGCCACCAGAGGTATAGGATTGGCCGCTCCGCTTCCGGAAGAGTTTGCCAGAGGGGCGAATCAAGTGGAATTATACTTCTGCTCGAACCATCTCTGCGGGAATTACGAGCGTTTTCCTCGCTACAATGATGCTTTTGTCCTTTTGAAGACACGCCGCGGGCGGATCGGGGAATGGGCAAATTGTTTCGGTATGCTTTGCCGCGCCATCGGGTGTAGGGTAAGATGGGTCTGGAGTGCAGAAGACCATGTCTGGATTGAGGTGTATTCCGAACATCAAAAACGTTGGATACATGTTGATCCTTGCGAAGCGGCCTGGGACAATCCACTCCTATACACAGAAGGTATGATCAACGCACCATTTAAGCCACTACAACTAACGAACTTTGCAGGATGGGGGAAGAAGTTTTCATACTGCATCGCCTTCTCAATAGAGGGTGCGACTGATGTAACCTGTCGATATGCACGATCTCGTCAACATACCATCGAACGGACGCGCTCTAGTGAGGGAACGCTCTTGTACATCCTGGACCATATTACCAGCCGACAACGCGGAAAGCTCAGTGTTGAGCATAAGGTTCGGCTTCAGGCTGAGATGATGAAAGAGTCACGTGAGCTTCGAGGTAACATCATTAGTAGCCTAGTTGCTGAGATTTGCAAGTTGAAATTGGAAGTGGGACGAGATGGCAGCATAGGTCTTGTCTCTAGAAGGGAAAATAGGAAGGGTGCCGCGAGCAACCCGCAGAGTGCGGCTGCCGGTATGTGAGACATCATCATCTTAAGAGAGCTAACTGACCATCAAGCAGATCTACCGCGGTATGTTGAGTGAAAGCGTGTGTAATCAATAATTGTTCTGCTTCTGGTCGAAGGGCCAGGGTAACACCACCACGGAGGGCGGGACTGCCTATCTACACTTTTAAAAGCCATGTAGTTTACTCGCCGGAAACAGTCTTTATATTCCAATTCTTGGTTTGCCGTGTGGTATTGATGCATTACATAGACCATCTTAGCGGTTTAAAACTAGTCGATGATGGTGGATGAGCTAAGAATTTGGTGGCCGGAAACCGGCCGACTCTACTACGTAACGCCGATAGCACGCTATGTCATCGAGCTGAGTGTTTGCGTTTACCTTAAAGATACCAGTGACTTTAGATATATCTCTTGTACTATTATTAGTCGTTAGCGGAATCTATACCTCTCGACCAGTCAAACCCGAAGATGACTACAGAGTTGCACTCCCGGCAAAAGCAAACCATCCAGCAATTACCCATTTCAAGCCGCCAGGGTCATGATGCGATTCTCAATTCGGAATATCTAGAAGATATACCGACAATACTTCAAGAATGGAATTGCAAGCGCATCGTCCTTGTGCATAGCAAAGCCCTGGATGCATCTACAAACATGATAAAAGACCTCAAAGACAAGCTTGGACCTCTTATCGCCGGATCGAAATCTGGGGTCGGGTCGCATTCACCTTATGCGGATGTTCTCGATATCACTCGGATTCTCTATGATACCAAGGCGGACTGTCTCATTAGCATAGGCTCGAGCTCATACTCGGACGCAAGCAAGATTGCGCGACTGATGCATACGAGTCTCACTCCATCAAATCTCACTCCAGATGCTATGGAGGAACTGGTTGATCAGGAAAAAGGCAATACGAAGAATCTCAAGGACCCGAGCATCAAGCTCATCCTTCTGCCGACCAGCCTCAGCGCAAGCGAATGGAATCACATCTCTTCTGCTACAAATCCAAAGACGTGGAAGAAGCAGCATTTTGAAAACGAAAACGGTGCTCCTGATCTTATACTTCTCGACCCGGAAGTCGCCTCCACTGCTCCCCGAAAACTGTGGCTCTCCTCTGGAATGCGGGCTGTCGATCATTGCGTCGAAACTATGTGTAACGAAGCGTGTACCCAAGAAGCGAGTAAGCATATGCAAGATGCTCTCGCTGTACTAATCAAGGGCCTGAAGGAATACAAAGAAGGTGAGAATGATCATAACCGAGAAGAGCTGTTACGAGGAATCAGTCGTTGTCAGCTTGGCAGTCGGCAAGCTATGATGGGTATCCTTATTTGGAGAATTCCTATGGGTGCTTCACACGCTATTGGACATCAGTTGGGAAGCGTGTGTGGTGTTATGCATGGTGTCACGACTTGTGTCATGCTTGCACCTGTTCTACGATACATGAAAGAGAAGAGTAATTCACACTCTGAACGACAGCAAGAAGTGGTGAAAATCTTCAATGAGTGTCTTCAGTGGGAGGAGAAGAGTGCTGCAGATGCAGTGGCTAGGTTTGTCAGAATGCTGGAGTTGCCTGACTCGCTGAAAGCTGTAGGTGTCACCGAGGACAGTGTCCTGGATAAGATTGCCGAGAAGACGATGACGGATATCTGGGGAGGGGGCAAAAGGCAGGTTGAGGGTAAAGAGGATATCAAGGAGATCCTTGAGCTGGCAAGAGGCTGAGAGATCTTTCATGGTAATAGGGAGTCTACAGCGGCACTCAAAGGCTCGAAAATCTTCACTTCTTCAAATGCCGTATGTAACCTTTTCTGCTGATCTATGATACTGAATGTCTGTACATTTCCCACAGGAATGACGTGGCGATGATCTCGAACACTATATTCGATGTCCTCTCCGTACTCAAAGTAACGAATGACACCAAACTCTGAAGTGACAAAAAGCCTCGCTCATATATTTTCGACATGTAGAAAGTGCGCTTTATCTAAATTGTTTGCGTCGTAGACCTCGAGCCAAAGTACTACGTTGTGACGCCGACCCCTGCGATCACCCAAAGAGTCGCTTAGCCATGGTCAGCAAGAGCAAATTTACTCACATCAATTCTGCACCAGCCCCGTTGGGTGAAAGACCTGTCCGTATCTTTACTGAGACGTCGTTTCATTGGACATGACGGAAATTCGACGTCGCGATAACAACCAGCTTAGTTGCACGGTCCTTCCAGCTGCATTCGCCAGGTGTCCCTGCATAGCATACTCTAAATAGCCGAGAGACGATAACCCGGGCTCCTTTGATTTCAATCATCTTCATTCACTTCCACACACTTTGTTTCACCGATCAACTGCCTTGGGTCTATTATAAGGTGACATTATAAAGTACCATCATAAAAATGGGGTTCAAACTTCTCCTAGCAGAATACGATGACATGCGTCAGCTTGTTGAGGTCGTCTACGCCGCAAACTCTGACCCACGCGACCCATTTGTAGATCTATGTCTGCCAGGTCTAGGCGCTTGGTCAACTGCTTCTCTCGAGGAAGGTATCAATGAGATTACGAAGAATTACCTCGCGGAATGGCGAGGAAGTCAGACACAAACTTGGTTGAAAATAGTTGACGAGGAGACCGGAAAGATCGTTAGGTAGGTATGCCAAAGAAGAGTTTTGCCAAATTAGGAGCTAATGAATTCGAAGTGCGTCGAAATGGGAGGTTTTCGATCATAATCCGTACGCTGATGGATTACCCCACATTGATGCCGAATGGCTTCCTGCAGGTTCTAGATTGAGGGAGTACGCGGAATGGTTGATCAACACCCGCATGGGTCAAGCTGCTTCGCGATGTCAATGCCCGCACGTTTGTACGTTCTCAGCCCCCACACCAATCCCAGAGTCCGACTTGCAATTAATTACTTGCGCCATAAGGGCTCGATATTTGCGTGACTATCCCATCAGCACGCAAGCGTGGTGCCGCTAGCCTTTCCTTGCAGTGGGGCATCAACAAAGCTGATGAGCTGGATGTTGAATCGTTCATTGAGGCTACTATTGATGGCGCGCAGCTATACGAGAGATTCGGGTTCTGTACCAAGCAAATCATGGACTTAAGGAAAGATGACCTGCAGAGCGATGACGAATGGGCAAAGTTGGCGGTCGAGTATCCATTGAAGTATCGATGGATGGAGAGGGAAAAAAAGAGCACGAGGTCGTAGACGCGGCTGTCAAGGTTACCGCCCACAAGATCAATTGCTTTCACTAGTTGCTAACTCTGGAATGAAAACTATCTTAAACATTGACTATTCTACTTTCGCTGTTTTCTCCTTCAACGGAACCATAGTACCCTCATCGAACGGGTCAAAAGGCAAGTCATCATACTCGTTATACCCGCCTTCCTCCGGTCTTGAGAACATCTCGAAGCCCGGTGGCGCATTTGCTTGGTGGTCGTAATACCACTGATACGCAGCGTCAAAATCACGGCACTGGTGGTCGAGATTGTAATTTGGATGAGGCCAGTGTCGGCCTTTGACCCAGTTAGAGGGTACGACGTTTGCATCAGCATGGCACATCACAGAGGCGCGCAGCGTCTCTGCGCAGTGATCTAATTTTCTGTGAGCATATTGAATATGATCATAATACCAAGGCCAAGAACATACCCAGGTGCTCATGCCATAACTCGGGCTGTGTCTCCTTCATCATGGCTTCTTCAGTATACCATTCAGGATATGTCTGCTGCCATAGCATATATATGCAGTGTAGTTGGTGATACCATTCGACGTGTGCAATGTATCCGTCTCCGACTTCTTTCGGAACCCTAGCAGAGTATCTTGAGCCATTAGTTTGTACGAGGTCTTCATGCGATAGCACAAGCGCCCCAAGATTGACGTATTTCTGCCATGCCTTATCAACCTCTTTTGATGGTGGACCTGCCCATGGTGATGGGTTATTGGCGGATATGTTGAATCGAACAAGTTTATAGCCGTCTGAAGCGGCTTCAAGAGCGGGCGCTACCGTGAAGTTTAGTAGGATCCCTTTTCCTGGACAGGCTACTGACAGTAGAGTGAAAGCTTCTCAACACAGCTTTGATGATTGGGATGTTTGTATAAAATTCCAAAAGCGAAACTGTATACTAAGAATGCTGCAGTGTGCAGAATCCAGGGCGATCGAAGAAGAGATTTCGATCTCGAATTCGGCGGAATGTGGACATCATTCGAATTTCCTGGAAGCATACCGTCACTTTCACCCTCCTCCACTGGTACATATTGGATCTTCTCTGAAGCACCGAGTTTCCACATTTTCTCGTGAATTAAGTATTCTCGTGAATTGAGTAGTTTGAAAGATTTTACGGGAACAATTCTGGAGGGCACTCTTCAGACTACCCACAGCTTGTTCTGGCTGTCGCCCCAAGGAAGCTTACCGAAACTAGTCTCAGATCGTTGATGTAACTCGGTGTCTCAAGGCCGAACATCACCTGATGAAGGATTAACTCAGGGCTGACAATTCACCCGTAGCCATGGGTTGCGTATGCAATCCGAAATGCTTGTTATTACCATGTATGTTGGATTTTCATGCATCCGATCGTGGTTCGAATCCAGACTCTCAACAACGTCCGGACGGAATTCGGGTACATACAAGATTGGGTCTACACATATCTTACCCCAATAATAGAAGGTGTCAAATAATTCATGCCGATGGTAAGGTTCGGACACCAATCGGAGGGTTACAGCATTAGGATATCCGTTTTCATTAATATGGCGGAGCGAGATTTCCTGCACATGCAATATAGATGCTGATCGGTGCGGCTAGCGCCTCATCGCTTGCAAAAAAGACGGTTCGCAAGGACAGGGGCGCTCATGGTGCGAGCGAATTGTCAGTCCGGTCGATATCGTTCTGCATCTACGACACTACATGCGTGATACCCCAACTCCGGTCACACCAAGCACAAGACTTCACCATTATTCATTCCAAGCCAAGCGGATACTATCAAGGGAGGCCATATTGATGCTCGATTAAGCCCGGTGGAGTCACAACCCGGAGGATTTTGGGGTCGACTCGGAGCTGTTGAAGTGCCGTCTAGACTCAAACATGAAGAGAGTGGAGTAAGCTCATGCTTTCCGAGTAACAGACGTATATATATATTCACAGCCACCAAAGCTTTAGACCGAGCGATCCCCATTTTCACAGTGCCAGGGTATATCACCGATCATTCTCTTGGAACTCAACCCACCTACTTGGTCTGCAGAATCGAAGCCTTTGCCAACATGCGTAACCTTGCCATCGTTGCTCTTGGACTTCTCTTCGCCCTGGCTAATGGTGCTCCCATCGACCAGAGGGCCGGTAGGTTTAATACTTGCGTTGCCATGGAGCATTTTGTTGACGTAGAGAAGACTTGGAATCCGTTTCCACTACCGAGAAACGGGGTAGGTCAACCTGTTTACCAAGTATCGGACGACGGAGCTAAATGGAACATTTAGACGCTAAGCTTCACACAATTATCCACAGCTATGCTGATGTCGATGATGCTCCGACGAATCCAAGTATGAGCCCTAAGGTTGTTCGACTCGAAAGATGAGCTGATTTGCCTCAGAATTGAGAACCATCATCAATGACTATGCTGATGTCGACGATGCACCGACGAAACCGAGTATGAGCCCTAAGATTGTTTGGCTTGAAGGATGAGCTGATTTGCCTCAGAATTGAGAACCATCATCAATGACTACGCTGATGTCGACGATGTGCCGACGAAACCGAGTATGAGCCCTAAGATTGTTCGGCTCGAAGGGTGAGCTGATTTGCCTCAGAATTGAGAACCATCATCAATGACTACGCTGATGTCGATGATGCTCCGACGAAACCAAGTATGAGCCCTAAGGTTGTTCGACTCGAAAGATGAGCTGATTTGCCTCAGAATTGAGAACCATCATCAATGACTACGCTGATGTAGACGGGGAGACTGCAACTTCGACGAAGAGGGACACCCCATCCCAGCCTGAGATTGCCGGTCCGCCAGTCGGAA
This sequence comes from Periconia sp. TS-2, assembly GCA_030378425.1. Classification (NCBI taxonomy): domain Eukaryota; kingdom Fungi; phylum Ascomycota; class Dothideomycetes; order Pleosporales; family Periconiaceae; genus Periconia; species Periconia sp. TS-2. Next base: position 404,586 of record JASNQO010000003.1, on the reverse strand, counting down.
GTGAGTAACGCTCGGTTCCTTGGGCAAAGTTAATAACATACTGACTTGTGATTAGCTCTTGCTACCATTATTCATAGTTATGCAGATGTAGAGTAGGAGCGGCTCGGTCAATCGTCTAGGGTTGGGCTACCTGCGGGTCGGAAAGCTGGGATGAGGTTAATTTATGCCTAGTGAGCTACATGAGACGGGAAGAGAGTATCGTTAGTTTCTAGGCGTGATTATGGGAATTGAGACTCGGACCAAGCCAAGATAAGGCATTTCGCTCATATCTGCAGGAATGGTGCGCTTTGATCTGTCAGTCGTTACATCTGCAATAGAGAATGATTCGAATAAGTCCGTGGAGCTAAATGCACCAACAGTGATCTGCTGCAAGGCCGTTTATTGAAGTTCGGCAAAGCCGACGTATTCTTCTGACTTTCTAGATTGAGCGAACCCGAGTCATCACTGCTATCAGCCTTGCTATGCATACTACGGTTTTGCGTCGGCCCGAGGCCAAGCCGACACGATCGTAAAGTCCTTCGTATTCTTTTTGAGTGGCGTTCGCAATCTAGATGTTAAATCTTAGCGACAGCTCGTGCGCCATTTTGCCTGATTTTGATCTGCACAGACTTTGCTTGAGCGGGCCGAGCGACGCATGCCCTCAGATACGTAAACGGTGAGATTGATTGCGCAAGGTGTTGAAACTGTTTTGGTACGTAGTGAGAATTGAAGGACCAAAAATCAGCCTACTTGACAGACTAGGTCCTGTCTTTGAATTCCATTCATGCATGAGGAGAAGATTCTCTTGGTCATGTTTCCGTGTCTACATTCTCGATATACGCAGGTCCGCAGCCTCGGCTAGCGATATGCAGTTTTCCTGGTCTTGTTCCAGTGTCCACACTCCAGCTATACGCAGTTCCGCAACCTCGGTTAGCAACATGCAGAATATTTCGCTCTTTAACATGGTGTCGACATTTTGGCCTATTAGTCCGACTAGAGGTGTCATTAGTTGTGCAGATCTCCCGTCCGCCAGGTGGCGCCCACCGCCATTCCCGGCTTATCGGAGTCCATACGAGGGAGAAGCGATGAGAAGGGCCCCCTACTGCTCATCTACTTTGCAAATGCCGCAACATTGCCTCAGCTTGATTGGAGATGATAATGAAGGATCTGTGCCCATGGATATATCGAAAAGCTTGTTCCATTCACGCAAACCCCGGACTCAGCGCTTGATTCTGAGCTCGTATTTGTTACCGAACAGTCGGGATTATGGGACGTATACGTCTACCGATCTCGCTTTCGCCAGAAGAGAACGGATAAATGACTTTATGTCGCCTAGCTCAGCTTTCATATACCCTGCTGTAGATAGCAAGGGCCGAGGCCGGAACACGCAGAGGCTTACGACAAACTCAGAAAGATGCATATTGTAGTGCCGAAAATTCTCTATCTTAATGTACCATGTCTACTTACAAGCATCTAAGCAAATCTGGAACGCACCCGTAGAACGGGTCTCGGCCCCATCTTACAGTTACACTGAGTTTTTCGGGGACGGTACCTGCTGTGCCCAAGATTGGCTTTCCTCCTTAATCAAACCGCGCTCTTCAGAATGTGTCGATATCCTCCGGCTCACATTGATACCGTGACCTGTGTCGCCCCTGGTACTTAGCTTGAAGGAGTTGTTGCTGTTCTGACTCTTTTTGCTTCGGATTCCGGAGCCGGCCCCAGATCCTACGATAGTGGCAATTCCGTGACTCGGTGCCAGCATACCAGTCTCGAGGGACTCAAAGAATGGTTTCAAGAAAGGAATACAGGCGGTGATGATTGAGAGACCCTGTTCGATCTCGGAATTAAGAATGAAAATCCAGAAGTCATAGGAGGAATGAACCGGGGAGATGCGAGAGCGTGAGGCGAACACCAAACGGGTCACTGAAGCTGCGATCGCACTAGAGTTTGGATTAGTATACAAATGAACCTTTTGGGTTGTATCTCCTTACGTGATTCGTGTAACAAAAACTCCAGCCACAATGATTTTGAATTTCATCCCCATCTGGAGGGTCGAGACAATGTATATTGGGAAGACCACGATAAAAGCATCGGTGATAATATCCAGCACGCCAAAAGCTTGCCAGAAAGAGGTCTAAAAATCCCATCGTCAGCTCTATCAGGACTTAACTTAGAGATGCACGTACCTGCTCAATGCACTGGCCAGATAGTATGTTCCAGCGATCACCACTACACTGAAATCCAGCCGAGAACTCAAAGGCTAGCAACTCAAGTCCCACCACCGTGGCGAAAGCGATAATAGGTGCCTTGTGTTCTCGAACAGGAGTGATTTGAAAAAGCGAGTGGAGAACCGAGAGCTTCGAAAGGCCTATCGTAAGAACGAAAAGCAACTGTGATGCATAGAAAGCCTATGTCTCTTTAGTCCTTGAACTATAGAAAAGTAACATTTACACTGACCTTTTGGAAGGCATTCCAGTCATCCCCGGTAGGCGTGTTCATCTTTGCGAGGTGGGTCTGAACATGTGTTGCGACCATCTGGCCTGTTCCCAGGATCTGAATGAACTCAGAACTAGCATTGCAATGTTATAAGGGAGCAACTAACCATTGCAAAGACGATGAGGGCATCATCGACTCCTAATATTCTCTTCATGGACACTTTCGTGCCTAATCGTACGAAGATCGCCACTACGAAGCACGCCACCAGAAGCCATCCGACCACGGCCACCACCTGCGGCGGCGATACATACGGATTAGGGGTTGGTGGTGGGGCTTCAGCTTCCATGACTGACTCGCGTATATCAAGATGTACTTCTGAGGGAGTGTGTTGACGACAAAACTAATCGATGAATGAGTATGGCTGGCTTTCAGACTTGAAGATTTCTATCTCGCAGTCAACGCGGAGAGCTGAGACCTGTTTAGATGAAAAGGGTCGCGTGAAGGTGCACCACCTATAGCGGACTCCGATTCGTTCCCATGATCATAGCTATCGTGCAAGGTCGCACTATTCCTAGCGCAATCTGCACGAACGACTGGACCCGAACCAACACTGTCCGGACCCTCTCAAATCAAGCACACAAGCATCGGGTCAAGGGCGACAGGATCAGTGCATGGGTGCTGCATACAAAGGAACCGTGCCCTACACGGCAATGCAATCGAACTCGACCAGAAGACCTGTGCAGTACGGTATGCTCATTTCCTCGCGCTAAGTGCCCGTCGCTACAATTTAGGCACATAACTTGTCGCATATTGTTCCCGATTCTCAACAGTACGAGCAATGCCGCGTAGACGAGGGCCCCGTCGTACATCTGCAGGTTGCCCGCCTAGGAAGGTGAGTGATTGGGCCGGAGCCAACCACTCCGCATCCTAACCTATGCTGTACGACGTTGCCGCGAATTAGACGAACCTGAGTACAGGAGCACGTCCCTGTACCACACCACCGGTGCTGTAGCTGTGATGGTGCTGTGTCTGGACGTGGAGTGTTGCTTTCGGGTTTGGGCTTCTCTAGGACCGCAAGCCGCGATGCCTGCATCTGCCTCAGCTCGTGTAGGATTAACTACCCGGAGTTCGGCGATCAGGGTTCAGCTGGTTATATGTCGAGGAGCAATATCCAGCGTCCCTGAAAACGTGGGAAAACGAGCTACGCCACGAGGCAGACTGCTTGTCCTTTCGAGTTGTAACATACTTCCAAAAGAAACCCATCGTTTGGCCGTTCATTTTTACTCTTTCAGTTTGGGCCAACCTACTTCTCTATCGTTACTCAGTTGAGCCTTTGCTGCCATACTACTGAGTCCTCCAAAGTCCAAAATGCCGGATCACTACGACATGGAGGAGATTGAGGTCCAGGACAAAGGGACAGTCCGCAACCGCACGAATCGATCAAACCTCTCTGCGGATAACGACCGTACTGATCTTGCCAACATTGGAAAGAAACAGGTACTTAAACGTAGATTTGGATTCATGTCCATGATAGGATTCTCCTGTACTCTCATGGGCACTTGGGCTGGTCTGCTCACATATTTCGCTGGACCATTGACAAACGGCGGCTCTGCTGGATCAGTGTACGGCTTTATCTTCGGATGGCTTGGTGTGTTGACCGTAATGCTCTCCCTCTCAGAGCTTGCAAGTATGGCTCCTACGTCTGGCGGCCAGGTATGTTCTTCACTGGACTCTTCGAATTTGTACTGAGAATTGATAAAGTACCACTACGTTGCTATGTTAGCGCCACGGAGCTGTCAAAAAATCCTCTCCTACCTTGCCGGCTGGGCTACTGTCTGCGCTTGGCAAGCCACTGTTTCTGCTGTCTGCCTCCCGCTTGCGACAATTGTTCAGGGACTCATCATAATGAACAATCCAGAATATCCTGCTGCACGCTGGCATGCGACACTCATGACGTATGCATTCATGGCACTCGCACTCTTCGTCAATACCTATCTTAACAAGCATTTCGCAAAGATTGAGGGTGTCATTCTAATACTCTACATCATTGGGTTCTTTGGCGTCGTCATCACCTTGTCATCGCTAGCCACTCATGTTACTGCGGAGCAAGTCTTCAAGTCCTGGAGCAATGGTGGAGGATGGTCTAGCATGGGACTTGCGTGGTTTGTCAGTCTGAGTTCTTTTGCCGGAGCTTTTGCAGGTGCCGATGGAGCCACGCACATGGCCGAAGAGATCCACAATGCTGCAATCATCGTCCCACGATCGATGGTCACATCAGTGCTTATCAACGGAGTATTCGGATTTGCTGCTCTCATGGCACTCCTCTTTAGCTTGTCCGACGTCGAAAACGCACTAGCAAGCCCCACGGGGTACCCATTCATGTACATTTTCCAAGCGGCCGCCGGAATCAAGGGCGGAACAGTCATGGCTTGCACCATCGTTTGCTTGGGAACTTTTGGCTCATGGGCACTTCTCGCAACCGCTTCTCGTCAGATCTGGGCATTTTCTCGAGACAACGGCCTTCCTGGCTCCAGCTTCTTGTCTAGGGTAACTGAAAACGTAACTCCATGATCCCGCAATGCTAACATGTTACGTAGGTCGAACCTAATACCGCCCTTCCACTATACGCCATTGCCCTGACGATCCTTGTCAACCTTTTGATCCCGCTTATTTATGTCGGCTCACCCACTGGTTTCAATGCCGTCATTTCGCTGCTTGTTAGCTGCTTCTACTTGTCCTTTTTACTACCCTGCTATCTCTTGCTCTGGCGTCGCTTGGATGGATCGATAGAATTCCCGACCCCTAGCGATTCAGGCTTCAAGAACACTCCTGGCTCAAGAAGGCTCATCTGGGGTCCATGGAGAATGCCCACCATTGTTGGCATCATTGTCAACTCTTTGGCCTGTGCATTCGCCACGATTATCTTCGCCTTCTCGTGTTTCCCAGCGGTAACTCCGGTCGACAAGCTGACAATGAACTATTCGTCAGTTGTGACGGGAGGCGTGATGATCTTCTCAATTGTATACTACATCATTCGTGGACGGAAAATGTACCAAGGTCCCACGATTGAAATTGATAACTAGATATTTATTGAACGGGGAGTGCTGGAACATGCTAGGCGGAGGTATCGTTTGGGACTAGATATTGAGTCAGAGTATATAAAACCGTTGCGTCCTCACAAAGTCCTACTACGCTCACCGCCAGGAAAAGTTGAACAATATCGTGACCAAATTGATCTTGATCATTGTAGCAGTTGCTGGTGAATCTAGACTAGTTATAGACCGAAGCGTATGAGCAATGCGCAGCTATTCGCATGACAAGTTCGGTATTAGTGCGGCCTGAAGGGCGCTAAGGCAACGGGACGAACACGATCTATCGTCGCCACATGCATAGCCGTCGTATCCTTTCTGAATGCGATGTTGGTGGCGACTCGAATACATATAGAAGTATATCTCATAGTCATAGGGTGTCCGAATTCATGGGTTCGCTTTACCTCGTGACTCGTACTTCGTATAGTGAGACGGTTGTAACAGAGAAGAGAAAGAACTCAGTATCTCCTTTGAATCGCATTGGGACTCTTACGTCAACGCAGCTAATGAGACGTTGCATTTTATCATTAAGCTAGACACATTTTACTGCTACAGCTTCCTCGCAGCCTGAAAATGACAGAGCCCATAAATGGCCCTCAGTAGTTCTTTGATTGCGGAGGTAGGATGTGTTTATTGATGCAGGCTTCCATTTTGTGAGTCTACTTGTTTACATCTATCTAGGACATGTTATTGTAGCTTCTGGGTCTACAGTAATCAATGTAAATAGCGCTTCGTATCAGGTGTGAGACATTTTTCTCGATGACGAAGAAGAAATCCAGTATCTAGAGAGAAGTGTACCTAATCGAGAACGATTTGGTTTAGCACGTGACAGCACCGAAACAGAGGACATCATTACGCGTTACCTGCCATGTCATACACTTCTTCACAATAAAAATGAAGCTGAATCTACAAGTAGAAATTACAGTACCCTTGGATGAAGCTCGTTGTGGTTAGTGCAACGCGTAGCTGTTCTCTTAACGGGCAAGCTCGCCCTGCCCCGCATCGAACACCGGTATTATGCGGATCCGCTCCGGAAGGGCCGGTGTTGTTAGACTCGGTGAAAAGTTACTTATCCTAGCTCTAATGAGAGGTCTGATTGGAAGGCAGCAAGCCCTGTGATGGTCTATTGTGACGATCAATGCTACTCAAGTAGCTTTTTCGATGCCATTCAAGGTACTTCTGAACTATTGGTTAGCGATTTGCTAGTTACAGAAAGCTTGTTCTTCAACCTTCTGACTCGACATTATGCTGTCTTATGAAGGAAAGGAAAAAGGGTAGCAGGATGCGCGAATGCATCCATTCCTAGGGGGCTGAGCGGAGTCCTGCGGTCCTTGAGGCATGTCTAGCGGAATCGGATGGCCTGGAATCCGAGCGATTGATTGTGATAGCTTCGTGGCGTTGTATCTCAAAAATGAGATGCTTGAGAAGGCGATACGAAAGCGAAGCAGCCTGAGATGTGCAGTGCACCTGATATGCACCTATGTTGAAGGATATCGAGGGGGAGGGGGTGTGTTAAGAAGAAAACCACCAGGCAATTCCTAGCAAGCTAGGCTGCGTCATTATCGAGTGTCACGATGATCGGCCCTAGAGAGGCATTCCTAGATGAAAATGTTTAGGCTTGACGCACAAGTGGAACGATGCGCCATTAGGAGAGGAGCAAAGTCGGTCTCACTTGCGTTAGGGTTCCCCGCATCCAAGGTAAGAGTGGATGTGGAGCTAGCCCACGCCCCGCACGTGGTAACTTATCGCAGCTAAGGAGCTGCCGCTCGTAGGACAGCTTCTTTCTTTTTCCCAATTTCGCCATTCAATCCTGGGCTGCAGTCATGAATTTTGTCGACGTCCAGCCACAGTCTTTCCTTGATTATGCGTGGACCTCGCCCTCTCCATCTTCCAATGTCGCAAAATCATCAAAGACCAGCAGAAAGCAGAATCGCTGCTGTGACCAGTGTCGCAAAGGAAAGAGAGCATGCGACGCAGCCATCTTGGAAGATAGTTTGTTAGACGTTAACAACTCCTCAGGAGAGAATCCAACGGTATTTCATTACAGTGGTAGGTTTGCGCTTAGTGAACAAGCTAGGCAATTTCCGTTGACTGACTTGGTAGATGTCTTTGGGCCTCTGGCGCCATGCGGCAATTGCGAGAAGACGAAGAAGGATTGCACTTTTGAATGGCTCCGTTCGCAACGCATATCGCAAGCAACACCACAAATAAGCTCAGCACCACCGACAAAGAAACGTCGCACTCAGAGTAGCTCTTCGCAGAACCAAAGGGAAGCTGCTCGGCAATTGCGTGAGTCGAAGCCCCACCATACGACCGAGCTGTCGGATACACCAGCGAATGATGACATCGTGCCGCAAAGTCAACCTATCGACTTTGGACTGACTTTTGCGGATTTTCCGGGCAATATTCCGGCTTGCAACATGATGTTCACCCCTTCGTTTGACCTCGATAACCATACAGTAATCTACGATGCAAATGGCGTTGGAATCGAGGATGGAACGGGCATTCTGAGCAGCGTGATCGAGGATGAGGAAACTCTACTAGATCGCGATTCAGGCCAAGGCTCATCTCTCCATCTTTCACCAGAAGAGATTGATGAGAGCGGTGGGGATCAAAGCCGCAGTTGTACACCAAACGAAGGTAGTCAAGCGAAAGGAACGGGTCTAATTGTACGCAAATCGCGGAAGAGGAGACGACGCTGCTCATCGAGCACTCTTTCCCTTGGCCGACAATCTTGTCCAACGCCGTCTTCTACAGCGGATTTGCCATTATCGACCAATAACACGCTGTTGACAGAAGGGCTGCTCAAAATATATCAAGATAGTTTCGAGCATCACCTCTCTTGTTGGTTGACAGAGCGGACTTGCCCATATGGTAAGGATTCCGAAGTATCCCTTCCAAACGACGATGGACCGGATTGGAACCGCATATATCATCGCGTGTTTAAACTTGATCGTTCCTCTTCAGTAAGAGGCCGGAGCCTATCGAGCACCGAAGATAAAGCTGCATCCAAAGCTCTCAATTTGGCCATATTTTCGTTTGCAACTCAATGGGCCCGTCCTAACCAGAGTACGACAAAGTATCCGTTCCACAGTGGAGAGGAAGAATATAGTAAGAGGCTCCTCACATCTGATGAACGGACAAGTGCCATGTCCCAGCCTGAAAATTTCGATGGTGTTCTCCAAATGTCGGCCTGGCATCAAGCTCGTATGGCTTTACAAGATGCTGAAGGGATCGAATCCTTTCGTGTCGTTTTAGCCCAGATCGTGTTTTCACTGACACAAAAGCCTTGTGATAAACGAAACGATAGCTTGCAAGTACCCGAGCCAAACATTCGAGATAATATCGATTCAACCCCGTTCGCGCAAGAGAATGCTGGCAGGCTTATGAAGCAACAGCCGGCTCAACCCGAAGACAAGGACGTGGAAGAATGCGAAGACCTTCTTTCTAGGCTGAATATCGCTATTGATTCTGATGGTCCTCCGGTTCATCTTGAACAAGGACTGCGGCTGATACACTCGCTGAGATCACGCTTGATGATGGCAGGGACAATGAAATCTCGGCCAAAGAAAATTCCTGCTCGCTGGAAACACTCACGCCTTCCCCAAAGTCGTTTGGAAGCTGGAGATCGGGCTACCATCGACCTCCTATTTTGGCTCGGGATCATGTTTGATACTTTGTCGTCAGCGATGCATAAACGGCCATTAGTTGTTTCTTTAGAAGACAGCGATCTACCAACGGCAAGAAACAGCAGTGATGATGCTCCCTCGCAATGCGCTCCCTCCGCTCTACCTTCGTCACCAGAAGATCTTTGGGACGAGTACCTGTTCAGTCGCCAGCGAAAACGGCTCCGGCGCAGGATAGTGAGATGGCCATGCTCATACGAAGTAGCATCATCTCTTCTTTGCGATGCAGCTCCTCTCAAAGTCCTCCTCTTTCGCAAAGTCACGCGAATCCAGGCTATGCTGTCGCGTGGCGTACACGGCGAAGTAGTCGAGAAAGCAGTGCAAGGGGCCTTGGATGTGTACGATCACTGGCAGAAAGCATACGATCCCTTCATTCGAGACTGCATTGAGAACCACGACAATCTACATTGGCGCGTACAATCGTGGTATATTTGCTTAAGCGGGCATTGGCACCTCGCAACGCTATTGTTGGCGGACTTGATTGAAATTGCTGATGAGTCGGAACAGAGTGATGAGACGCAGCGACGAGAACGAGCATCAACCAATTTCGTCGCCACATTCAGACAGAAGAATTGCTATGCTCTATCAGATATTGCGCGACGAGCCGTGGAGGAAGTTCCAATTACTTGCAAACGCAGATTTAATTCCTCGACAAGTCAAGGCGCGCTCCTCACTGAGCCATGGACAGTCGTCCTCATCAGAGCCTTCGCTACTGCTGGAGCCATATTGCTCGAGTCCTCCGCGGCGCCTGAACAAAGCCACGCGAACCAGGAAGATGCTTTTCGACGAGCCGACGACTGCGTACGAGCTCTGTGGTATCTAGGGCGCAAGTCTGCCATGGCCCTTTCAGCAGCGAAAATCCTGGGAGACGTGCTCAAACGCCGTCAAAGAGGTGCCGACGATGTATGTTCTTTCCTTGAAAATGACCTGTGGGATGGAATGGATCATTTGGGCGATTCATTTGGCGCCGAATGTATATGAATATGGTTAGGGAGGCGATTCTCTAAGTTTCGTCGTATTTCTTTTGCGCTGTGAGATGAAACGATTTGTACAACGCGTATGAAGTACAAGACGTGACTATAAGAGGGATTGGCGCGCCAAGCTTTGACCACACGTGATCTCGCGCGTGAAACAAGTAGGGATCGGAATACTTCTGCTACCTCATTCTCTGTTACGACATTCATACCTCGTCCGTGGACGAGATACTGTCTCTTATCAGGCACTTTAAGTCCACATTCGATGTGATATATGCCACTGACATTGGTCCTTCATACTTTTCTGTGTGTAGCACCCACCTCAGCTGAGTTCGCTACTACTACGGTAGGCTGAACCAAATATCCATTGTTTGTATTAATCAGTTAATTATTAGTGTGTATAGGGTGGAATCGCCACCTCAATCGATACCACTTTTACTCCACTTTGTTCTTCATCACCTTGTACACACACTTGGCGCGCGGGAACGTGTCGCTTAGGCAGCATCTTGCGCCATGGGTATTCCTGCGTAAGTTTTCTCTCGATCGAAATTCGATGCTATATTCTTACACACTCGGGAAAGACTCTGGGATGTCATCAAAGAGCAGGATAGGAGTGAGCCGATTGCTCAGCTTGCGGAGGCTTATTTTAAAAAAATGGACGACCCCTAAGAATCGCTGTCGACGAAGCAGATTGGAGATTCAACAATCTCACGGCGCAACAAGTATACATAATTCGTGAAAGTAAGTTATTAAACAGCTTGTGAACATTGAGCCTACTCCAACATTCGTGACATAGAATCCAATCAACCGGCCTTCCAGGGCATTGAAAAGTCTATGTTTTACCGCATCTGTCGCTTCCTCACACTCAACATCCATTTACTGTTCGTCTTCGATGGGCCACGGAGGCCTTATAAGCGGGGTCGTGGCGGACAGGGAAAAATTGATTATGAGAGGTTGCGACTCTTGAAAGAGATGCTACGCTATTTCCGGATACCGTACCATGAAGCGCCAGGTGAAGCGGAAGCAGAATGCGCACGTCTGCAACAGCTACATGTTGTAGATGCCGTATTCTCACAAGACTCAGATACTCTGATGTTTGGTTGCGACTTTCTCATACGAGATGACAGAGTTGCAAAAGACAAAGGGAACAACAACCGTTCCAAAGAGAACACGAAGAAGAGTGCCTCGTCGGTAAGGATCGTTCGTGGGCACGATTTAAAGGAAAAACATCGCTTAGGTCGTGAGAGTCTTGTCCTATTTGCTATGCTTGTTGGCGGCGATTATGATATGAAAGGGCTTGAGAAGTGCGGACCGGGAATTGCAATTCGCGCAGTAGATGCTGGCTTAGGTAAGTTAAAATCATCCAAGTCTGCATATCCTGTTCCAATCTACCACCTTATTGTTCTACGCATTGGCTGACTTTGTCGTACCGATAGGAACGAGTCTTTGTCGATGTCGAACTCAAACAGACTGTCGTGAATGGAGGGAGCAACTGGTGGAGTTTTTACAGAAGGAGCGGCGATTTAGTGGTTCTGTGCCATTCGGGTTCCCGGACATCAAAACACTTAACAAATACAACCGACCCACGGTGTCCAGCGACGAGCAGCTACTCAATCTTCGAGGTCTCCGAAATGGCTGGAATAGCCGCCCTGACGAATTGGAGCTTCTCGAGCTTACAAGTTCACGATTCAACATTTGGGGCGCGAAATACATGAACTGGATTGCCCCTGTGCTCCTGACTAAATTCTTAGCGACGAGAGATCCACAGCTTCCCTGCGAGCAAGTGCATCAAATCAAGCTTATTAATCGACGAGTCAAGAAGAGCGAAGACGGTCGGCCTTTACCACCACCTTTAGAACGAAAGCTCACGTTCTCTCCATTTGGGCTCACTACTCTGCAACAGAACGACTTCGAGGGCTCACGGGCCGGCTACTGGACGGGTGCTGTCAGTGATCCATTTGATAATAACTATCGCGTGGAAACGGAGATCCCCATGTATCTACTCGAAAAGGTCCTTCCTCCGGAAATACTGGACCCTAGCAAAGCACCGAAGGAGACTCCGAAGAAGCGGAAACAACTGACAGATGCTGGCGCTGATGCTGATGATCACGACACATCTACACCTGTGGCTAAGAAGAAACGAACAACAACGGGCAGACTACAAGATGATAACAGAGGCAACTCAAATATAAGTGGTCATGACTCCAAGTCAACACCTAAACAGGCGACACGTGCTGGGCCGGCTCAGCCTAGACGATCGGATGTTGAGTGCATTAACCTTCTATCAGATTCAGAGGATGATGTTCCTCCGATAAGAACGACCTCAAATGTGATTATTGACCTGTGCCATGACCTGATAGACTCTGAGGTCGAGGAGGAACAGCTTGGAAGAGGGAACCAGCAAAGTCTTCGCCATGCATCTTATTCGCCTGCGGATCCGCTGCAGCGCAATATCACGCAACAGCATCTTGGTGGTGTTGACAGAACCAATGGGGAACCGAGACTCCTCAACGAATCCTCTACTCGTACAATGAGAGGCTCTCCAGCAGCTACAACAACTCAGACGCCCACTACCAAGCCTTCCCGTCAGCCTAACCAATGTGAAGGAGAGCCTTCATCAACACATACTTCGGCTCGCCGCCGTGAAGCCATGGTTGAGCCAGATGGGTGGTTTGGGGCATTCTCAGTACCTGACTTGACCAACTTTACCACGATTAATCAAGCTTCAGGATCGCTTAAGACAAGTCTATTAAATCATCAAATTCCTTGGGCAGCGCAGAGCTCAACAACAGAGCTCTCAGCAGGAGCAGTCGGTAACAGAAATTTATCGGATGCCATGAGCTTGGCAGAGGTTCGCTCTGCGCGACTTCGATACTTCAACGCCCCCACAACTGCCCCGATTGACCTATCATCGGTCTCTACATCAGACCACTCGATGCAGCCTACTGAATTCCGCCGAGGAGACACTACAGACCTAGCTTACAGACTGCCTGAGATTGAAGAGATTGACCTCACTGATCTTTAAACAATGGCTGCTGTAAGAGTCGTGGTTGAAACGGTGTATGGAGATGTTGCAATGTCTATTGCGCTACTCTGGGTAATGAATGCTAGATATATGCTTGTTTTGAGCAAATGAATTCTGCAGATAGAATCTGGGCATCCTACTGCTCGACTACAGTCAATAGCAAACTCGATTGCATGTTGATACGAAATTGCGTAACTTACTATCGTGGATATCACCCAAGATTTTGCCCTAGTTTCGTCGTAGCAAGTTAACATGGCAATCTTGAAAGCAAATCGACTTGTATCAAATCTTAATATCAGAGCTATGGACCTTTATCAGATACAGGACTCCTTCCCAACGATGCGCTTAACCACCACCCATCAACTTATAGAAATATCCGCTCTCCGCCATATTCACGGCCTCCTTTGTCGACTCATCTAAGTTCTCCTTCGGCAAACCCAGTTTCTCGTTATCAAGGCCTTTGGTAACTTCATACAAAGATACATTCTCTCCAGGATAGAAGACTCTTGAATAAAGCGCATAGGCAAATCCCATACGGTCCCCTTCCAACATCTTTTTCTTGGATTCCTCAAATCGCTGCTTAGCCGGAACAGAAGAAATCTTCCAGTCGGCGTCGGTAGTTCCCAGGACGCGGTTGACAGAATCAAGCATGTCGCGCTGGTTAAGTGTAAAGGACGAGGCGAAGACAAAGCGGTTACGGTAGGAGCTCAGGGTAACACTCTTATCATCTGAGCTCTTAGCCTCAATGGGAAGGGAGAGTAGATTGGCGACAGTGCGACCAACTTGCGGCCAAGTCGACGTGTTCAATTGCTGCTTAGCATCGTCGAAGAATACTACTTCGCGCTTGGCAATGTCGATGCCGAACAAGCCCGGTCCAGAAAGCGAGTACTCATACCAGAAGCCAGTAGCAATACCAATCCAGGACGATACACCGAGGCTTTCGATAAGAGCGCGGTCCTTCTGCTTCGGCGGCCCAAGGCCAGTGTCCTTCCCGACCTCCTTGTTATCCGAGTCGCCTCCAAATTCGTTAGGGAGAACCCATGGAACGCCTGCTTTTGCAGCGGCTTCGATCAATTTGGCAGACTGGTCGGGTGGGGCTCGGACGCTCATGGTAATGATGAGGACATCTTTGCCCTTCAATGCTTCCACGATGGTTTCGGGCTTTTCATAGTCCACCGAGGCAACATGGACACCTGGAGGAGGTGTGGTAGCACTGCCAACCCGGGAAATTGCTGTGATGTTGAAGGTGCCCTTAGAGATGAGGGCTGAAGTGACAAATTTGCCCACTTGGCCTGCTGCACCTACTATGGCGACCTCTCGAATCTGGTTGTTAGAAACCATGGTTTTCAGATGTAGAGTTTTGAGACGATTGATAAGTCAAGTAGAGTATAAGATGAAAGTCTTAGTCAGTGAGGTCGAGACTGGTTCGGATGCTGTTGTGCTCAAGCTGTCTTTATACTTTTTGTCTACTCAGGTCTCCCATGGTATAGCCAATTATAACGCAAGCGTCATCGTGTGTGGTTCGTCCGAAAGTACGAAGAAGCAAAGTCCCTCCGCATTTAGGCCGGCATCAGCAGATTAGTTTGAAGCACTCATTGTCAAGACCGACTGACGACAATATAATCTTAAATCCGGACCATAAGAACTATCACTTCACAAAGAATACCAAAATCGATCTATAACGGACACTAGTAGGGTCGGAGCAGTCGTAATGGGACCTAAAAGGAAAAAGACAGCCTAGCGTGTGTATAATACGAGCGTCGGTTAGTCAATTTGCACGTGTAAGGAGGGCCGAATGCCACCGTCATGCTAAAGTCCGAGTGTTTGATTATTACTAGCTCGGAATTCGGCTGTTTGAACAACGCCGACTACCGCATTCGTTTACTAAAGCTTTCGGGCCCGAGACAAAAACCCCTCCCATGAAATCGATTGCGTATTGCCAATGACATCGGCTGGTGCTTCTTTTAATCATTGGTGCGGGGCCACAGAGCTAAGGTACCTACAAACTCCACTTTGTGGTGTAGGTCCAATTAGGAATGCATTTGAACGTCCAACAAGACATCGACCAACGCTCGTACAGCTTCGAAATAACGCCGCAGTAGCAAAATCTCGGGCCCGACAGTACTCGCTCGTCAGGCTGCGCATTTCTTAGATTATATCATTCTGTTTCATCCATCTCTTCACTTGAGCTTTCTCGCGTGTTGTCAAAATACCAAGATAAGTCTATTGCTGTCTGTCAGTGAGCGAGTTTCGAGGAAGGAACTAGTCCCTACCTTGAGTCGCGCCCCACTTCCGCAAAGTATCCTGCATCTTCTTTCGAATAGCTTTTCGAGCATCGTCTCTGTTGATGCCTTTATCCATCATCTTATCGTACTCTGTATGAGTGTGCCTAACGTGCGCGATGACAGCATACAATACCTTGCGAGGCATCGGTATCTGCCTTGTTCTGCCAACACGACCCGACGATTTCTTAAAACCATGCTTCAGAACCGCGGCCCGGTCGGTTGACGGTATGAGAGGAAACTGCTCGTCGAGTTCGGTGGTGGCGGAACGGATCAGAGCGTTATCCCGCTGTTCGGTCGCAAGGCGGCGCGCTGGCAAAGTTTCTTTGGCAGCCACTTGAACTTGGAAGAAGATATGTTTTGGAATGCGAATGCCGAGCACTTTCCTGTTCTGCTCCACGACATATACTGGCTTTCCTGCTTCGTGCGTAAGACGTCGGCAATGTAAGGTTTTATATTTGATGCCCTTTTTAAGAAAGGCATAGCCTTTTGGCATACGTGTGCTTGGATCGACGCTGAATTCACGAGGCGCCATATTCAAATGTTCGAATGAATGTATCTTGTTAATTAGAATGTATAGTCGCGTTTTGCAATCCATCTCAACACGGTGTGGACCTAGCAAATATACGTGCTGGCAAACGCATGCTGTAGTCCGGACATTACATTGTTCGACAAGACGGGTTTCGCCCTTTCATAATCTGAAAATAGCGACAAAGAGATTGGCTATATAATGGTGATGGACAAAGGATCTTTGAGGTAGTTAAATGACGCCTTTGCAGCCTTGAACAGCTTCCGTGTCATTGCTCCCACTAAGCCGGTTTGGTATTTGCAATCACGTGAGCCCGCGTTTTCGTGGCCCGGAATCTTGGGCATTCTTGTATCATAATCCCGGGGCCATCAATATCGCTCATCGTCTTTCATGCCCTTCTTAATCATGGTGTCCTTCCTCATTATGGAAGCTATGCAGCGTTCGATTACCGGTATTGACATTTGGCCTCTCCTACGCGCGAGACATTGTCCTACCGCATGCACCACCACCTGTGCCGCCCGCGCGTCATACCCATACGTGCTGGCTTAATATCCGTCGCAGCCTACCAGGAGGATCTTTGGACCTTTTCCTCATTTTTTGCAGACTGTTTGGCCCTCTAGCACACGTAAGCACAAGCATAAGCATGGACCCACTGCAGGTGCCTAGCTGCCGAAGCCGAAACTGAGCTGAACAGAGGGGCCAACACAATCGTCCGAAATCTCTTTGAGTAACGACACGTAAATTCATAAACGCTGCACGTCTTCCGCCTCGGCCATCTCCCTTTTACATGAACTTCTATTCTTTGGTAGTTTCATTCTGTCCGCTTGGTGGACATGGGGTTGAGGAGAGCGGACACCAGCCTGATCGACGATCCAAGCACAGCGTATATCAATTACAATGATAAATACGTTATAGTGTTCGAATACAGTAAAATTGGTGAGCTAGGAATCTAATAATTGAGAGAGCACATCTTAATCGCGAGCTTAGATGCTAAGACCGCAACTACTCGGTTCACCGCTCTACTCAAGGACCTAGAGGGAACCGGTTTGCACACCGAGGTGCGCACCGGCCATGAAGACTCCCTTCTTATTTTCGTGCAAGCGCCACGAGAGCTGCTAGGAAATATGGTTTATCATTCACGGTATGCAATTTCCCACGTCTCTACGTGCAACCCTTTAACAGGCTTTAAGCGTCAAAGATTGGCTTTATGGGATCACGAAAAAACATCCAGGCGGCACCAAAAACACGGTCGTCTCAGCCGCATATGAATCTGAGGACCTTTTAGCCACCTATCATCTGGTGCATTGGCAAAAGGACGCTGGCGGCGCAAGCATCACACCACGATTTGGACGGTGGGAAAATGTCACTTCGATATTTCCCCTACACAACCCTCGCGCCAACAGAGAGCTCCTCGTTCACCTGAGCAAGCGCCTTTTTCTAAGCTCAAATGATCTAGACTGGATACGTGATCTTTGGGGCTCTAAGGTGGCGTTCTACTTCGCCTTCATTCAAGCTTACTTTCTATCACTAGCCTTTCCGTGCGTTGCTGGAATTTTAGCCTGGGCTTTCCTACCCAAATACTCACTAGCTTTTGCTCTAATCATTGGAGCATGGTGTACGGTGTTCTTGGAGTACTGGAAGATTCGAGAAGTCGATCTGTCGATTCGCTGGAATGTTCAAGGCGTCAGCAAGCTAAAGGCCAATAGACCTCAATTCCAGTATGAGAAAGAAATTGTTGACGCTGCTGGCCGGATCCAACAATATTTCCCGAAGTGGAAGCGTATTGTAAGACAATTGGCGGTGGTCCCGTTTCTGCTTATTAGCACGGCGGTGCTTGCTGGATTTATCACCGGCATCTTTGCGATAGAGTCTTTTCTCGTAGAAGGGTATGATGGAGCTTATGATTATTACCTGGTACCTCAAGAAGTCCCCTTCCCATAATAAGCATTAACAGTGTCTAGGAATATGTACCAACAGTTGTTCTCGCTATCCTTCTACCTTTTGTCAACAACTTTCTCGAAGATGTCGCCGCCCGTTTGACTGAGTATGAAAACCACCGTACACAAGATTACTATGAGATGGTAAGTCTCTTCAATATTCCTCTACCTCT
The DNA here is from genome assembly GCA_030378425.1 of Periconia sp. TS-2. Classification (NCBI taxonomy): domain Eukaryota; kingdom Fungi; phylum Ascomycota; class Dothideomycetes; order Pleosporales; family Periconiaceae; genus Periconia; species Periconia sp. TS-2. Next base: position 386,476 of record JASNQO010000003.1, on the reverse strand, counting down.
TAGCTTAATAGGGCTGTAATGGGTGCCTATGATGTCGCTCAGACAGAAAGCACGAAGGTATTGTGTGCGTATTTGAAGAGATATGCTAACCTTGCACTCTTTCATTTGTAGTCTCTCACGCAAAAGGTCTTTGTGCTTCAGTCAATCACCAACTACCTGCCTATCTTTTTGACCGCATTCGTATATGTTCCGTACGGAGAAATCTTCATCCCGCACCTCCGAGCTATCATCCTCTCACTCTTTGGAGAAACACCAGACCCAAACTTCACCTTCCATGTCGACCCAAACAGATTACGAAATGAAGTGATCGCACTCACTGTCACCGGCCAAGTCTCAAGTGCCATTGAAGAACTCGCGCTCCCCTATCTCAAGACTGGAGTCAAAGAGTGGTGGCGAGGATTTCGCGCCACTCATACATTCACAGGACGCACCAACACAGGCTGGGTCAAAGGTGACGATCCGATAGAAGCCCGTTTCCTCAGACGCGTTCGTAAGCAGGCCGCGCTCCCGCACTACGACGTACAAGAAGACATCTCAGAAATGGTTCTTCAGTTCGGCTATCTTGCTCTCTTTAGCCCTGTATGGCCCCTTATTCCTATCGGCTTCTTCATTAACAATTGGTTTGAACTGCGTGCCGATATCATTAAGATTGGTATCGAACACCAGCGACCAGACCCTATCCGTGGTGACGGCATCGGTACTTGGGTAGCGAGTCTTGAGGCTCTGACTTGGATTGGAAGCCTTAGCAGTGCAGCAATCGTTCATCTCTTTGGAACGAACAATGCCTGGGGCATTGGAAAGTGGTGGAGCTTACCCGTCACTATTTTTGCCTCTGAGCACATCTTCTTAGGATTCAGAGCAGCAGTAAGGTGGGTCCTACACGCTATTGGATCTAAGCATATCAGAAAAGAGAGAGCTGAGCTCTATGCGGAAAGGAAAAGATATCTAGATGAGTTGGAGCAGAGCTCTACTAAGAGAGGGCACCTAGACGTTGTAGAGAGGGAAAGGAGGAAGAGCATCAGGATGACGGCGGCGGATGTGTTCTGGACAAGGCAGGTGGATGAGGGCGCGAGTGAAAGGGCTGGTCTCTCACTAATTCGGGCTCGGAAAGGTACCGATGGCGAGAAAGATAAGAAAGTGAGATAATTGAAGTGATCTAACCCTTTTGGACAGGAAATACAAACTTGTTCTAACGATCTTTGCCTTACGTTGACCTGTATTCATTATCTCGATTTGACTTGCTTTGCATGAAATCGCTAACGGATCACGGGGCAAGCACATGTCTTTATCAAGCGACAATTACGCACCAGGCCATAGTGAATCACCCCTAGCAGAAAAGAACAGGCGAATGTACGCTTGAAGAGTACGCATCTAGGAAAGTACTGAAGAGCTTGAAGCAATGATCGAGCAACGAGGAGTCGGTAATTTCGAAAAGGCTTAGCTGGAATGCTGAGTCTGGGGCCCCACACCGTGTAACCGTGGCTTGAGTGCACCCCTACCCTCGCATCCCGAAGACCACCATGACTTGGCATTATACAGGAGTGCCTTTGCGAACTTTTTTAGTGCTATCTTTGGATCTTCTTCGTTCCTAGATGCACAGTCAGTTCCGCATCGGATGAAACACACCTTTCCCTCTTCAATTTCCACATGCTTCTACACTTCTTCGGCTGCGTCGAACCCGGTGGAGAGGACACTAAGGTCGCATGCTATCCCGGTGAGATAAATGATTCGGAAGACTGGTAGATGCTTTGTGTGGGGTTGTTACACGGCCTTTTATGCTGCACAGGACAGACGGTGTTATTCCGTCCAGCAATCCCACGAATCAGTCTCACGCCTTCCGTTTCTTTGCGGTAAACATATTATCGAGAGACGAGAGGTTCGACTTAATATGGAACAGGAACGTCTTGGCTGTTCACCTGATCGGGCAGGGATCGGTTTTCATTTAGCCTTAATGGCTACTATCATATACAAAATCGCACCAAGACCCTTACCATTCGCAGAAAAGCGGTTTAAAGATCGTGTTCGGCATACACTTCCAGATTACCGGTTCCTTGAGGCACTCTCCAGCGTGGATACAGATATTGTTCCCAGGCTTCACCACTAATGAATGGCAGGCGGAAACCGTGGGGTTTAATCAGCCAAGCACCGAAATGCCACCCATATCTTAGTATTCTAGGATGTCCGAGTATACTCCGCCGGGGATTGTATAGACATGCGAAGGGTTAGCATATCTAAACAACCGAGGCGCGGCGGGGCGTGAAGTAGAAGAAATATAAGACACGTCCTTCTACTGGATCTTCCGACCTCCACGGCCATCCTTGACTGAACCATCTAGCTATCACCATGAAGTTCGTTCTCGCCTCCATTCTGTCCGCTAGCGCGGTGGTCTCTGCCTTCCCCATGGCAGAGCCAGAACCAGTCTTCGACGAGCGCCAGGCCGCGCAGAGTATCTCAGACGCCATGGTCGCCAAGGGCAGGAAGTACTTTGGTACTTGCACTGACCCGAACCGTCTGAATGCGGGTTCCAACTCTGCCATCATCAAGGCCAACTTCGGCGCCGTCACCCCAGAGAACTCGTGAGCACTACTATTTCACAGAAATATAGGCATACCCGTCCTAACATCTATCAGCATGAAGTGGGATTCCACCGAATCCTCAAAAGGAACCTTCAACTTCGCCAACGCAGACCAAACTGTCAAATTCGCCACGGACAATAACAAGCTCATTCGTGGCCACACGACTGTCTGGCACTCCCAGCTTCCCGGATGGGTCTCTTCCATCCGCGACAAGGCGACGTTGACCTCAGTGATGCAAAACCACATCAACACGCTGCTCGGCCGCTACAAGGGAAAGATCTACGCGTGGGACGTCGTCAACGAAATGTTCAACGAGGATGGTAGTTTCCGATCGAGCGTGTTTTATAATGTGTTGGGCCAGGACTTTGTGAAGATTGCGTTTGAAACCGCGAGGGCTGCGGATCCGGCAGCGAAGCTTTACATCAACGACTACAAGTGAGCGCCATTTACACTTTGACATGAAAATGCGTAGAGACTAACGTTCACTTTTTAGCCTCGATTCCGCTTCTAATGCCAAAACCCAAGGTATGGTGAAGAACGTCAAGGCCTGGATCGCCGCCGGTATCCCCATTGATGGCATTGGTTCGCAAGGCCACTTGACCGCTGGTCAAGGTGCCAGCGCTCCCGCCGCCATGGCCGCGCTCTGCGGTGCAGCCTCCGAGTGCGCCATGACCGAAGTCGACATCCAGAACGCACAGCAGGCTGATTGGACCAACGTCGTCAAGGCTTGCATGGCCCAAAAGAACTGCGTCGGTATCACTGTCTGGGGTGTGCGTGACAGCGACTCCTGGAGGCCATCTGGAAATCCGCTCCTGTTTGATTCGAGCTATAAGGCCAAGACGGCTTATGATACTGTGCTGGCCGCTATTAACGCTAGCTAAATGGAAAAGTTGTTTCTTGCGCCTGGTCCTGTGTATATATTCTTGTCCTGTACATAAACTTCTAGACCAAAAATATGCACTGTACCTGAAGCACACAGTTGGCCGTCATCTCGTGACCGTCTTAAGCATCAAACAGCCGGAAAAGTATGGTGACTCGCAATCGTTATTACATTGTATGGTACATTTTGTACAAGTCTATGTCTCATCTAGACGACAAGTGGGTATTATCTATACATCGGAGGAGAAGGTAAAGCCGAGCGGCGCAAGGATCTTGTCCTGTGTCACCTTGTTGGCAACCTCACCACCGCGCTCGAGGGCTATTGCACCAATAATGGCATATAGTGAGGTCGAAAGGACAGAGGCCTGGCCTGAGCCTTGTAGATTGTCCGTCTGTAACACGTCAGTCCTATAGATTCTCTAGGGAGGGTGGCCGACGTACGCGTTTCGGTTTCCACCGCGTCACTTTATCTAGTCCATATCGCTCCGCTATTTCTGATAACCGCGCATTGTTCAAAATGTTGTCTTTTGCCTCGTCCGTAAGGCCGGGAAGGCCGCTCAGAGCAGGGTGCACGAATGGAATGCGGCCGTACGAATCTGGTAGCGGATAACCCTTATCGTCTTTTGGCCACGACTCAACTTGTGGCGAATTCAGTAGAGCTTGTGAAGTTTGTAATGATACTATCCTCCGACCTGCCGTCATCGTCAGTGATTCTGTCTAGCATTGGGGCAATGCAAGTACACCACGCACCTAGAAACGCCAACCGATCATTGAAGCCTCTCCTGCCGTGATCGAAGCTCTTGTGTGTAACTGCTAGCCACTTGACCTCATCACTCAGCGCTTTATCTCCGCCTGGCCCCAGCATGCGTGTGTAAACATCGTCTAACCGTCTGGGGTCGTTGTTCACTTTGAAAACGGGCCCTCGAGGCAGCGGTCGTGTCCGAAAAGGAGCAACCATTTGCGGTGGGGTCTGCTGCCATCGCGGCCGTTCGGCGGCTTCGGTGTCGGGCTCAGGGCTTCTTGATGGAGATGTCGTTGAAAATGCGCATGCGGAGGTCCGCACGAGGGCATATTGTGAGGGCTGGGCCGGACTGAGGGATCGCACCCCATTTGTCATTAGGCATCGAAGCGATCGTCTGGATGCCATTGGGGGCATGCGACAAATTCTGGACGTCGACAGGTGGATAATTGGCGCCGCAATGTGAAGGGAGAGATGCAATACTTCATGGAGTTGATGGAAAAAGTTAGGACCCGCGGTACGCTAACCGCGTTCGGCATCGCTTTAGATTTCACGCGTTCACTTGCTTGAGGCGCGCCGGCTCACACTTCCCGCATCCTAAGTCCTCCATTATGGCGGAGGTTGTCGCCTCAGAGTCCCTATACGAAGTCCTAGCCGAACAGCTGCCAAAAGATGTCACTTTCAATTTCTATCACTACTCAACACCACCTACCAAATCCTCGGCCTTGTTCTCCGCACCTCCGCACGGCAAGTCTGAGCGAACTTACTGCGAATCGCATTTCCTGGCTGCATCGATAACACCAAATGAGAGCGAGGGAACTGGCGCACCCGAAGAGCTTTTGGTTCTTGCGATTGAGGTCTTAGTCTACTCTACGAAACGCTTGACTACCATCTTCGTCTCGAAAGCCGACTCGACAGGCTACATATCGCTGCTCAACCTCCCACGAACACAAGCCGGCTCGCCTTTGAAGATAATATGCGGAACATTTGTGTCATGGTTAGCGAGGGAGCGGCAAAGGGAAGGCAAAAAGCTCGTCGTTTCACTCTTCGCCCGAGCCCAGGACCAATATCTCTTTCCAGCAAGCATCGAGAACACGGCTAAGCACGTATTGGATGATAGAGGGCTAGTAAAATGGTGGTGCAAGGTTTTGGATCCAATTGTCCAGGAGTACAAGCCGGAAGAACCACCAAAGAGTCTCGCCGAACGAATAGCTGGAGGTGATGTGAAAGCACGAGTAGACAGGGTGACTCCAAGAGAATCCACAGCTAAAGGCTACCTCATCATACCCGGTTTTGAAGCATATGATACCCTTCGCTACACCCCTCCACCTTCAACGGCATCTACGGCATCTACGACCCGTCGCTGGGCAGCCACCCATCCGCTTCTTCAGATCGCGCCATATCCCAACGGTCCGCCACGATGTCTTGTGCCACATTTTCCCGATGATCCTAAGTCTCGCTTCTTAGACGAATTAGACGAAGAGCTTCCAGATCGAGGTGCTGATGCTATGGTTCAGCAGGGTGGTACGCCTTCGAGGAGCAACGGTCAGTGGAAGAGTGTCAAAACACTCGACCAATTCTGGGAGTTCATGGCATTTCGACAAGAGTGCTCATCAGGAAGGATTGTCGGTTTTATTTGGATAGTAATCACCCCGCTGCCTCAGTCGATACCAGAAGAGAATGAGGAGGAGTCTTCTCAGCAGCTTTTGACACTCCCGCAAGACAATACCCTAAACACCGTGCCCAGTTTTTCGCGGAGGACTCCACAGAAGCCAAAACCAAAAAGAGGCAGGCGTAAGAAGGTAAATACCGAATACGGTCCCATCCCTCTCATTCTTCCAAGGATCAAATCATCCTCATCGAACCTCTCTACTATGTCTACAGGCTCCGGCGAGAGAAAGTCGAAGTTGCCTGCAGAAACTAGTGCACATTTCGCTTGGCCAGGAAAATCAAGGGGTACCATTATCTTCGCCCCCAAGGACTACGAAAGAGCTCACCAGGTTCTCCTCCAGCAAAATTTTTCGACGCGTGCGGCAGCGGCAAGGAGTACCAGACGGTGGAAAGAGGAAATGGCCGTCCTTGGAGGCACCGAAAGCTGGAGCCGGGTAGTAGTGGGAAAGAAGCACGTTCCAGATCAGACAGTCACATCGGTCAATGGAGCAGCACCCGTGACACTGCTGGGCGTCCGGAAGAAGAGGAAACCAGATTCATCACAAGAAGCTGAAGTGTCGACAACGGACCCTACCAATGGTCCAACGGTTCTTGGAGCGGGCATGGTGCGGAAGAAAGTGAAGGTCGAATCGACAGCCCACCCAACCGAAGTTAGCTGCACAAATAGTGTGAACACGCTTGGTGCAGGATTGGTACGCAAGAAGCCAAAGAACTGACATTCTTCCTGGCTATTCATATTTGATTACTTTGGATGGCAAATGGTTGAAATATTTTTTTTTATTTTTTTTCTTTGCATATAGGCACACGGTTCGGATTGGGCAGCATTCTTAGCTCTTGATCATGAGAGTTTGCATGGCATGGCGTTTTCTAGTTACTCGATGATAATCTGGCTTCGGTCCATTTCTATCTGGGTCCATCCGGCACGATCGGTGCTGACTAGGTATTGCTTCCGGGATTGGGTTAATAATGATGACTGAGGCAAAGCAATGTAGACGAACGAAGCAATCTGCTCTCACTCTTCCATCCTTGAACTCTAAAACCCATCAGTGTTCTCGATTCCAGGTTTACTCTTGCAGCAGCGGGAAGTTCCAAGGCCAGTCGCTCGTCCAACACGTGACTCGCCAAACTCCGCAAATTCCGATACTCAATCGCAAATTGTAGCCCGACTCTTCCGCACAATTCCTCGCTCACACACAGCGCATGCGTCGCGTCACGCTTAAAGAGCCAGAGACTAATAATGTCTCCATGTGGCGCACCTACATTGCCCTGGGATGCTTGGTATGGTTTGTCGTAGTATGGGTAGTGTGCGCCATTGGTTTCGTCCAACTGTAAGCCAGCTATGCATCAACGTCACCCCGCAGTCGCTGACCCGGGTCAGATTTCGTTACTACTCCAAGCGCCCGCGGCAAGCAATTTGCCAAACGAGCTTGAAGGAGGAGGATGTCCCTCATGTCACGATTATTCGCCCAGTAAAGGGCCTCGAGCCCCGCCTTTACGAGTGTCTGGCCTCAACCTTCCAGCATACATACCCAAAGAGCAAATTTGAGAACATCCTCTGTGTCTCGTCCCGATCCGATCCTGCTCTTCCCATTCTTGAACGTCTGTTACGCGATTTCCCCGATGTCGATGCCAAGATAACAATAGAAGAAGAGGATCCGCTCTTGCTAGAAAACCGCGATGCGCTTGGTCCCAACCCAAAGATCCGGAATATGAGTCGTGCGTACAGAGAAGCAAAAGGAGAGATGATCTGGATTCTTGACTGCAATATCTGGCTAGGCAAGGGCGTCTGCGGGCGCATGGTTGATCTCCTTTGCGGATACGGCGGGAAGACAAAATACAAGTTCGTGCACCAAACACCGTTGACCATTGATCTGGACTCTATGTCCCTATCTGCCGAGGAAAGAAAGCAATTGCTAGGGGGTGGAGAGCATGCATCTGAATATCCGGACATTGCTGCGAGCACTAGTTCTGATCCCCGCAATCACTCGCGCGGTCGCTTCAGAAAATTGCTTCAACGTGGCGGCGGACGCCTGGATGAAGCTTTTATGTCAAGCGCCCATGCCAAGTTCTACAACGCCATCAACACGGTCGCAGTTGCACCCTGCGTTATGGGGAAGAGCACTATGTTTCGACGCTCGCAGCTCAACTACGTCACTAGTTCTAACCCTAATCGGGCCCTCGGCATAGACTTCTTCTCCGACAATATCTGCGAGGACCACCTCATTGGAGACGCTCTATGGAAGAAGAAACAGCCGTTTGAAGAATTAGGATACCGCCCTGCACCGGATGAGCATGTCGAGAAATGGGGCAAGCATGCCATGTTGTTTGGTGATCTTTGCTTTCAGCCAATTTCACACACTTCTGTGTTTGCGACCATTGATCGGCGTCTCAGGTGGCTTCGCGTGAGGAAATTCACAGTCACAGCAGCAACCTTCGTTGAACCCGGCACTGAGTCAATCGTATGCAGTCTTTATGGCGCCTATGCCCTCACCTTTTTTCCCTTTTTCAGCCACATCGGCATCTCCTCGTCATGGATCTCGTTTTTCCTCGTCTGGCTTGCAAGTATGAGTGCGTGGTGTCTCGTGGACTACATACAATACCTACTCCTGCACTCTGCCAAGACAGTTGAACTCGACGAGAATACTCCAGACTTCATTCTTCCCCAGCGGTCACACCGTGCCTATCACCAATCTCCTTCCCTTCAACCTCTCCTCGGCAGCGCTACGCCAAGAGAGCCCAGTCTGCTCGATGGCGCGAGGAGGTCATTTAGTTCCTGGTTTTGGGCTTGGATTGGGAGAGAGATCTCTGCGCTGCCAATATGGGTCTGGGCATTCTACGGGGGTGTTACGGTGGAGTGGAGGGGTAAAAAGTTCTGGGTTGGGCTAGATATGAAAGTTCACGAAATCACGATCAAGCAATGATAGGTGCCAGGTAGAGGGTACGGCATCGTGTTAGGGATGAGGTACCTATCGCACGCGATGGATGACTCGTAACTTTTTGTCACAATTTCAGGAGTCATGGTAGACGTTTGGCCAGGTTAAGATGATATTCATGTACGTAATTAGTGAACGGGTAGGAGCCATAATACCATGTGAGTTCATCAACGGTATTTATCTATTATAATGAGTAAATTGCAACATTCGCCTAAAGATCACTCACCGCTTAGCTAAGAAGTTCGTCATGCATGAAGCCCTCGACACAGAGGTTCAGGTAGGCAGGCGCACAGGATAGTTGGGAAAACAGTGTCGTCGGAATTTGTCTTATGATTCAGAAGCTACACAGTAGCTGGGCCTTACTTAGTCATGAACCTGGCCGCAAGTCGTTGATGCGAGGCGCTCAGATCATGTCGAAGCCGTTACTCCCGGAGCGGGTCTTTGCAAGTCACGTACGGAGTAGAGTCTCCCAGGTTCGTAAAATATGCGCTAGTACAAGATGGCGCTTGACTGTTCACGCTTTTAATTAAGACTCACAGAAAATTCGTCTATTCCTGTACAGAGGAGAAAGCAGTATCCTCGGTCTGGTAATGATTCTATTCGCTCTTATAGCTTCATGCACATCAAGCATACGTCTCACGACATTCGTGTCGAGTATATACTGAAAAGGTTGGATAGAAGGGTTTCTCGTCTTAACGTGAATGTTGTTCACGCGCTGGAGTAAATTAGTCTCATTTCATAGAAAAGGTGTCTAAGAGGCCTTCAGTCATTAATAAGACCTTAAACCTCTAGGGGATTTCAGTTCTAAGGTTATCCTAAATGGTAAATGGTAAGGACAAGGCTGCTAACGTCCGGCCTTTCCGATACCGTGAGAATGCATGCCGTCCTCGCCCACAGACCACTTTTCTCGCAGGCTTAACGTTCACGTCCCGACGCTCTGACTAACATTCACGATCGCTTAGAACGTCTAAGTCGGTCCGACACGCGCTAAACACGACATGGGAGCGAAGCGATCCACGAGCCTGTTTCCCCAACAGTGGTAGCTCACACGTGGCACTGGATCCTTTAGGCCTCTCCAGCGGACGAAGATCTGGGGTATCCCCCGCGAAGGATCCGAGGGCAATTTCTGCACTCGTCGCGAATGTTAACCTGCCGTGCCGTAGTTTCAACTCTAGAGCAGGCCAAATACTCTGGGCTGTTGGGCGGCTCGTATTTGCCCCTTTCTGTTGGGATGTTCCCGGAAAATCGATCCTTAGTACCGGCATTGAATGTGTATCTGGAGGAATTCGCCTTGCGCCATCGAACTAAGGCGTCAAGAGATCCGTGCAAGAACTTGGGACGGCGGTGTTCGGTATGGAAAGTTGAGGATACGGAGGATGGCGCTGGCTCTCGAGTCATGAGTGCTTGAACAGCCAGCTGATACGAGACCGCCACAAAGCTTGGAAGCGTGTCTAGTGCTAAAAAATCGCATGAGCCTCAACGGAATGCGAGATTAATTAGTAGAATTAGCAAAGAATTAGCATGAAACAATTCACGAAAGGTCGAGACCATGGCCAAATGTTCGCCAGGACATCAAGTTGTGGGTCAAACACTTCGCATTCTCGCGCTTCTGTGGGGTATACTGCTGAACACTGTGCAAGGAGATCCTCCGCTATCTGCTTCCGCTATCGGCATGAACCAACTGAAGACTGTTCTGTCCTTCGCGTTCCGTGCTAGACTGTGTGTTTATTATGATGGTCGATGATGTACACCTCACTCGAGCTCACGCTTGACCTTCCCTTGTCAGGGCTATCAATGCTCTCGTTGTCGACCTTTTCTATCTTGTCGACGCGTACCTCTGTTGTCGTCGTCTTGAGTACGTCGGTCTTCCTGAGGTCTTGCAGCCTGATTGCAGGCCCCACTCTTTCCTCGTCCATCCTTGAGTAGGCTCCTGCAGAATGACCGAGTTCTGTGCCACGTATGGTAGAGCGGTTGCCAGTGTGCCGACTAAAGTTGTTGTGCGTCTTGGAGCCTGTATGTGGACCAGAAGTGGTTGTGTCCCTTAAGTTACCCTTGACGAGGTTCATGAGCTGGTTGAGGATGGTGAACTCCATCTTTAGCTTGACTGAGTAGACGGCGCCCTTGTATGAGGTCTGGATGTCGTACACTGTACAGTGTGTCAGCAAACACGATTAAAGACGCAGCACATGAAGAACTCACAGCCCGCAAACTCCAGTCCCATTAGCGTAATGTCCAGACATATAATGATGCAACTCATCGTGATTGTGTGTATCAAGACCTTTCTTCCTCTAGACCCTCTGGCATTTTTGGCTGCGTTGAATAACGGACCTTCGGCTTTGAGCATCACAAATGTCTTCCAAATGTAGATGCCACTGAGTGCCACTTCCTGGAGAAAGAACCACGTCACCTGGATCTTCTCAACGACAGAGTAGATCGGAATCCATTTTTCAGGATTCGAAGTGCAGTTGGTCAAGAATGTGAGAACGCCAGTCGTACCATGGAGGACGATGCCATCGAATATGATCACGATCAGCACCCAGCGTGACCATGCAGCCTGCACGACAAGATGCAATCGGGAGTAAAGGACGATGGACTGCCCGGTGACCATCATGCACCATCCAGTCCATGTGATAGTTGTGTTCGCAATGTTGTCGCCCGGCATGTTCTCATTGATGTGGTAGAACTTAAGGAACATTCCCAACCCGTGAAAGAAGATTCCCCAATTCGCCACCTGCAACGACCAGTAGTAGAAGCCCGCATGTCGTTTGAAGAAGGACTGGATCAGGACGGTGAGTTCGGCGACATTGTACCAGGCGATGCTGAGGAAGGCGCAGATAACGAGAGCATTGACAAAGGGCACCTTGACATCGGATCCAATGCCAGTGTCGCCCTGAGCCATCGAGGCAGCGACGATGTAAGTTTATTAGAATGTGAACTATAGCAAAGATCTGAAGGAACAACTGAGATGTTGTACAAAGAATATGATAAGCGGACCCGATATCAAGACAGAGATCGTCAAGTGGGTCATGCGAAGGCCCTCCTACCGACTTTATGGCCGCGATGGAGACAATCGGAAAGACGCACCTACTGGCTGGCGCAATAACACCGGGGGTGCTGGTATACGACATGGTCCTGAATCGTAGCTGGATACTAGAAGGGCGCCGTCTAAATTCTGATTGGCTAGCGGGTGGCATTTTCCATGTGTCCGGCTACCGGCGTGCAGTTCCTCGCGTGTGATTGAGGATCGAAGGTTTGAACTGGGGGACATGCACGGCCCCGTTAGTGGGTTGGGGTGCGCATTGCTTACCACGTCTTAGGGATAGTCGTCAAGCGCTGTAGCCAGGCTATTCTTGCGGGCGAGGGGCTTTTCCACGTGGCGTGACAGGAAGACAACCGCAAAGAACGGTTGCACGGGCGTTGGATTGTGGAGGAGATAGCATAAGAGATTTGCGCCTACAACATATGTTAAGAGCAATGACTCTTGCACAGAATCACGGGCGAACAAGTGCTCGATACTAAAATGGTAACGACGAGAGCGATCAACTGCAAGCATGACAGTGTAAGAGGTGAGAGAAGGCGATAGCGTCTCACCAAGAAGGATTCCTGCGTCGAGCTGCAGCAGCCGAATCTCACGATGGTCTAGATGGGACCGTGCATTTCACAGTCTTGCGCAAAAGGGGCGTTCGTGACACGTTCATTCCGCGTGCGCAATATGGAGACAAGTTTTTGTTTCATAGTTTCACCGCCCGTTGGCTCATCTTGCATCACTCTGCAGCATCGAGGATGTCCCAAATGATTCCCATCTTCGGCAACATCACGATCTGGTACTGGGGCGTTCTATGATCCATTGTTGCTCGAGTCAATTGATCGCGACGAAGACTAATAACTCAATAAGGGTAGCGAACCGTGGTACATTATCATGTCTGGCCAAGGAATGTCCCCCTCATTTCGACCCCCCGTACTTGTGCGGCACCGTCACAAGGCGGTAGCTGGCATTGGCCAGGAGCATTAATCGAGGGCGCGCCACCGTGGCTGCTTAGTTCCAAGATTCGATGGCGAGCCACTCACATCGCGTCATGTTCGCCTAGGCCAGTGTATTGCGCATTCTTTACCCTCAGCATAGGGTACATCTCCAGGCGCGCCACGCTCCTGCAGTTAAGAACCTACCGAAATGAGACTAGAGTAACGGCACGGATGCGTTTGACAAGCTGCGCAGAACTCTGTAAGACAGGACCAGGATAATGTCACGGCCCCTAGGACGGATGCGTTTGCTGACATGCACGTTGAAAAAGTCAATTCTGCTTCGAGAATTCCCCTCTGATGATAATGAGACGAATGGGCTTGATCCTACCCGTGCTGACTGCAGGCTGGCGTCCACATTTCTGTGCGGGACGGAACGCTTCACGACGGTTTGTCGATCAAATGTAAGAACAGGATGCCAGCTGAAAATGGACCAAGCAGGTTCCCGCGTGGGATTGGCACATGGAGGCACATGGAGGCCTCAGGTACATGGGCCAAGGTTTCGCAATATCTATAAGTCATCCTTTTATAGCTGCGACGCGTCCTGAAGCAACTACTTCACATGACCAAAAGGTCGAACATTCCTCTTCTCGTAGTTTTTGCCTTTTCTTCACGTCATCTCGCGCTTACCTCGCAAAAGGTGCATGTAGACATCAGATGACTCCTGGCATGCAATGCGCTGAAGATCGTATTAGAGACGGCGTATGATAGGAACATCCAGTATTGTACCCTTGTGAACAATTCTAGTGGATCTTGCAATATTTCCCTGATCTAGTACGCTTTCACGCAGATCGTCTTGCATATTTTCCGTGCAAATACGTCCTATCACATAAATAGCGTCCGATTGCGAGATGGAGGACTCGCGGCCAAGCTGGCCATGACTGTGACTGGCAAGAATAACAACGAGTGAGCATCGTGTTTTACTTTTATTCATGTAGCTTATCCGAACGATAGCCGAGGACAGCCATGCTCACAGGTAATCACTACTTCGTAACGATGACAACCACCAATATGTACGTACACAGTAGTTCGCGCGGGATACTGACGTCTAACATTGCACGAGCGACGAACGAAAGTCAATCCTGCCACACCGTTCGTATCTCTACTAGTCGGCTCGGCCCGCAATAACCAATTAAACTTCATCCCACATCGGTCACCCGCATCTGCAAATAAGTTCGATTCCCGAGAAAAAGCAAAGTACTTCGCTTCGAGACCCCCAAGCTCGTATGACCAGTAATCCTGTGGCACGTTCAACGATATCGATTCCAAAGCTGCGTGGCACAGTTAACACAGTCTCGCTTCTAACCAGTCTAGACCTGACTACGCAGTGACCACTCGGCGCGCGGAGGCCCCGAGTAGAAGGATTTTAAGTGATGATAATTTGACTCTGGAGCACGAGCGAGACGAACCCGAACGCCTGGGATCTTTTTTCTACCGTGGTGCGTGGCCATGTGGCAGACACCGTGCTTTTGCTTTGACCCTCAGAGATGAAAGCCAGAGCGCACACACAGACCATGGCCGCGTGTGTGGAAGTGTGCAACGAGCATTGACCGCATTTTATCAGATGCCTGTTCGGCGGCACATACTGCTGAATGCGTGCTTGCTTGCATGCTAGTGTACTATGCCATCACGATCAATCGTAATGTACAGCAAGCAATGTTTCATCGACAGCGAATACTACGATCGCGGAAATCATGGTAGATTGAACTGCGATAGTGGGTCTCGCATTGTCAATCTTTGCCATGAGACAACAAACTATTCCTTCATCACAAATCTCGAGTCAGTTCGTTATCTCGTCCGCAGAAATTCCCAATTGTAGTCCGGTGGCTGAAGTGTAAGATCTGTGCGACGTGGCTGCTACATTTCCCTTCGATATGTGGTTGGATCTGCTCAATTGTTGTATGCGCTATGATATACATTTGACGGAGTCTGTAAATGAAGGCCAGTCCGTTCAGGTCAATATGGTCTGACGCGTCAGCAGGTGGGTCTCGACATGCAAATAAAACTCTCGGTCTGGATATCGGGCGTAAAGGCTCATGCATTTGGCGTTGTGGTTAAGGGGCTGGAAAAGTAAGCAAGCCCTTGCGGTGACGAGAAAGTTGGATAGGAGTAGCTGCGTCTCTACCATGTACTATCCAGAATAACTTCAGAATTGAAAAGGTCTTTAGAGTCCGAGCTCTCGTAGATATCAAAGGATCTCCAAGTCCCCTATTTTTTGATCCAATCAATGTATTCTGACAGATTTGTAACATTCACAGTAAGACCAGGAGCCCTTAAATGCAGCATTTTCGCCACTGCAAGAGGCAAGGTAAGAGTAGAGAACCACTCAATGAAAATTTCTGTAGAGCAATTGTGAAGCAATTATACCAAGCATTTCTCAAGCATCGAAAGATACACCATTGGAACCCCCTTTCGATGATCAATCTCAGTCTTCACTACCAATCCTTCCCCCTCCTACTCAGCAATCCGTCTTCAATGTATATTTAACATCATCCAGCGCCAACCCCCCAAACATATCCCCGCCATCATCCGCCCTCGCGATACTAAACCCCAAACTCTTCAACCCGCTCCACTCCCTCGAGAACGATGTCCGATTCATAACATACGCGTCCACAGGCGCAGGATCCAGCCTCGGAAACTTGATGACGCGCTTGATGACTTTTCCGCTGGCTTTCCAGCCCCAGATGCTGATTGCGCATTCGGGCTGCGGGACGCCGGCTACGCAGGCGAAGGAGAAGGAGGAGAGGGATAGAGTTGTTTTAAGGGGTCTACGAGCTATTAGCCTTCTCCATTGCGCTCCTCTGCACCATCTCAATGCTTAACAATGGGTGAGTAGAGGCGACGACGTACAAATCTGGAACGGAAATGTTCCCGCTTCCTCCAAAAGCCATGGCCCACTGATTACCCGACGTCGGCGGGATCCAAAAGTCGTACTGGTCGACTTGAAATGTGGTGTAGCTCAGCCCATAGTAGTGGGGTGGTATGGGGTTTGGACCAGGTTCGGTGAAGGGTAGATCGTCATACTGAGCCGTGAAGGTTTGTTTGGATGGTATGCACGAGGGCGCGGCGAGAGCGAGAGCGTGGAAGGTCAAGAGAGCGGTGAGTACGGTGAGCATTGTGAGTTTTGAAAACAGTTTCGCTTTAGACGATTCGATGTCCCACTCGATAGACTCTATCCAAGTGATTTTCAAATTCGTCAACGCCCTTGCAACGTTTCTTATACATTTATTTCACGAATCCGCATCAGCTGTTCTTGAACTTCGTGCTCGTCACCGCCATTGCGGATCAATAAAAGCAGAAGCTCCATCGCCAACATCGATTGGTTTGCATCTCGTATCCGCCACGAGAACGAGCGACACAAGGAGAAAATAAACGTTGAAAATGCTATTTATAGCACAAAGTTGCCTTGATGTTATTCGTGGTGGCTTGCACTTGAGAATCAGCCGCCGGAATATACGAAGGATGCGAGGTTTGTTTGGGTCACGACATAGCAGGAGGCGATTGTTCGTAACACATGGGGATCATGTGAACCCGGCTTGGTGTTCACAGTCTGATCCAGCCTAAAATGACAATGTCAGAAGCAACACTAATCTCTGTAAAGGTTTCGCGAATAGACTCGTCAAACCCGGTGCATTACTTGATTTAAAGATTACTTTACTTATAGCATATAACAAAGAACCGAAGGAATTACGATCTAAGAAAACCATCCACATCATAGAGACTCTCCGACCTAGCGCTACTTGGAGGCTGCACTTGAATCCTCACATTGGCCGTACTCACACCAAGCGCACTCCTCTTACGATACCGATCACTGGAATATGTTCTGTCCCTGCCAGCTTCAGTGTCTCCATTTTCCTGCGTCGCGGAGTCATCTCGCGCCACTTCGAAGTGGCGTTTTCGTGACGGTGTGCTAGGCTTGTGTGTAGGTGTGGCTAAAGGCGACGAGGAGAGGGGGAGGAAGCGCTGTTTAGGTTTGTTGGGTGAGTTGGGGGGGATGTAAGGAGGAGTCGAAGTCCAGAATTTCTCGCCATCTTCCCAGATGCTGGAGCTGCGATTGAAGGCAGGGCTACTGCCTTTGGAAATAGAGCTTGGTCTGGCATCCTTCGGCTCTTCTACTTTCTTCTGTGATTCTACCTCTGTATTACCCCTGGGAGGCGAAGCCTTCTCGTCTTTCTGACTAGCTTCGAGCTCTAGAGTAGCCGCTTCATCTTCCCAGTCGTTTAGAATATCACCAACAAGTCTCCTCTCGTCCCAAGTTTCGCCTTCATCCTCTACATCGAGTGGCTCAAGCCAGCTCTCTTCACCTGGAAGTGCAATGCTGTCTTCGCGTCCAAGGCGAAGATACCGACGCTCGCCCCTGCCACCCTTCTCCGCATCCGAGTTCATACGCCTCAGCTTCTGAATAGAGCAGCGTAATGAACGTGGAGGAGAACTGCGGGGTCCGCTCGGCGTAGGACTCAGTGTCGGCATGTCGTTGAAGTTAATTGACGGCGGAGGTAGTTCGGCATGCCGTGGCCGAGGAGAGCAAGGCGCGTTAGGAGAGGGCATTGATGGCATTATCGGAAAAGAGTATGCGGATCTAGGTGGAGATTGTAGGGACAATTTTGGTGTATCGAGAGTGGCCTGAGTATCCGATCTGGGACGAACGAACGCCATTGTGGATGCTATATCTTCTTCTACCGTAGGATCGGATGGCAAAGCTGTGTCGAGCTGTGATTCAAACATCAGCTTGGCTGAGCTTGGGCTGGCTGGAATCGGAATGCTGTTACGAGGGCTGATCGGCGACTTGATTATACTGTTATTCTTGGTATCAAAAGGGGTGTTCAAGCTGTTGAATGCTTCCTTACTGAGAATGGCAGGGTCGATTGTGTCAAGAGGCTCCTCAGGGATAGTGGTATCCTTGATAGGTAGATGATAAGCCGAGCCATTTAGCGCCGCGAATGTAGGTGGAGGGATGGTCTTCGGAGAACATGGAGGTGAATCTTCGGGTGCCCATTGTTGGTAAGTTGCTAGCTGATTTGGCTCAGCTGACGGTTCTTCTGGGCACGTTGTAAATGGCGAAGAAAAGTTTTGGGATGGAACAGTCATCGGCACCTGCCAGATAAGTTGAGGGCGCTCTGGGTCGTATGCCTCAGTCAAGAGGGGCTGTCCCGGAGGTGCACGAATGTCGAGGAGCATTTCAAAAGGTGAGGAGGCTCCACAAACTACATCAGATGGACTGGTATCGCCACTTGATTCCGTCGATGGTTGGGTAAGTGCAATTTTGGGTGGAGGCGATATAACGTCCCGAGCTGGCTCCCTGTCATGACATGGGCTTGGAAAAGTCGGAATGCTGATTATTGACGTGTTACTCAGCCGCTTTCGCTCACGCTCAGGAGATCCTCTTAAACAATGCATAGGCTGGGATCCGACGGGCGAGCCAACTGGACCATGATCATAATGTCTCCGCGTCGGAGATGGCGAAGGGTGATGCAACGAAACTCGACCAGGACTCCTCCTCATACGCAGATCAGGCTCAAATGTTGGGGTACTCGGTGGCCGAGGAAGTGAACGCATGCTAGCGGAACCATTCCCCAAGTCTACGTTCTTTCTCGACGGAGATTTCGGTGACACTTGGATATCACTGATACCGGATTGACTTGGAGGTCTGCTAGAAGGGCCTAGCATAGTGGGGACGAGGGAGATGCGGACACTATTTTGATGCCATTTGTGGCCCTTGCGTGCACCTGGGCTTCCTTTCAACGCGGAAGGCCTTCCCGCTGACATGGGTGCTGGATCCCACTGGAACGGATTTCCGTAACTACTTCTGGTCGACGATGCTTGAGTGGAAGTCTGAGAGAGCTGCCGTTTGGGCGCGCCACTATTTCCGGATGCGCTGTTAAGAATCGATGACCGCTTACGACGATCCTCGGGCGATCCATAAGGTGTGACATGAGACCCAGACCTTCGCTTCGGAGTCACCATACTCCGTACTGTGAGGGGACTGCCAGCTGGGGTTGAAACTTTGCTCATTGTGACTGACTCTGCGGTCTTAAGTCTACCCACAGACTGCAGACTCGAAGAGTTGGTCAAGAGAGAATTCCTTTTCTCAACTTGTGGTTCACCGTGGATTAACTGTGTCGTCGAGCTAAACCGAGCCGTGCTGCTCTTGATCGAGCTCTGCGAAAGATGGTTCATTCCATGAAGAGTGAGAGTGTCACGTAGTGGCCTTGGTCCGACAACCATGGCGCTTCTCCACTGCCGTTTTGTTACCTTTTGAACGCGCGCATTGGAAGCCCGCATAGTCGGGCTAGGGTGAGTCGCCAATATGGAGCTTCCAGCTGACTCGAAGCTTGAATTGGAAAGGCGTGATGGGCTTCTGCTGAGGGTACTACGTTTCCGGGACTCATTCTCGATGCGCGTAACTGCTAGAGGTAGAGGAGGCAATCCACCATCTGGTGCATGCCCAGAAGACTGACTGCACGTGCTTGTCGATCTCGTGTGGAGCTTCGGACGTGGTACCCGAGACATGACACCGGGCTTGTTCACTATAGACATTTCTGTCACTGATCTAGACCGATTCGGGCGGATGTAGGTCTCTCCCTTGGAAATGGGTCTAGCAGTCAGGCTCCGACGGAGTGGCTCAGAGTGCGGACCTTCGAGTTGTAAATTGGTCTCTTGAGTCGGTGTCTGTTCCATCTGGCGAAAGGCTGGATGATGTTGGAGTAATGATTGATCTGATGATGGACGGCTGTTTGATTTCTTGGGAGAGGGCGTTTCGCTTCGAAGCGCTCCGCTGAGGACTGGGACGAGTGGTGACGGCTTAGGACTTTCGATGACCGTAGAAAGGACGGGAACTCGAATCTTGCGCATGTGGATCATTCTCCCAGATGACCGGCGTGCTGAGCATGGCCACGAGAGGCGCTTTGACTTGCTAATAAACCCGACCGGTTTTGGTGGTGCATAATGCGGCGGAGCAGAGGTGGGTTCCTGGGAGTTGATCGTCTCCACCGAAGGCAAAGCTCCCCAACCCGACCGCGGGTTGAATGGGAGTATCGTATTCCGTCTAAGCACGGCGCGCGGTTTTGATACCGATTCGTCCTTTGCGTCGTTTTGTGATTGCGCAATGATCACTCCCCTCTCTTCGAGATCCGCAAGTAGTCGCTTGTGCTTTCGGACTGCTTGGATGAGCAGAGCTACCAGACCGACAAGTAAGCCTAGCATGACGACCCCGACACCCGTCAAGATAGCTGCTAGGGCCGTGGTACTCAACGGTGCCGTAGAGGCATGGCGCTTCAGAAAGGGCCCCATTGCGCTTCAACTTACTCTCCAACGTGGTCTCGCTCCGAGTCGTCGTCGTCTCGTCTTCCGTGTAGCCGTGTAGGGTGCCAAAATCCCGATATTCCGGATGGCGCGTCGGTTCGAATCGCGTGTCGAAGCGTCCTGGCATGCGCGTGCTCAATTCGCAATTGTTCTCATCCAAAACTCTGCCCTCCTCTTGTCTGCAATTCACCCCCAGCGCAAACCGAGAGGAAGGCGGTTAGGTAACGGAACGATGCAGCGCACTTGCACCTACTCCAGCATCGAGGAATTCGCAGGTAAACATACATTTTCATCTGTCTTGGAGGTATTTTGTCGTTGTCATAACAAGAGGGTAGGAATGAGAGGAGATATGGAAAGGAAAAACATTCTCATAGGGTGGCCGAGCAAGGGAGTGGAGAGGAATGTAGTTGTGAGCCTGTCAGTCAAGTATCGCTAATAGAAACCCTTTTGCCGCTGGAGGCGCCTCATTTATTAAACATCGGCTGTCTGGCTCCTCTGTTGAGTTTTGTCGTGGCGTACGCTTGGTTGTTGGTTCGCCACAGGGAGACGTAGTATCCGCAAGTCTTCATGATCAGGAGGCCATGTAGCAGAAGACGTCTAGAAGGCTCTGGCAGTGTTGTATTTACCTCTTCAGTAATTTATCGAGTCCGAGGCGACATGTTCAGCCTAGGAATTCTAGCTAGGAAGTATGAGGGCTGACACTGTATTCCCCTATCAGTACGACGCCAGAGGGAGGCGTATTGACAATCTCGGTAATAATAGTCGTTGTGGCTCAGGGAGTGCGAGACCTAAACTGCAAGTATGCGAATGTGGGTTACAGTCCCTAGACATGGCTGACGAAAGAGACATGTCCAGCCTTGTGCATTAACTTTCCAAGACCCAGGTAGACAGCCGTTGGATGTAGTGTGTGGCGAACGTGGCATTGGAGAGACTGCTTGCGAGCTTGTTAATGTAATCCGATGACCTGTATTGAGCCACAAGGCCTGAGACGTTGTCTTGTCCAAATCTATCGTGAACGGGGGGTTGCGGCGTGTTCCACTCCTGGTCGAATGTTGTCCGCCAGAACAGAGCACTATGAGGCACGATACACAGAAGAAGTATTTGTCAGATCTATGTTAGACCGTTCAATTGCCTAGTTGTAATGAAATGAGATCAAAAAGGAGAATAATGAATATTCATTACTTCGAACTGTGTTGTCGTGGAGTTGCGTCGTGCCTTCCCAACGGATCTCATCAGCGCTTCGCTTACTCGTTAACGAAATTTTCCATGCACTAGTAACGCTCTCACGTAGACCATCCGGCATATCTGCATATTATGATATTCAGTGATAGATTTATGAATATATACAAGGAACAAAAGCTAAGTGAGCGGTCATCTACCAGCTCGGGGTATAAAAGGTACTATGTCACGAATCTAAGTTTGTAGCTTCATCACCGTTTCTTCCAGAAAAATGGTGTCGCAGACTTAGGCGGTGGGTCGAACTCCGGTGCCTCTTCGACCTCCATCTGCTCCATCATCTTCCTTTTGCCCTCCTCCATCTCCCTCTCAATCTTCCTCTCAGCTCGCTTCCTCGTGAAGCCTAGCCAAAAGCAGTATAGACACACAGTGATACCGATGCCTCCGAAGACACCGCCTACAACGGCGCCAATGAGGCCTTGCTTGAGCCATGCAGACTGTGCCGGTCGCTCGTATGCTACAGGTTCGGATTTGGGGCAGAATGTAACAGGCATGACCATATTGTTTTTCTGGACTGCTTCGGCGAGGAAGAAGGATTGTGCTTCGAAGTCGGCCATTAGGTAGACTTGACCGAGGAAGGCAGCGGAGAGGTAGAAGGGAGCGGTGGAGTCTTTGTCGCGTTTCTGGATTGGGGTGATGTTGGAAAGGTTCGTGAGGACCTCTGGAGGGATGGTGACGGTGAACCCGTCGTCGAGTACGATGGATAGGGTACCGTTGAAGGGGTTCTTGAGCTTTAGGGAGTTGTCATTCCATGTGTTGTCCTCCTCAGCATCAAGATGAGAAATGAAGTTCTGGGTAATCTGATACGGAAGTGAAAGAGGATATTGATCGGTGGTAAGTTGAGCATCGAAAGAGTCTGGCCGGGATTTCATATCCGGGAACTTGGCAGTGTCGAACAGTGATACGTTGGAGTTGGGATCCTTGGTGTCGGTGATGACGATGTCTTTCACACGAACGCTCATCGGGTTCAAGTTGTCGACATTCATAGAGTATTTATGAGCCGGTCCAGTAAAGCGACCGGAATCGTAGCCTCCGAACACGTTGCTACCGTTGACTGCGCCGCCAGCCCGATCGAAGCCCTGCCCAATGTAGAGCGAATATGTCTTGCCGACGATCATGTCTTTCGCAGCGAGATCGCGGAGTACTGTTGAGTCTAATCCCATACCTACGACACCCGGTAGCTGTGACCCCTCCTCAGCTACCTCGATAGTAGATTTCTCGAGTAAGGTCTGCGAGGCGCCATCGGTTTCAAAGTAATGTGTGTATAATCGAATGGTATCTTGACCGAAGTAGCCCTTGAATGATCCGTTCTTTCCGCCATCTAATGTTTGGAAATTTTTGCTGTCCGAGAACCTATGACAAGTGAGTGCTGGTCCATCTGAAAGTCTCCGAGAGGAGCAACATACGACGTGGAGTCCTTAGAGTTGAAGAAACCCCCGGTGGAAACAGAACAGTTGGTCAAGGTGCTGTTGTCGCAGTACGAGTGCGAGGTGAAGGAGGTATGGTTCTGTGACAAAGATGGCCAAAGACTTTGGTTCTGTGCTGGCGTTCCCACACCGATGAACGATCCATACTGGAAGACAGAGGAGTCGTGCACGGCTCTTTTATGGATGTCGACATAGATTGGAGCCTTGGAGCAGTTGAAGGCGACTGTCGATTGAGCAAACAACGCAGTTGCAGAGAGGTAGAAGACTAGCGACGCCATGGTCGACAAATGAAGACGCTTGAGACCGGCAAGCGATGCGTTAGGAGAAAGCAAAACAGGCGTGTTGAAGACACAAGTCACAACGACGGTGAACAGCAAACAACTGCGTGTTCAGAGGAAGAGGCACAGTGCCACCAAAAGTCTCACCTGTCAGACGGCGACGGGCATGGCAAAGCGGTGTCTTTGTAGGCCTGATGCTGTTCACCAAACGATAGGCTAAGATGAGCCAGCGGAGCGTCAGCCAGTCAGACGACGCTGCTACTATTCTTGCACAAGTGGATCTCTTCAAGGGATCTGTTCTTAGCCCATGGCTGCATCTCTGGGCGCTGGCTAGAGCCGCAGATTGCTTGAGGGCGTCTGCTGACGGCCCTTGGTGGGAATACAGTTCCCCGCAACCGGGCTGGCGCGGGCGCTTGGAAGAGACGGAGCCTCTGGAAGAAAGATGATCCTCGCCGGATGCACCCACGGCCGCGCTGATTGGCCCCCGGGGGCAGAGGCGTTGTACCAAAAATACCGTGCAAGGACAAGGTCGCTGTACGCGCCGGATCCACAGCTTTGATTGGATGAGAGCTGCCCGTCTGGCTTCGGATCATTACACGGCAGCTATTTTCAATCCTTGCCTCCCTCTCCCGCTCAAGGTCTTTTCTGCTGGCTGCAGCTTGACGATCAAATCGAGACTCTCCACGCGCGCCTTCAATTTGCACCGACTCGCTCGTCTCGCGGGATTAAGGCCTTGTTCCCATCCATGCCCCCCTCGCCCCCCGCACTTGCAAGCACCGGCAAGCTATCCGAGCTCTCTTCTCCCGGGAACTGAGCAAGCTGCATGTTCCGTATGCCAGTAAGATCGAGAATACATTGGCCTACAAGGTGTATTCAGAATAACGCGGAAAACAAAGTTTCCGGATGCACCTCGTCCCCGGCGTGGAAGGACAAGGGCTGTAGCAGCAGCTCGGTGGCGAGGAATTGGGGCGGCGTTCACCGCCGTGGTACGTACCGCTACTGCTGGCGGCCCGTTTCTGGGCGCTTATAACGGGGCCTTATTGCCACTTATGGTTGGTACATTATCGACAAGGTGGGTTCACGGAGCAAACCCCAGAGCTTGTCAGAAGCTATTCTCGCTTCTCTCTTATCGGAGTAGGAATTGACGAGTGGGGCCATTCGCAGCTTCCGTTCCAAGCACACTGTTGTATACCCAAGGCGCGCGCTTCGAGCCAAGCCCTGTGACCCTCTATCAATCCAAGACACAAGCACAACAAATGCTGCTTCGGACTTTACTTGGTTTATGCCGATCAGTCATCTAATTTGATATTCTCTCCCAAGTACTGGAAGCACCCGAAGGACTATGATTACGTGTCTGCGTATCCACGACCGCCTCCATATGGGAGAACGGAAAATGGCACGCGCTGACGGGCAAGGCCGTGTCCAGACAATTTGATTTCGGACCGACCGTCATGTGCCGCATCGGTGTCGTGGGTGGTGTAAGACGAACCTCCTAATCACTGCATTGCGAGCCACTGTCATATGCATCAGACTGCTAACACATAATCATCATTGAATATGAGGTATATCTTCATGATGAATATACCGACTATGCCACGCACAAGGCCTCTATGAAGCTCCTCTATGCGAAACCCGCTAGAACGCTGGACTAATACAAAGACTCAAACTGACGCCCACTCCCATGAGGCCCCTCCTTCAATGATTCCATACGCCATGTGCCTGAGCTTACATTCCATAAGTCATGTGTGCCATGGCGCTCTGCGCCTATCGAAAAATGCCGTATGCAGTGATGAAGTGCATCCATATCGTATAATGTCAAACAGCCATAGGTCGCTTTCGGGGTGTCATGACCTAAAAATATCTGGTGTGCAGTGTTGATGGGAGCAGGTACGAATAATGTTCAGTTGTACAACACCCATCGTTTCTCCTTCTCAGACGGTCCGACCCGTTTAGCAACGGCGGTAAGCGTATTGGTAATTGCGTCCTTCGGTATTTTAGGGAATTTCTTCTTCAAGGCCTCGACCATCCCAATCTTGGTGAGATCTTGGCCTTCAATCTCTGCCTTGAAGGCCGGTAGCTGATCAGCAGAAATCATCCTCTTAGGCTTCACGGCCTTCACCGCTGATCCCGATGGCTGTTTTGGCGAGCTACTTGGCGCATTCAAAAGACCATTAGCGGGGCGAGATGAAAGCGGAAGACGTGGTGGGTTCATGGTTCCGTTCACGGCCTTCTCCTTGAAAACGGTTTGTATGGTCGGCTGGGCATTACTTGGTTCGGATGCCCAATAAGCGGTTGAGAAGGGATCGATAGACTGAGGCTGGGGGTCTGCGTTGGATCTATTAGTGTCTTCGCAATACTCTCGCGTCGAGTAACACCTACCTAACAGAAAACCCATCCTGAAACCTTTGAATTCTGTCGATATCGCCCCTGAGCCATCATTAAGATGCGAGACACCTTGTACATCTTCCCAGCAAAGGCCTGTGCTGACAGGCTCCTGATCTCCACTAAGGAGCCGTCGCTTGAGCTGCGGGTCGTCTTCATCGTCAAGGAATCCGTCCAAGTCCTCTTCACCATCTTCATCAAGATCTTCCTCACCATCCGTTTCCAAATCCTCGCCCTCTTCGGGTTCTTCCCACTCGGCTTCTGAGTCGTAGTCATAATTAATATCGGGCAAACCGCGCGAGACTGGGTTTCGAGCCAATTTGCGTTCCCCGCTACGACTATACGACTTCGTGTAGGTACCATAGTAGGGAGGCCGGACGTCCTCTGGAAAATGCAAGTACTTCATTGGGATCTGCTCGAGTAACTGAAGAGGTTGCTTTGACTTCAATCTTCCGTCGTCCGTTAGATCAATGGGATTCTCCGCTGAGCCATTGACAAGATCGACTATCTGTGCGATTGTAGGAGTCTTCAGCCCTCGATGGCACTGCGGGAAGAGTGAACGTATTCTGTTTGGTGCTACAGGGTCCATGTCGACGTCTTCCTGGGCGGTCAGCTTCTCTAGGCGTGTCCGGGCTGCTGCAGCGTCCTCCGCGTCCTCCATAAAAGCGTTGCATGGCGCCAGAATGGCGTGAGCAGGTAATGCGAATGGAAGAAAGAATCGTTCGTATTCGTTTTGTGCATTCTTCTGGATAGCTTTCTGTGGCGATGGAGGAGCCGAGTTAGTACTAGTTAATGCAGAATCCGAAGCTAATGATATTTGGCCAGTGGAAGGGTTGTGAATGGAATCTACCGTAGATCTGCCAGAGGTATCCATGGGGGTTTTTGGTTTGGCGAAGAAGGCATTCAACCTCATTTGAGACTACACTAGAGTTAGCATGCGTTTGCGGTCTGGCTTGTTGGCATTGCCTCAGACTTACTCGCTCTTTCTTGCGCTTCTCTTCGTCCTCTTGCTGCTGTTTCAACTCCTTTGCTCGCTTCTTCTCCTCCTTTTCCTCATTCTTCTTCCGCTTTTCCTCGTCGCGAACGCGCTTCTCCTCCTCTCTCTGTGCTTTTTGCACTGCTTTTACCTTGTCCTCGGCCTCCTTCTGGGCCTTTTTTTCCGCTCGTTCCTTAGCCTTGACCTCCTTCTCTCTTTGCTGTTCTTCCTTCTCCTGTTCCGTCAACTTCCTCCGCTTAGCCGGTTGTTGTGTGCTGGCTGTAGAAACAGCTGCAGCCTGCGTCGAAGCAGTGTGCGTAAGGCTCGTAGTCGGAGGGTTCTTGAAAGGGGAAGGCGTTTTCATCGACGAGAGATCCGTCAAGGATGTCGATGTAGATGACGGTGTGGACACCGGAGGTTGGGCGTCATCGTCTAATGGTCGTTTCTGCGGGGATGTGAGGACGACAGCTGTCGGGCCCTCCATTGCATTAGGACAAAGTAGAGTGGCCAATGGCTATTGTACAGTACGGTAAAAGGAGCGACAATTGTGTTTTAGTGATTACAAGTATGAGTTGCGGTCAATAGAGGTAGCATGCGCATATGGTGTGAACGAACGCGACCCGGCGGAAGGCGCGACGCGTCCGATGGCGCGTGCCGGCTTGGCACTGCGGTACCTATTCTACGGAAGGTGCCCTGCATCGACCCTCCCTTCCATTCACCCACAAACTCTCTGATGCAAAATTTGCCTAGTCAAACAAAAACGAGGGCCTTGAATTTTGTGCTAGGGCATTGCGTTCAGAGGGCTGTTGTTTGCACCAACTCCAAGCTCTTCACCAGGACGACTTCACTGGCATGTTGATCTTTCAGCTACAATCAACTTGACTAATCTTAGGAACGACAATAGCATGAGCTACTGGCACCTAACTAATTGGTTCCCAGTCATGGAAAATGGAATCGATGAGATTCTTTTTGAACTTTCTCCGCCTGGAAGCTTGGTGGATGACGCTAGCGACCACGATGAAGATGACGAACTACTTGAAGGCATTTTCGACGATGATGACCAAATGCTCATGTCAACAATGATTGAGAGTATCCCAGATGAATTGACGACAGATGGTCTACACCGTGTGAATGTAGATATTTGTGCAAACAGGCTCCCCTCTACATTCCCCGACAGGTACTCGTTTACCTTATGACAATGACTGACGTTAACCGTTGGCAGAGAATGGGTCATTGTGCGCCTAGAAGAGATGATTGAGTGCATTGTGGAAGGCTTACTCAATAATGTAGCGAAACTCACCATTACGCTAAAAACACGATCGAACCTTAGTCGTCGTCAAGTTGTTCGTTCAGGGAACACCAACTCAATGCCCACCCCGAAGATCCAAGAGATAACTTATCCAGGGAGTAATCTCCAAGAGGCATGGCGTTTTAGTAAGTGGACTTCAAGTTTACTTGTCGCTCCAGCTAATGCCAACCAGCTGTCCTTGTTCGCATCCTGGAGCTCGTTCACGGTGCCCTCATTGACAACACTGTCATGACCAAACGGCAAGCGTGGTGCCTGCTTTCTTCCTAAATTGGGCTAATGAGTCTAGAGACATGTACTATCGCCATCCAGACTTATTTGTCAAGCAATCCATAGTTGACCGATATGTGGACGACATAGCTTGTACTCTTGGCGTGCCACGGTCCTTGCTGAATGTGGTGAGATCTGTGATCTTTCCTAGTCTATGTAAACTTGCACTGATTCTCAAGACTGCCGCAGCGAAAGGTCTTGTTACTGGAAACTTTGTGATCAATCGTGCGGATGGATCTACAGTTCAGGGACTTGCACAAGAAGAGGTGAGACATTGACCCCGCTCGGCATGCAGCTTACTTATTTTCCAGGGCATACTGATCCCAGAACTTAACGAAGAGGACTTTTTCAGGCTGCCGTCAATAAAATGGGTTCTTGTTATCGAAAAGGAGGTAATCGTCACTCTCTGCTTTCACGATAATGCTCACTCGGGTCCAGGCAACGTTCCGCTCTCTTCTGCAAGCGCCCCAGTGGCAATATCTCAGAACAAATAGTGTTGTACTCACCGTATGTTCTGCGTCTGCCACTCGCCTCCCCCGCTTATGTTGTCTCAGGGGAAAGGATACCCTGACCTAGCCTCGAGAAAGTTTCTGGGCCGGATTGCCAATGATTTTCCTGACATCCCCACACTTGCATTGGTTGACTATGACCCTGACGGCATTGCTATCATGTCGACTTACAAATATGGTTCGTATCGCCTCGCTCACGAGAATGTTACACTCGAGCAATCATCGCGGTTGAACTTGCCTGGCCTGCAGTGGGTTGGTGTTCAGAGTCACCACATCAGCCGGACTCCGGTAAACGAGGGTGACACTGAAACGGTCGTGCTATCTGATGTGCAAGGCCTCATGAGACTCACCCCGAGGGATCGAAGGAGGGCACAGGCGATGTTGGAGTGGGATGTGTGCGGTGAAGACGGGCCAGAGCCAGGATGGAGGGCCGAGCTGCAGAGGATGCTCATGCTAAATGTCAAGGCGGAGATGCAGATACTGGACGAGCTGCCTGGAGGTCTGGTATCCTGGTTGAGCAACCAGCTGCATGTGGTGCAGAGATGGAGATCGGCCGTTAGCAGCGCCACCTCAGATGATGAGTTGCTTTTCTGAGCGGCGGGTGGTGGTGTCGCTGCCTACCTGATTCCACGTTTCATGATGGCCTTCTGCATTCTTGATTCACACGTGAACGCAGAGTGCAACCCACACGGCGAATCTAGCATTACGCACACTGCTGCATGTCTCTATCTAAATCGAGACGACCGCACACCCTCTTGTGCTGCCGCACCTCGGATCGCTGCCCTCGCCGTGCCGTCCACGACCCGCATCGCCTCGTTGTTTTTTGATGGCTTTCTGACAGCCTGGCCAGAGCACCACTCGGGCTCCAGCGCCAGAGCCGCGTCCGGTGCAACTCGAGTCCAAAGTGTCAGAGCTTCGACGGCTGTCCGTGCAACAATTCTCCGATGGCTGTGGTAGGACGGGCCGCCTCGCCAAGGCGCTACGTGCAGTCGCCAGCACATCCCGCTCGATCACAGCATCCCACGTCCACAAGACTCGACGATGAGTGCATAGCGATGCATTGACCTGCAGCTCCAATAAAGCAATTTTCACAATGCCCGACTCTGCGGCAAATTTGCGCCCGGCCACCAGCCCGCTTGAAACACTCGATTCCCCGAGCGGCGAACCGCTCTTTTCTGCCCCTCCCCCCAACCACAATGGCTCTGCTATAGCAGCAGACTCTGTGCCCGCGGCCACGCTCCCGCCAACTCTGACGCCAGCTACCACCACCAGGCAGTCGGTGTCGTTAGGCGTGCTCTCGACACTTTGGGGCGTGAACCCAGCCGAGTCGACAGTGCCCGTCATCGTCGCCCACGCGCCCTCGCCCGACGCACAAGAGCCCCCTTCGGACCTTGCTGCCAGCGCAGGTTCAGTCCCCAGTGCGACCACCACCCTGACCAACACGCTACCTCCGACCCAGTCTGCTGCCCTCCGTGCCCTTAATGCCCCTGCCTTCCAATCCCACGCCTCTTCGAGCGCCAAAACCAAGCCTGCAAAGTCGACATCGAGCCGGACTACAGTGTCGAGCCAGCCTGTTGTAGTACGGACGTATTCAGGCTCGCGCCACACTTCACGAAATTCATCCGGTCTGAACTCGCCGCGCTATGCCAACATGAACGGCCATACTGCTCAGAGTCCTTCCGCCCTGTCGGCTGGTCTGGCCAGTCGAAGCGAGAGGCTCCCGAACGTCGATGACTTCTCCTTCTCTGCCATTCTCCGCGCCGTCGACCCTGAAATCAGAGATGCTATTGATGCCATTGCAGAGATCTGTGCGAGGAGTAGGATGAGTCTCGCCGACGAGTACGACGCACACCTACCCCCGCAAGGCGAGATCACCGGCTCTGGACCGGGTTGGGCAGCGGGTATGGGAGCCTTGGTAGGCAGAGGACGGATATCACGACTTGGTCAGGGATGGTCTACCACGGAGAACACGCTAACGGCTGTGCCCGAAGCGAGCAGCTCTAGTGAGAGGCTAGCGGGAGAGGGTAAAGGTAGCGCCGTAGGAGGGAGCAAGAAGAGGAGTCAATCCGCTTATGGAAGCCTGAAGAGTGTCATTAGCGGAGGCAGTGGGAGGAGGAAGACCATTGACGAAAGTGCAGAGGCGGGCTCCGCACAGCAGCCCAACCGGCCCAAAACGCAAGCTCCTGCTTGGGCTGTCCAAGCACCATCGCCAGGGCATCCTGCCATTACAATCATCACGTCTCCGCAGGCTTCGAAACAATTGTCTCTTGATACCTCGTCTACCATCAAAGATATCCTTGAAGAAGCCCCAGAAGAAGGCCCTCGACCCCAAACAGCAGTTCCCAGGCCAGCAAATGCTCACCGTCGCAACGCTTCTCTCATCAGTCTACCCACGTCTCGTCCACGGTCAAACACGCTATCCTCGTTCGCGTCCTGGCTACCTTGGCCTCGACTAAACAATCTTGATCCTCGCTCTCAGCAAGAGCTTACGAAAGTGGAAACGAGACTTAGAGAGATGCTCGTGGCGGCCGAGACTGCAGGAGTTGGGAAGGGAAAGGCACCAGTGAGTGTTGCTTGAGGATTGTGACCTTAATTCGGTTTATGTGTTGGCGATATTGTACGAATCACAGCTGGACTGCACGAGATACCCAGTCTTGATGACAAAAGTGTAAAAGGAGGCGGTTTTGTTTTTTGGTTCTCTAGCTCTTGCCTGGTTTTATGACACTAACGATTTGGATGAATATGACTTACGATTAATGACATGCGATCAATGTACGCAGAATACACATCATTTGATAGGAATAATCAATCAGTCTATGTATTACGCCCTTCTCCGTTTTTTCCCTCCTCTTGAGTCGCGATCTGTGTTCGCTGAGCCAAGACACCAACAAGGATGATATTCAGGCATCCCAGGTTGCGCTAGGCAGAAACCGTTGCACGGAACATATAAAACAACTAACCTCAACTACGACAGGGTCGCCCTCCAAGCAAAGAGAGCATCGATTTTCGACAATGGCCATGCCCACAGCAGCAAGTCAGGCCCTCGGCACTCCAGAGCTTCTCGAGCTCATTCTGCTCCGCCTCCCACCCCGCGAAATCCTTCGTGCACAGCGCGTTGCAAAACTATGGTACACACTCGTCTCCACTTCTCCAATACTGCAAACGACGCTTTACTTTAGCCCATCCTGTGCATCATCATATCCTTCCAACTTTGCCCCTAACACCATCCTCTCATCTGCATTCCCTTTTCTTTTTGATCCGCGCAAACGCTTCAGTACAGCCGAAGCCGGCGATTGGGATCTGAACTTTGGTCATCTAGATGATCCACCTAGTCCGGCACCAAATTTGACAACGAGTCCGAAAGTATTTCGGCATTCGGCGTGGGTGCTGAATGAGCCAGCTTGGGGGAGGAAGGAAGCGAGTTGGAGACGCATGCTAGTTTCCAATCCTCCTGTGAAGAGAGTTGTGTTTAGCGAGGGTCATAGCGGAATGGCAGGAGAGATGGTGAAGGAGTGTGTTTTACACTTTGGAAAAGACGGAAAAAACGGAAAGGACGTCACCGGCGAACACCCCAAAGGAACAGCACGCGCACAGACAAGAACAGAAAAAGGGAAAAGTAAAGAAAAAAGAAAACCAAAGGGAAACGGAGAAGGAAAAGAAGAGGAGGAAATCCCATGGCTGAAACTCAACGGCAAAAAAATCGATCTAGAAGCCGAAGACGGTCTTCGCATGGATGTCTTGTATGATTACCTCTACAACCACATTTGCACCGGCGACTGGCCTTCCTTCGACTTGCGCTTCACATACAACTACCCAGTGGCCAACCTAGACAGCGACCCTTCAAGCTACTTCCCCACCGCGGCCGAAGACGGTGCAGAAAGCGGAGAGCTCACACTGCTTGTCTCACTAGCCTGGGCGCACTCATGCATAATAGAGGTGGACGAAGAATTTCCCCAGTTCAAAAGCAAGGGGTTCCGGAGGGTGGAAATGGGGCCTTGGAAAGTGGTAAGAGACAAAATGTGGGATTAAACATCTCCCATCGATTTGGTTTCGGTTTGGGTTGAATTGGCTTAGATTGTACAGGCTGACTATGTATCTCTAGGTAGCAACTGGTGATGACTATTTGAACCGTTTGAATCCGTATTTTAGGGGGGTGAGGTTGATGAGGAAGGGCTATTGGACGTCGCGTGTTATGCGGGAAACAAACGCTATACCTACGCGTTGCGAGCACGAATAGTCATGTCGTTCAACACCAGTCTTTTCCAATCTATGAATGCTCATTCTCCAAATCCATGTGCATGAAAAAATCCCGTCGGCCTGCACCACCCCCATTTCTGCCCTACCATATTCGAACAGCGCAGCAATCGACATCTACCCGCCCTCGCCTAAATCCGATCCTTGCAAGTTTGTATAAAAACTTGGATGGAAAACAACTTTCCACTCCCTCCCGACCTATCCGGCCACCAACCCCTGCAAAAAGCCGTTGCATCTGCGTCACCGCCACACATGCCCCACCGCGCCGCCACAGCACGCCTCGATCTCGCCAATCGCAGATCGCAGCAAGCCCTCCGAACGTCCCCATTGCGTATCGCAATGACGCAACGCATCAATGCACACATACACACCCATGGCGAACGTTCATTGTTCCTTGGAAAACTTGGCGGTCACGCCAGCGAAATACGTTTGCGGGGGTATATATCGGGAAGGAGCGCGATGGGAGGGGAGGAAAGTGTGGCTGTGATAGGAAACAAAGTTGCTACTAGTTGCTGCTACTTTTGTGTACACATTGCCCCCCCTCGTTGCATTCCCAGAGACCAAAAGCAAACAACATCTCTACAAAGGGGGAAATTTGCTCGTTTGGAAAAGCGAAAAAAAAAGATAAACTCCACACAAGATCAACGATCAACAACGTACCACATCATATCATCCGTTTTTTCTCTCTCTCTCTCTCTCTCTCCGCGCCTTTCACGTACCCAGAAAAACTATCAATTCGTACAAAACAAAGTTCAAAGTTGCAGCCAAAATGGGTGTCGCAAAAATGATTCTACTCATCCTCGTCACCATCTTCGGTATGGGCTTCGCTTTCCCTTTCCCCCCCAAGTGCACGACACGACACCGAAAAAAACAATTGAATCAATTACTAACACTGGCAACAAGTCCCACCCGTAGGCGTCTTCCTCGTAGCAGGCTGCGGCGTAGACCTCTTGATAAATCTTCTCCTCACGCTACTAGGGTACGTCTCCCTTCCACCCTCATCCCTTTCTCTCCTCATCCCTTTCCCTGTACCCCCCCTCCTCCCAATACAATCAAACTAACGTCGAATCTTTTTTTTTTGTTTGTCAACAGATATTTCCCAGGCCACATCCACGCCTTCTACATCGAATACGTGTACTACAAGCGAAGGGATGATGCGCGGGCCGGCGTGTACAATGCGAGGCCTGCGCCTGGCGTGTATAGCGAGAGGGTGCAGAGGGGTGGGAGACACGTTGCGCCTGTGGCGCCTGCGCCTCCTCCTGCTGAGGGAGCACCGGCGCCTGGGTACGGGACCATGTAGATGTACATGTACATGTAGAGGGAAAGGTCGGTCCAAGGATGGTGTGGCGAGTGGGAGTTTAATGAATGAATGGGAAGAAATTCGTTGGTTGGGCCTTTTTGGAATGGGCGAGATGTGGTGTTCGGGGAGGGATTAGCGGTTTTCTCATGTTCATCAGAGAGGCTGGGCTGGACTTGGTTTCTGTAGTGGGTCATAGGGATGGTATTAGGGTGGAGCAGGGGATAATTGTTTACTACTTTATCAGCGCCTTTGTACGTACATCATCGTACTCGTATCGCTACTTGCATTCCCACTAGCCTAGCTCGACATTGTCCATCTCTCTTTATGCAATTCTCACCACCATACAGGACGCCCCTCCCGGTAACGCGTATCATCATCTCTTCATACCACGTCCGAAAATGGAGGGCAATACACAGATTTACAAGCCAGTGCATGACCCAGACACCAATATTTCATACCAAACACGAAAATACAGCTACCATGCGACCGAATGCTAACCAGCCAACCAAAACACTATCACCACGCAAACTATATAACTCCAAAAAATGATGTGATATGCGGTGTAGAGGGAATGGAGAAGAAGTCGAAGCCCCGTAATGTCGCCTTTGAATGCATGCTGAAACCTGAGAACTTATAGTGACGCCGAAGAATGCCGCGGATGATTGATCGTGAGGGAGTTACCGACTGTATCCGTTCGAGCTGCCTGCTGTCATCATGGGTGCTGATGCTGGTTTCCAGATTCTGACTTTCGAATCGTCGCCAGCGGATGCGAAGACGCGTGGGTCTGTGGGGTGCCATGCAACTGAATTGACGCAGCCAGGGTGGGCATCTAGAGCTTCGACGAGAAGGCCATTACTTCTCCAAATATATATCCGAGAATCTAGGGCATAGTCAGTACTTAAAGCTCCACGACTGTCGGAAATCTTACCCTCGCTGCCGCTGACTACGAAATTCTCATCGGCTCCGCCAAAAGCCGAGCGAATGATGAATTGCTTCTGCATCTGGCCTTCGAACCTCTGAATGACCTCTCCGGAATCAATTTCCATGAGCTTTATCTTGTCTTTGTTCATGCTGAGGAGCATATGCCGCGAGTCTTGGCTGATGGTGACGCTAGTCAGCTTGACATCATCGAGATGCCATTCACAGAGCTTCTCGTATGAGGTGAAATCATAGACGAAAACGCTACTCTCGAGTAGTACGACAAGGCGCTGGCCGTCGGGGGAAATGGCGAGGTCATTGACCCGAAGGTTGTCTTCGCGGAAGGCGTGCACCTCTCGGCCTTCAAGATCCCATACGCTGCAGCCGTACTTTGTGTCCTGGGAGCCGATGACCACGTGTTTGCCTGAGGGTGCCCATGCGGCAGTTGTGCAAGGATAGGTGAAATCACTAATACACCTGATACATATGCCGGTCTGCATAGATTAGATGAGATTCCGTTTTGGGAATTCGCTGCTTACCTTGACATCCCATATACGAGCCGAGTTTTCCTGTTGTGCGCAGCATGTAACGATCTTGGTATCATCGGGGCTCCAAGCTAGATGGGTCACGCCAGAATCGTGATCGTCTAGTTGGTGCAGGACTTTGTACGTCGTAGTCTCGTAGATTACAATCGTCTTGTCCTTGCTTGTCGACGCCAGCATGCTACCATCATTCGAGTACTTCAGATACCACACTTCGTCCTTGTGATTTTTCAGCTCGAGTACAGATTTCATCGGGAATTCATCGCGGTCGCAGTTGTGGTCAACGTAGAGCGAAGGAGAGGCTGCGGTATTGTGGTACAAGCAGTTTGCGATCCAGCTGTCTTTCACTTCATCTAAGAGGGCGGCTAATCTGTGTTCCGGTATCATCACACTGGGTGATATAGATTCTGTGACATGTCAGCACGAAAGGCGCCGCGGAGTTGGCATTGCTTACTGGAGAGTTCCGAAAGGAGGAGTGTGCGCGATTCGCCGTCAGCACCATCCCAGGATGCTTGGAACTTGAGATCCGCGGCAGACGAACACATCATCAGACTGTAGATGATGTTAGTTGCGGTGTCACTGGTAGTGACTTGGGTGATTTTACCTTGAGAGAGTATGCAGCCTGCCGACGTCGTGGTGGAGAGGTTGCAGTTCCTGTCGGAGCACCATGAGTGCCTTTCCCACATCTCTCCTCTCAAGCAACTCCAGATACTTTTGCTGCTTCAACCAGAACAGCATTTCATCGCGATTTGCACCCTCTGCGAGTGGTAATCCCGACGAGTTCTGCGAGGCCCCGACTGATCTTGATTTGCC
This sequence comes from Periconia sp. TS-2, assembly GCA_030378425.1. Taxonomy (NCBI): domain Eukaryota; kingdom Fungi; phylum Ascomycota; class Dothideomycetes; order Pleosporales; family Periconiaceae; genus Periconia; species Periconia sp. TS-2. Next base: position 350,145 of record JASNQO010000003.1, on the reverse strand, counting down.
CCAGGATTTGGCATATGCTCCCTGTCCGTCCAGATCAATGCCTCCTCCTGAGTCGTAAGAATTCGTCCCAAATAATAGCTCTTCTGCTTCAGCCCAATCTCCGTTCAGTACAGCGCTGCGGAAAGCTGCCACAGTGGGGCCTTCCAGCGTAAAACCGCTTTCCTTGACCAAAGCTCCAGCTGCATCTTGGTATCCCAGGTCCGTCAAGCTCTGTATCAGAATGCGTGTGACTTCTTCCCTGTCATGGCCAAAGAAAGACGACGGCACAGGCTTCCCGTTTGCTACTGAGCTCCCGTTTGTGAACGAGCCGTTGCTCTCGGCTCTATGCGAGTCTCCATTCGCAACCTTGCCAATGGACGATCTGGGTCCCGGGGACCGCGTCGAGCCGTTTGTATAGCTCTGTGTGGGCGACTGGGATTGTTTTGAAGCATCGCTGTCAAGGCGCATTGTCCTGTCGGCTCCGCGCCTTCGTTTCTTGATACGGTGGGAGGACCGGCCTCGACTAGACTGTGACTGGGACGGTTCGGAGAGGTCGTCGCTCTCGGAATCGCTGTGCCTACGCTTTCCTGTGGTTGCGGGTACGGTCGGGGTTGCGTTGGTCGGGAGAGAGGGCTCTGGGGGGTTTGCTGGAGGCGGGAGGGTGGATTCGGGGGCAGAGATTACTGGGGAAGAAGAAGCTGGGGGATTCGGAAGGACTGGGTGGTCGGAAGTGGTTGGGGAAGGGACGTTTGGGGAGGTTTCGTCTGCCAGGACGAATGCTGGGGAAGGTTACCCGCAATGATGCGGGCACACGTCGTCGAGGCGGTCGCGCCTTTATATGACTCGGTGTATGACGGTTCACGGACGCATCAGAGGTTCAACCGAAGAGAGAGTGTGGAGTGCAGAGGGTGTGGTGGTGGAGGAACGGGCTGGCCCGGGTGCAGGCGTGGGGCGAGCTCCGTGGTGGTGAGCACTTGACGGTGTCACCAGCGGAGGTGATGATGGCGGGATGACAGCGACGAGGGGATCCGGGTTGCTGGCGGCGGCGTTGGGTGCCTTTTGACGCACGAGACGTGTTCCGGTGGTGGGGAATGGCAGAGCAAGTGGCTGGGAGTGGTGATTGCGGGAGCGATGTCGAGCTTGGGAGTGCTCAAGGAACAGCAGCAGGCGTGCGGTGGATAGACGCAAGATCCCGGTCCCAAGCTTAACCTTGATCCGGCACACTCAAGCGGGCCGCGGGTCCTGAGTGAGCGATCAGCCAGCAGCCAGCAGCACAACCCGGGAAGCGACACGTCAAGGGAAACGGGCGGTTTGTTGGATGCTATGGAATGGCAGCTCTACGCAGCGACGGTCCTGCGCCAGAGGCATTACAAGTATTACAAGGACAAGCAGGACAGAGCAGAGCAGAGCAGAGCAGAGCAGAGCAGAGCAGGCTCCCACGCACCGCGCATGGTGTAATGGCCGCGATAAGAAAGCCGCTAGCCCAGACTGTCCCCGCCCGCTGCACCCGCCCACTGCCCTCGTGCTTCACAGACGGCAGACTACCATCAGCTACGTAGGATGCTTCTCGTCGCAGGCAATGGCGTGCGCTCCAGCTCGCTCCGTTGGTAGCTGGAGCCTGGTGCCGTCACATGAAACACGCCCTCGCGCTGGCATCCACGGACCACCAACCACTCGTCGCGTTTCGTTCGTTACACTCCAGCCAAGCCATGACGATTCGGATCAAAGTCACTGGGATCCATCTTATTTCTCCGAACCGTGTTCCCCCGTTCGTTCAGTCGTCCCACGGCCGTTCGGACGAATAAGCAATGTGCAGCCTGGAATGCTGATCCCTAAACATTATTTTGTATTTATCTGTACATGTTCCAACGGAAATCACGCAATGCATCTACGACTAGCGTGAGAACCCGTCATGAATCATAGAAATCTGTCGTTTGCATCGCCATCCTCTGCTGTGGTAGGTCGACAGCACAATTATAGCCTCATCGTCGAATTACTCTCCGACCCATGCTGCTTGAACCAATTCAAAAACTGGAACATGCTCGCTTTTGGCGTCCTCTCCAAGCTCGTGTAGTTTACATACTGCAGCCCGAACCTGACCTGGCTTCCTTGACCCCATTCGAAATTGTCGAAAATGGCCCAGCCCCACGCGCCCGTCACATTCACCTTGTCTTCGGTGATGCTCAACAGGATCTGGTCTAGGTATTGCTGGAAGTAGTCCGAGCGACGCAGATCCCACAGAGCAGGCGCGAGCTTGGTCCACTGTCCCTCAAATGGCTCGCTGAAGCCGAATTCTGACACAATGATGTCCGGAATCGAGGGAAACAGGACCGTCGTGATGTGCTTGAGGTATTTGCGGATCCCGGATGGCGCACTGTATAGCCAGTCCATAGTTGGATCGGCCGCTGGCCCAAGAGGGAAGCCGATCGGGGAGAGCGAGTTTGATCCTGCGCACTCAGGGTAGCTTGGATGTGAGCGATTAGAGGTGCATGCCTCAAGACCGCCAGATATGCCGTATGCCGTAAAGGAGGAGTAGGCGTCGATAGCATAGAAGTCACAAGATCCTTTGATGAGATCTTTCTCTTCTTGCGTGAACTCGGGAAGCAAGTCTCCAAGGGTATCTTTCAAACTCTTCGGGTAGTCGCCATCGGTCCACGGTCCGCCGAACCATCCAATGGAGAAGTCAAAATTCCTTTGGCGAGAGACTTCGTCTTCAGAACTCGTGCTGTTGGCTTCAAAGTAGTTACCCGAGTTTTTGAAGGTGATCCGCCCACGGCCCTTGAACTCAGTATGATACCATTTTGCAACCTTGGCATGGGCAAGCAGCGTATAGTGTCCGCAGAGGAATCGAGCTTCGAGACCCCCAGTGACGCCGTTCGGTGCCGGATAGTACTTCCCAGCGGGATAGTACGAGTACTGCCAATTGCAGTATTGCGGCTCATTGATGGTAAACCACTCGTCGACATACTGGTCGTATCTTGAAATGACGAACTTGGCGTAATTGAAGTAGTCATCCACGATGCGGCGATCCGTCCAGCCTCCATATTCAGAGAACAGTGCTAGTGGAGTGTCCCAATGAAAGAGAGTCACAGCTGGGCGGATCCCGTTCGCATGCAGCTCGGAAATGACATCGTCGTAGTGTTTGACTGCAGCTTCGTTCACCGGGCCGTGGCCGAATGGAAAGAAACGCGGCCACGAGAAGCTTGGGCTAAAAGCTGGACTCATTATCAGTTTCTGTAACTTTTTTACCCGTCTTGCTCCTGCTGGTCAAGCTGAGGAAAACAAAAGCACCTACCAGGAATTCCCAAGCTCTTCAGTCTCGCAAAATCCTGTTTATACAACCAATAATGACTGGCAACCACATCCCCCGTCGAATTATCCATAACCTGATTCGGCACTCTATGGGAGAGCAAGTCCCAAATACTAGGCCCTTTCCCCTCATCCTTTGCCGCACCCTCAATCTGATATGAGCTGCTGCTCAATCCCCACTTGAACCCCTTGGGAAGCTTCACATTGTTGAGACTTGCGTAGTTGGACCCAACGAGAGCATGATAATGGTTGCCGTCTGGTTGCGGGTATGCAGTCGGTTCTGGGGTAGGTGAAACGGTAGTAGTAACCGGGCCCGTGGCTACAGGTCCTACCATGTTCCATAGCTCGTTGAGGGCATTTTCGGAGAAGTCGGTGCGCGTGAAGGCTGTTGGTTGAGCGGAGGCATTGAAGCTTGCTGTGCTATACCCAGAAGGAAGTGTGAAGGAAGGAGCGGAGCCATTGGAGTATTGAGCGCAGACTGGAGACGAAAGAGAGAGAAGAAGAGGCAGCAATGGCAGCAATTGAGCCATATTGAGGTTCTTCTGAGAAGACAATGGAAAGCGGGACCGGACAAGCAAGGAACGTAGGTACGGAAGAAGAAGTACTTATTCTCTCAGAAGTCTTCCCGTTGCTATAGCTCTAGCTAGCAACCGCACATAGCCTCGGAGGAGCCATCACGCTACCGCAACTTTTCTACCTGGAAATCAACATCTCGGCATGCATCGAGCAGCGTTTACCCCTCGTCTAGCGCCCCAAAACAGAGGACGCGGCTGCGGAAGCATGCAGCTCCCTATATGAATCCAGGATCCCCATAGGTCGGCAGAGAAGTGCTAAGATGATCCTCAGACTATGCCGGGCACGAGGAGATGAGAACGTCATGTCAAGCCGTTAGACGCGAGAAATGGTGAAGTGAGGTAGAGTTCGCTCCATCGCTTGGCGGAGAAATGGGGACGGTGTTCCGTGACGGATAGAGTTAGCGTGAGGGGAAGCGACGAGATTGGTGGACTCTGAGCTTCTGGAAGCTTGACGGTGAGCTTGAGGTCAATTCGGGGTCTGCGAGCGGGAACTTCCTCAGGAACTTGCGGGCCTGTTTCCGTGGCGTGAAGAGGTGAGCTGCTTGGAGACATGAAGAGTCTTGAGTCGATCCTTTGACGAAAAGAAATCCTAAGACGACGAAAGAGAATTTTGTCAAAGGTACAACAGCCTCATGAGTGAACGGGACAGTCATTTCGCGTGCAATTACATCTATACATTATCTTCTCCAAGGTTCCGGATACCCTTAGCCTTTTTCTGCATAGCAAGATCGATCGAATATATCGTTATATTAAGGTACAGCAGAGCGTCGATATGAGGCTAACGCTGCCATCCACACGGATCGTTGATCGGTCCTTGGTAGCCCTATGAGGGAACCTATGAAAGGGATATGCTCTGAATGGATCTGGCCAGCCCTGTCCTGACATGGACGAACTGCGGAAGCTGTTGCTGCTAGAGCATAGCGGACCGTTACGTGGTATGGATCTAGGCATTGCGCTGCTTCTTCGGCGGCGGTGAGCGGCTTGCTTTTCGACCCTTTCCAACGAGTCCACGGATGTCAATCTCGTCATCCGAGTCATCGTCTTCATCCATGTCTTCGACATCAATGTCTGAGAAATCGTCGCCGTCTCCTTCGTGAGAGAACTCTGCAACAGGTCAGCGATACAAAACGTACTATACTGGAATATCATACTGTAGTATTTGATAGCGGATGGCCACAGGTCTTCGGCCATGAGTGTGGCGATCTCGTCTCCTTGCGGGAACACTTCAGTCTCTTCGTAATCCACTTCAGGCTCCTCTTCATCATCCTCAGATTCAGCATCATGCCCGCCACTCTTGAGCTTTTCGATCTTGGCAGCCTCTTCCTTATCAGCTTCCTCAGATTCTTCGGCGCTTATCCACCTGTAACTTGACACAAAGCCAAACCAGGCGAAAAAGCTAATCGAAGCCTCCTCGCTAGTTTCAATCCTCTTTGCCAGTGCCTTGTGTTCCGGTAATTCAGCCTCTTTCTTGGCCTTGTCGCTACCCGTAGCGGTTTTTGCAATCTTCCTCCTTGCCTGATCGAGCTGATATGCGGCGTCCGTCAATCCTCCAGTCAGATCCTTGCCCTTCTTCCAGTTGATCTTGACCGGCTCAGAAACCAGGCCGGACCAGAATTTCGATTTCCGGAACCAAAACTTCTTCTCGAGCACCTTGTCCTCAAAGTATTCGTTGTCGTCGAATCCGAACTTGATCGAGAAGCTGCGGGGCGAGCCTTTAGGGTCGTCGATTTCAAAGCGCGATACCTCGAACGTTTGTAGGCAGTCCACGAAGACTTTGGAGTCGGAGGGCTGGATGAAATGGTCGAGCTCGGGAGGAGCTTGCTCAAATACGAGGGTCCAGAAGTGAGGGATCTTTGCGATTACTTCGGCGCGCTTCTTCCAGAGCGGCACATTGAGTGCATTGGACTTGCGGACTGCGACGGGTTAGCAATTATAGAGAGAGAATCAGTGTCGTCTTACTGAGCTCAAGCTCGACATCTTCAGATTCAGCTTCGAGGACGCTAAGCTCCTCAAATCTAGCCAGGACCTCCTCTGCAGAAAAAGCCTCGGTCATTTTGCAATTGCGGTGTGCGAGTTCGTCGCTAATGAAGCTATCTAGAAACGGCATTGTCAGTACAAATTTTATGCGATGAAGCTTGGTGTGTGAATGCAATACCTTCGAATAGAGTAAATATGTGCACAGAAGCTGAAATTTTTGCGTTGGAAAGCTAAGGATGCACAAAGGTCGTTGTTGAGAGCTCTGATTTCTCAACCCAAAATTTCTAAGTTGCTAGGGCCCGCAATGACGCGCCGGGCTTGGCGCGGGCATCTTCAACAATGAAATCCCCCGATTCAAGCTACAGCATTTTTCTTATACGATCTAGTCTCAACGATGTGGCCACGTGTAGTCTGCACCAAGTTTGTGAAGACATTTTAATGTGGCTTGCGCCTGCTGCATTCACACGCGGTCAAAGTAAGCTCTAGACTAGAGGTACCAGCGACTTAAGCTACCAAGATACTCTTCTCTTCTCTATGCATACACCAAAAGGGAGTCGCTTTGTCTAACTGAGCGATTGCTGATGATAATATGCTTTGCGTATAGAGCATTAGCTGTAGTGGTTTGTTGCTGCGCCCCTTTCAGAAGGAGTCACTCGCGATGAATCATATCCTGTGACTACTCCATGGTATAGTATTCTTAACAATTCACGAATGCATCTCAGATCCTAAGTCGTTATTCTAGATTATATATACACTTCAAATACTTGTTGAGTTGACGCAATCTACCAGGTTTACATTCTTACCACCGGAATTCATCAAACAAATCTAGCAAAAGTAGGGCCGGAACCATTGGAAGTCACGCAACGTATTATTCAAAATCCTGTCTTGTGCTATCCATCTCCAATCAACGGAGACTTGGAAAGCATGGGTGGCCAAGCATTTATTGACATCAAGTCGGATCATCCTATCAATGTTCCGCGCATGCCGCCAGAGCTCTATGAGAGAGTAGCAACTGACGCCAAAGAAAAGCTCGTGAAGCTCTTCAATCGAGTTACAATACCGCGAGAAGCCCCCGGCAAAGTTGACCACGGCGACATCGACTTCCTCGTAGAGGGTCAGCGATCTACAAACGATGCTGCCATCTGGTCAACCATCAAGTCCGAGCTAGGTGCCGAACTGCACGTTGCACGTGGCGGTGCTCATTCATTCGGGGTTCGACATCCAGACATCCCAGACGCATACGTCCAAGTCGATGTCGAGATATCTCCGGGAAGCGACACTCCCCATGGCGCTGAGCTCTTCGAATGGACAAACTTCATGAAAGGAGATTCTGATCTGCTTCAAATCATTGGAGTCTGCCATCGACCTCTAGGCATTACGTGCAATGATCGAGGCCTCCACGTGCGCGTTAAAGAAGTCGAGCCGTACAATAAGAAGAAGAGCCTGCTCTATCTGACCCGGGATCCTGATGCCGCGATGCAGTTCTATGGGTTGGACGTGTCCAAGTACCGGAAAGGATTCAAAGATGAAAGGGAAATCTTCGACTGGGTTTCGCGAGGACGCTTTTTTTCCGAAGACATTGTCAACAATCGCACGGACAAATCGAATGACCGGCAGAGATATGTGAAGAGACCCATGTATCGCAGATTTATCGAAGAGTACATGCCGAACCACCTCAGCACGGCAAAGAGCAGACTCTGGAATCGACAAGAAGTACTAGAAGAAGCTCTACATGTATTTGGCAAGCGCGAGCAATACAACAAGATGATGGCGGAACACGACCTAAAGGAGGCGGAGGAAGCCCTGTGGGCACAGATCAGGGGGATTGTGCCCGTACAAGGCCCAACCCTAGGCATGACACTGAAAGGTCTAAGGCGTTGGGTTGCTTTCGAGGGCAGTCAACCTTATGTGACTGCTCAGCCTTTGAGCGAGACTCCAACATGGACGGCTATCGTTGCCCCCGAATCAAGACAGAGTGTGTTGGATTGGGTCGTGGAGCATTGGCAAGAGGTGAAGACACTTCAGAAGGAATACTCAAGGGAGGCTAGGGAGGCGGCGACGAATATTGCTGGTGCTTGATGAAAGCAGACTGATGTCAGGTATGCGTCAAAAGGAGCTTGAAGATGTTCAATCACCATCTAGAGACTATTGGTCCTAGTTCGTTTTGAGGACGCTGTGTAGACGTCAGTGATGCTGATTAGGCCATCACCACGTTACTGCTGGGATAGGAGGGATGAATGGTGTTGACACATCGCAACTGCGCTCTCCTCCTCGTGACCCATAGCCCTCCCCAAAGCTAGCTCCATTCAAGCAGCAACAATTCCAACACCTGTATAGTCACCGCCAACCCTCCTCACACGTGTCTCTGTCCGGGCGCTACCAAGGGAAAAAACTTCCTTTCATGATGCAATACCGCAACAACAACTCGTCAAAGCCGACGCTTTCCTAACCTAACCTACCCCCCTTCCCCTCCCCTCATCAGCATTTACCATGCTGGCGAGAATTCCCCGGCCAGCGCAGCGTTCGCCTGCAAAATTTTTCAGTTTTGAAGGGGTAATGCAATGGTTTTGAAGGGGTAACGGAAATTCCAGAATTGTGGAGCCGCTTGAAAGTTCGAGTCCGCTATGGCACCGGGCCGATTTAGACTGGACCTTGGCCCATGGTTCGGAAGCTTGGAAAAAAAAAATCTGGGGCGTTTGTTATTCTCCGCACGCTGCTGTTAGAAAAGTTGATTTCAAGTATAAGCGCTCACGGCTTCCTCTCATTTTCAAGAGTCTTGCATAATTTTGTGTTGACGTTCTTTGTGCGTCGGTACCGAGCGGATACCAAATTCCAAAGCGACACTACCCGTTATCGCCCGATCAAGCTCGCTCTATCTCCCCCCGACGAAACATCAGTTCTGCAGCACATCATCATTTCTTACGCAGCACGCTCCAGGTTCTTTTCTACCCCACCGAGCGAAGAGAAGCAACTTGGATGCCTCTGCTAGGGGAGATGGACGACCCGTTTCCGGAGCTCAAGCTCCCTGAGTCACGAATCCTCATCGTCATCACAGGTTGAGAGAGTCTTTTCTCGTGATAATATCATGAACTAACGGTCATTGCAGGGGGCACGATATGTATGCGAAGGTCTGAAGATGGGCTAGTACCCGCAAGAGGATTTCTCAAAGCCGGGCTTGCACCGCGACCATGCTTCAATGATGGCTCCTACCCTGAGCCTTTAGAGATAGTCACGGACGACAAGGGCACTCGAAAGGCCGTCCAAAGTTTGAGGACCCCCATCAGCACGTATGAGCGCCGAGTCAGGTACAGTGTTCTTGAGTTCGACAGTTTGTTGGACAGTAGCTCCATCGATGCCGCCGGATGGGATCAGATCGCAAAGACCATTTACCGGAACTACCAGCTGTTTGATGGCTTCGTTATCCTCCACGGCACCGATTCTCTGGCATACACCTGCTCCGCCTTGAGCTTTATGCTCCATAACTTAGGAAAGCCAGTCATCGTCACGGGATCTCAGGCGCCGATGATGCAGCTACAGACGGATGCTGAAGACAACCTTCTCGGTGCATTGATCATTGCTGGACACTTCATGATTCCAGAAGTCTGTCTGTTCTTCAACTTCAAGCTCTTCCGCGGTAATCGCACAACAAAAGTCTCCTCTGACGACTTCCAAGCTTTTGCGAGTCCAAACCTTTCACCTTTGGCAGCCATCACTTCCCTCAGGACCAATGTATCGTGGAGCAACGTCTACCGGCCAACGAGCATGCTTCCTTTCTCCATACAAACCAATTTAGACACAGCACATGTCGCCTGCTTGCGAATCTTTCCCGGCATCAAACCGGAAATGGTCGACGCAGTGCTCCGTCTGGAAGGACTGAAAGGCCTAGTACTGGAAACTTTTGGAGCCGGAAACACCCCTGGAGGCCCCGATAGTGCGATGACACGTATCCTAGCAGAGGGCGTCAAGAGAGGAATTGTCATAGTCAATGTGACTCAGTGCCTAAGCGGTAGCGTGAGTCCGCTGTATGCACCTGCAACTTATTTAGGTCGGGCGGGTGTGGTGTTCGGCATGGACATGACCTCAGAGGCGGCCCTCACCAAATTGGCCTATTTGCTGGCACTACCGGATGCAACTCCAGAAGAGGTCGCGAGGCGGATGTCGGTGTCTATTCGTGGCGAGCTCACGGAAGCGACACGTACCCATTTTGAACATCCAAAGACCAGCGGGACGCTCACTCCAGAGCTGTCCAGCCTGACGGCGCTTGGCTACGCCATCCAAAAGGGCAACCTGCAAGAGACAAGGGACATCATACGCGGTGAGCCTCGATGGCTACTAAACGATGCAGATTACAATCTCAGTACGCCAGTGGTAAGTCAAGCTTTCCTTGGTCTCGTTTCCTAGGGCGATCGCCCGTCAGCTCTCCCAAGGCAGTGGTCGTTATCTATGTCTCTCGTGCAACCTGCCAGCTCAAGCAATCAAGTCGAAACTGTGGACGCTCCCTGAGCAAGACAGTTATTGCAAGAGCCGGTATCGGAAGCGGTGGCATTGCACCGTGGCTGGCAGGATTCCCTCTTGAGGGTGCAACGGCATAATCTCTGATAAAGAGACGAAGAGGCCGTCGGCACTATCGAGGACAAGGCCATACAGAGCTCACGGGGCCAGCTTGGCGGGTAGCACAGGTTGGCTCTTATCTTTGAGACACTCAGCACGGGGCGGATCAACGATGGGCCGGATGATGCAAGATGTGGTCGACGCATGCAATCGCTGACACTTGGGCGCACAGCACCTTGCGGCAACCGGGCCGAACACTGAGATTCTGCGCGACTTTCTCGAACAGGGTGCGTCGGTGCACCTTCGCAACCGTAGCGGCAACACTCCACTGTTCCTCGCGGCTGCTGCGGGGTTGCAGGATCATGTGGAGATTCTCATGGGGGCCGGCGCCCATCTGCACTCTGACGAGAAGGCGGCAGCCAGCATGCACATGGCCGAGGGCGACGGCAACGCCGCGACATGGGAGAAGGTGATTGGCTGAGCCGACCACGCATGGTGAAGTCGCGAGAACGACGGGTACTTGTGGTCCTGCTTGCGGCTGCTGGGCTGCTGGGCGGCGCGAGGGAGACTTGATGTGCCCTGACGACGATTGCTGGAGGGCTTGCGCCATTTCAGGCACATGTACATATCATGACGCCCGGCGGGCACCACAGGGTGACGAGGTCGCTAGGGCATGTCTGTGACTGCTGCTGCTGCTGCTGCTGCTGCCTATACGGCTCCGTCGTAGCGAAGGATGGCTGGATGGCTGGATGGCACTGCTATCTATCAGTGACATGGCGGCCGTGGGCATGGACACGGTCGGGGAAGAGGGCCAGCCTATCCGGGCGAGGGCAGACATGGACGGAGCGGCAGGCGTGCGTCTGACTCCATCTGATAAGTGAACGTGTACCGCCGTCGCGGTGGTTATTCGAGGACCGGGCAGTTAGCACTAATAATAGTGGCTGTTTTCGGTTACTAAGAGAAATGGGCGTCGCCAAGGGTCTCGCTGGCGGCACCGTGATGGGCAATCCTTTACTCACCTCCTGCGCGCTCCATGGCTCGCATCACAGTCACCGTGACGTTACGAATCCGGCGCCCAAGTGCCTGATACCGATTGCTGCCATCGGCCTGCTCGTGTCGGCCACAACCCATTGGAGACGTGTCGCCGTCTGGCCTGCCCTGATGCAACCTAGCAGCCTTTTTTCCCCGCACACGTCCTCGCACCAGCCCCGCCCTTGCTGTGTCGTTGCTACGAGAAGAATCCGGAGTATCTAGCGCTCGCCCATCGGGATGGAATGGCCTGGCACACTGGCAACGCTGGCATGGCTAGGCTGCGAGCTCCGCCGGCGGAACCGCAGAGACTGACGCGCTGGTCGCGTAGACAGGTAGTAGGGTCCCACTCGACCGCACAGCTGCACCGGCAATATCCCGCCAGGGGCTAGGAAGAGAGAGCAAATTGCAGTCTCTTACTCACCAGAACTCTTCGTGCTGGCATGCTAACCGCACGTTGTGCTCCGGCTGGCCTCCAATTCGCCCTGCCCGGCTGCTATTAGGTAATTCCTGCTCCAGTGCGGTTGTCGCAGCGAGAGACACGGCTAGCTGGGCTCACAGAATGGCGCTCCTGTTGCAGCTTTCTCCTGCATCTCCGCCGGTCGCGTCATCTGGGCTGCGGTGCCTGCGCTGCTGGGCTAGTGGTATAAGTTGCTATCGTCCCGAAGCGGCGCTGGATGCTGCGGAGAGAGTCTGTTGCGTCACAACCTAGCGCCGCCCTGCATACCGCGCCGCCTCACGTGGCTGCTCCGCGAATCCAGCGACTCTAAACGACTCTAAGGACGCTGGCCATCCGGGCTCCAGTGCAAATAGTCCCGAAATTTCTGTGCGACACCTGCACGTGCCCGAGGGCCATTGTGTGGTTGCGACCCCGATTGCGCAAACCCACACCGACTCCGCTGGCACCCAAATCCCAGATATTGCCTGCTCTCACACCACCTTTATCGCGCCCGCCTATCACCCGTCCTGCACCCGTCCTGCCCACGGAGCACTGAGCACCCTTCCTGCCGCCTGCCGCCGTCCCAGCGATCCGGGCCTGTGGCGCCTCGCGTCTTTGTTTGCTACTATATCAACCGCCACCCCTCTGCTATCCCCCCTGCTGCTGGATGCGGAATCCTAACCATCCCACGGTACTCTTTTCTCTTCTGCGGTCCAGCCTGATTTTCCCTTCTTCCTTTTCTTCCTCTTCTTCCTCCTCCCTGACCTGCACATCTGCTCCGGGCCACGCATGCAGAGGACCGTCGTCACCATCAACAGCAATGGCCGCCAGTCGGCGAGCTTCATACGGGTTGCTGCCGCGCTGGGATGGCAAGTGCGCGCGCAGATGCGGGACATGATTGGACTCGTCGCCGAGGAGCTTTCGCAATTACCAAATGTCACCGTCTACGTTGGCCGGCTGGAGGACCGCAAGTTTCTCGACAATCTGTTCAAGAGCGCGCAGTACGCCTTTATCAACACCACCCACTGGGGAGACGAAGTACTCGTCGGCAGGGCGCTCGCCGACGCGGCAAAAAAGGCCGGCATCCAGCATTACATCTATTCGAGCATGCCCGATCATTCCGTCTTCGGCAATAACTGGAGAGGACTTCCTCTGTGGGCACCCAAATTCACCGTCGAGCAATATATCCGCCAGATTGGTCTACCGGCTACTTTCGTCTACTGCGGCATCTACCACAACAACTTCACCGGCCTCGACTTCCCCCTGTTTCGCATGGAACATCAATACGATGGCTCGTTCCTCTGGCAAGCGCCATTCCATCCCGACCAGAAACTACCGTGGCTCGATTCTGAGCACGACGTTGGCCCTGCCGTGTACCAGCTGTTTAAGGAAGGCCCGCGCAAGTGGAATGGCATACGGTAAGTACATTATGCACCAGCACGGCGATCCCCGCGTGGATCGGAATGGTCCCAAAAATGCCCTAATCTTGTGGCTCGGAATCGTCATTTTTCCATTTCCACTCTTATCCGCCTGGCTTGCCGGGGTGCATTAGAAGAGCGATGCAAGCCACGTGCCGCATCACGCGATTACATACTAACTGAGTCATTAGTATACCGTTGGCATTCTCGGTCTTGACCCCGAGGGAAGTCTGCAAGGCCTTCAGTCGTGGGCTTGGACGACCTGTTCAGTACAAGCGGGGCCCCATTGTGATTAATGTTCCCACGCCTATCGGTTATCGGGAGCACCTCTCCGCGCTGGAAGACACGCTAGCTGAGAAAGCCGCCCCATATTTCGGCCCGGACCTCGAGAAAGATTGTCCTGGGCTCGCACTCGAACTGTGGGAAGGTTATCGTGGTATGGAGGAGTACGCGCGGGAAGTCTTTCCGACAGAGGAGGCCGCAAATGGCCTGACATGGATGGAGGAGGTAGAGACACCTCGTCGCGATGTCGAAACCGACTTCCAGGTCAACTGCTGACTGTCGTCTTCTGACAGGGCGACATCCTCCAGCATTGCAATGGCGTTGTGGGCTTGACCGACCAACTCAATCAAGCCAGGCTCTAGCATCTTTTCCAGCGTCTTCCTTCAAAAGCGACGGCGTCGACGGTAGCATACCAACATTCGGGTCGAACAGGCGGAAACCTTTTTTTTTAATATATTATTAAGCGGCGTGCACTTTCTCAAGCATTTCGGGTCGGAAGCCAAAAAAAAAAAAAGGTATGCGTAGGGCCATTTTGGCAGCAATATGAAAAACTAGCTCTGTACCTGCAGTCAAATGCTGCGTCCAAGCATGGTGTTTGGGTGGTATTACTAGCATGGATGGAATTGCATGGCGGGAGGGCTTGTACCTCTAAAAATGTTTCTTTAATCGTATATTACAGTAATAAATAAAAGGGAAACAATAGAACAGAGATTTGACGGTACTCATTTCTCGTTGCATTTCAATGCGTACTTGTCAGCCTTGCATGCCCAGTGATCGAAGCCAAGGACTTGCCTAGAGGGTAACTAACGCGAAGAACCGCTTAGTCATGGTCATCGATCCACGATTTTCTGAGCTCTGCACATCACCACCAGACACAGCAAAACCATGGCGACGGCAATATCGTCCGCGCGGACGGGAATGTCGCGCGTCAATTCGGCCTTCAGGAAGTCATCGACGGCAAAACCAGCAGCTTCGGGCCAGTCCAGATGCTTGTCGGTCCACAACACCCCCAAGCAGAGCCCGCTCATCGCGGAGATGCACCGAAAGCTCTATCCGCACCTATACGACAAACGCGGCGAACCAACGCAGACGATACATCCGCCCAGCCAGAAGAAGGCACGGTCTCCCGGTAGTGCTGTAGACACCAGTAGACGTAAGGGACTCTTTCTTATCCCCATAGCATCTCCTAGCATCTCAATTGAAACTTTCCACATCGAATGCACACCCATCAATTGACAGTCACACTAACACCAACCCAGCACCGTCCTTCAAGCTCACGAAGCCATCCCCCGCAATCAAGAAAACCTGCCCCGACCCCGTCAAAGCCGTCACAACGTCGCAAATCACTCTGCTCGACCCCACGGGCACCCGCACCCGCCTCTTCTCAAAAGACAACCCCGAATGCGCAAAAGTAGGCGACATCCTCCTCGTCCGCCAACGCACAGGCGACCCTTTCGCCGGCGTCTGCATAAACATTCGCCGCCGGGGCGCCGACACGGCCATCCTGCTGCGCGGGCAGCTCACGCGCGTGGGCGTGGAGATGTGGTTCAAGGTGTACAGTCCGCTCGTGGAGGGCATCGAGATTGTGGATCGGGCGAAGAGGAGGGCGAGACGCGCTAGGTTGACGTATATGCGCAAGGTCAAGCATGATAGAGGGAGCGTGGAGAATGTGGTGAGGGTGTATTTGAGGCAGAAGGCGGCACTGGGGACGGGTGAGGGGGGGAAGAGGAAGGGCGGTATGGCGGGTATGGGTGGGAAGAAGGGGGGCAAGAAGGGGAAGAAGAGGTAGGGCAATGTGACAAGGAAGTGTATTTGTTTGATAGAGGAGTGAGTGTTTGTGCGACGGAAAGTGTTGGGAATATTGTACTATATGTACTCATACAAGCATCAAGAAGCATTTTTTCTAGGTCAAGATTTGGCTCTCGTTGCGTAAGCGATTCTACGGAGAGCTTTGCAAACGTACTAATTGCTCTGTTAACCCACACCTCCAGGGGCCTCCCATCTAACCCTTCCGACCCATCCACTTCCTCATCTTCGACCTCTTTGGCCTATCCCTGCGTAAACTACCAGCACATCCAAACACCTTCCCCTCATCATCAGAGCCAGCGCCAGCGCACACTGCTCCCTCCTGACCATCCCCCACCTCCCCACGGCCCGGTACTCTCCCTCCATCCACGCCACCACACCCCCAAGGAGTATACGCATACGGCCCGCCAGGCTGCCCCCCTGACACCGACAATGAATCCACAACTGTACAAGGACCACGGCAAACCGCAGATGCCCGAGTCGCACCTTCATCTTGCATCTTACTTGTACCTCCCTCTCCCCGCAACCACTCGTCAAACCGCCTGTACGCAGCACGCCTCAATTCCGACCCGCCATCCTCGCCAAATACATCTCTCACATGTCCCACATCTCCTACATCCCCTTGCCTAGCGCGCTCCCCTTCCTCCTCGTCACAAGTCCTCCTCCTAGGTCGATATTTCTCCCTGTACGTATTCATACGTTCTTCTTCTTCCTCATCCTCTACGTCGTCGTCGTCTTGCTCGCTGCACGTCACCGTCGTTTTCGGGGCCGACGAAGAAGAAGCACGTGCGTCGGGGGTCAAGTTGAGATTCGAGCTGGGTTTTCTGCAGGCTCGTGTGGTGGATGCGGGTTGTACTAGGGAGTGGGCTTGGTGGTGGAGGGAGGCGAGGGGGGTGGGTGTGCGGTGGGCTTTTTGGGGGGAGGGAGGTTGGTAGGGGGTTGAGGGTCGAGAGGGGTTGGAGGTAGTGGTGGTGGATGATGAGGAAGGCGAAAGGGATGGGGTCTGTTGGAGTCTGAGGGTTGCGATTTGGTCGGGGAGGGAAAGGGGGAGGGGGAGGGGTCCCGGAGATTCCTCGTCGTTGTATCTGGCCTCGTTTGGGGCGTTGACGGCGTCTTCTTCTTCAGTGTGTTCATCCAAGGCTTGATCCGTCCAAGTCTTTGGCTCGGCCCCCTCGTCTTTACATCTAGTGCTCAAAATGTGTGGTTGCGCATCTTCGGCGTAGTGCCCGTTTTCGCTGTCTTCGTCTTCCTCCCCTACGCCCCCTCGGAGGCGACACGAAAAACCTGTACATCCCGTTTTCCCATCTTCGCTCCCACTCTTGCTCGATGAAGCATCTACCCTCGCACTTGCACGTCGAAGGAAATCCTTGGTATGTAGCGCCCTCTGTCGATGCTCATCATCGCCCTCCAGATGGTAAATATCGATTCTTCTGCTCCCTGAGGTGGCAATGACGGAGTCTTCATGTTGTCGTTCTCTGGCGATATGCTCGACTGAGAAGCGGATTGGACAGGGGTTTGGAGTATACGGATCGTCTTGAGAGGAGTCGGAAGGCGTCCATGACCATCCTACATTCTCAATAATCCAGTTCTCATCTTCGTACCCATCAGCCTTTTCCTCGTTGCTCTCCTGAGCACCTCCTCCCTCCACGCAATCACCCTCTAGTATGCCATCCATTCCCAACACTAGATTCACAAGCCAAATCTCCATCTCTAGAATCCTGCCTGTCATGGAGGCTTGGGATGCGATGTGTTCGGTGAGCTGCTGGTCATATCTTTCGAGCCTATGTTGGATGTGTTGGATGCGATGGTAGAGGTCGTTGATTGAGGCTTGTGTGAAGGAGATGTATATTAGAGAGAGGAGTGTTGAGAGGAGGAGTAAATAGAGCCATGCTTGAAGTTGATCGAGAAAAGACATTGCACACAAAGATGGGAGAAAGTCGAGATGGGAGAAGGTCAAGGTGGATGAATGATCATGGTGAATATGTGTGGAGCGAAGACATATAAATCTCTAAATGGTGTCTGTTTGGAGTTTGATGAGTTCATAGCGAGTAATGAGCTGTCTCTAGACGAACAGAGATCCTCTGGAGGAAATATGGGGGACGTATCGTTAGCAAACGTACTTTGATCGTGGGTGGATCTGGACGAACAGAGAGCAGCAAACACGATCAATCAAGGGTTGAACAGCAAAGGTTGAGAATCGTAACACGTTCTTGAGAAAGACTCCATATGTGAGAGCCTGGTGACTGGTAGCGAACTTAAACAACCGGCCTCAGCGATAATAATAGCCATCCGCTAGAGATCTAGTCCCGTCTTACGATTAGTCTAAGCAGGAGAGTTTGCCAAAGACACCCGCTCAACTTCTATGCTCAGATCTTCCGCCTCAGTGGTCCAACTTCCAACCTGACTACCTTCCAAAAATATATCCTCAAAAGCGTTGCGGTCATCTTCGCTGCTGATTTCTTCCGTTATGACGTTTCGCGCCGTAGTCTTCGGCTGACAAGAGAGCATAAATTCCGCCCAGTTATTCTGAATGTCAACCTGACTGAGAGGTAGATCTGGACATGGGCATGGGGTGGAAGGAAGGGAGTCTGTTTTCCTTGGTGTAATGCATTGTTGTGGTGAATCGGTCTTCTCGTGGCGGGGAAAGATCATTCGTTTGACACTACCCTTCTTCTTCAGTGAGGGTACAACTCTGGAGACTGAGAGACTGGCTTCGTATGCACGAGATCGACACTGATTGAAGCTTGCGTTGTCACTGTCGCTTAGCCTTTCCGCCCAGTGAGAATAATTGACCGTTGTGCGAGGGTTGGTATGAGCTTTGCCCGAACACCAGATCGTAGACTGGCCGATACCAGAAAGATACTCATCCAAATCCTTATCAACGTCGGCTTCATCGATAGCAGCATCTTTGCACGATTCAACAACGCATTCATCCCACTTCTGGCGCTTCGCCGCTAGTTCTAGATCAAGATGCTCAAATTGATCCAAGGAGAGTCGTGTCCCTAGAAACACCGGCCGGATTAGCTAATGTATTTTGAGCCAGGATAGACTGTCTCTGGTAGGTTCACAGCCTGACTCACCCTCGAAGGCTGGGGGCTGGTCGAAGATAGGACTGAGTGGTGCCTATCAATAAATAACATTAGCATCGTGGTTGTAGCTACGAGCACATTTGAGCGGTTTCGTTTATAACGTGTTTTACCTACCTGCTTGCTCGCTTTCCGCTTTTGGGGCGAATTACCATCAACCTTGAAGAGACAAGTTTCCTGGCCTCCTGCACAATTTTCCGGCAATTC
The DNA here is from genome assembly GCA_030378425.1 of Periconia sp. TS-2. Lineage (NCBI taxonomy): Eukaryota > Fungi > Ascomycota > Dothideomycetes > Pleosporales > Periconiaceae > Periconia > Periconia sp. TS-2. The sequence continues at coordinate 331,487 of JASNQO010000003.1, read as the reverse complement.
GCAGAAGCTATGGTGGCGCACTGAAGTCTCGCTTTTGGAGGAAGGACTTGTGAGATCATTGAAAGGCAGAGGTTGGCAGCCTGTCTGATCTCGAAGTCGTTGGAATGCTTTTTCCCGAGAAATTGACAACCACGTAGTGAGCCTATCCTTGATGACAGATTCCTCTAAAGGCTCCGTCGCTTTGCCAGCAAATTTAGATAGTGGCGTGTGAGTATAGGATGGCACCCAGGAACGTATTCTTTGGAGGATATTTTTAATATGTTCCCAGTCCGTCGGTTCCTTGATGTCAAGATATAATAAGTAGCGGGCCGTGCATTCGAAGCGTACGTTATTCGGAAAAGTAAACTCGCTGCGGGCGGTGAACTTTGTCTCAGTACGATACTTCTGCCGACTACTACCATAAAGGTCGGATGCGAGCTTATTCGTGTCGGATGAGCCCGTCTTGTCCTGTTGTTCTCCGGAGCTTACTGTAGCTGGCACTATTGCATGAAAGCATCCTAGATCATGGTCCCATTTCAGTGGCAAGGTTTCCGAGTCGACAGTGAATACTGTCTCTTCGGGGAACTTTGGGAATTTCGGGCCGAGGGAGGAACCTAGATCGGGTGATGTGTATCTTGGGGTAAGCTGGTATTTCTCTCCGGGCTCAAGTGTACTTTGAAGTTTCCGGAAGCTAATTTTGGGGGAGTGCCAGGACACATCGCCAACTATGCAAAGCCTAGAGTCTTCATGTGTGAAGTTGAGTTCAATCTGTACAACGGTATAGGAAGGGGTATCTGAGAAGCAGTCACGAGTGCGGACAAAGTTGTATATCATGGCTGGAAGGTCCCCAGACGACGCAAACCATCCGCCACGGACGAAAGGCCAGGTGCAGGTGTCGTAGAAGAGGGTAATCATCTCGTGCACAAGTCGCTGGATATCTACACTGAGGCGTCGGACACGCTGAACAGAGATTGATTGAATCAGGCAAGACATGATTGATGCATGACCTCCTGAAAGTCACAGCATGTTAGTGGTTTGAAAACGATGGAAAGAAAACGATCGTGATGGGTGACATTGCAGGAAGCGACTCACCACCATGAGTCTGTAAATACTGAGCTAGAGAATCGCGCAATGCCCGCCCCATATGACTTTCCAAGGCTTCATGAAATATAAGCTCCCATTCCACTAGCTCGGTAGCCTGGTCTAGATTGATGCCTTTCCAGCAGGAGACAGTGTCCAGGTGGTTGATGTATTTCGTTGTCGTGTATGGTGAGCGACGAAGCTCGGGGTTGTAGAGGTCGGTGACTTTCGATCTGCGCTCGCCAGGTAGACCTGTCAGTTGTAGCTCGATGGCAATGTCGTCGAACACCAGTTGCATGTCGCCGAAATCATCATACGAGGCGGGTCTTGGACGTGGGTGCGCATGTGCGCTATAGATGGATGCATCGATGTTCGACGTCATGATCCCACGTCCGGCTGATGATGTGTTGAAGTATACTAGACTGACCGATGCTCACAATGGATAGTGTAGACTCGAAAGAAGAGTAATGGGGTATGTTGGACAGTCCAAGCATCAGGGTTGTCGTGTACTGCAGGTCTCCTACTGCGTAGTCAGGGAGGAAACGACAAGATTGACGCCTATAGCAGCGGCAAGATCGGGCTCATTATTGAACTGAGCCAACAGCGCCTGCTAAATGGCGTCCATGGAAGCGCGGGTTGTCAAGCTAGGAATGTCAGACGGCTCCCACCAAGGATTGGGGAAGGCGCATACCGTTCGTTCTTATTGCCCAGTTTAGATATCTGAAGGAAGGCGTCCACTCCAAACCCTTCCAAACTGTGTATTTCGAGGCTGCCAGCCCAGTACTCTAAGTATTTGAGATCAGCTCTGTACTGTTGCATGTCTATCACAGTACTTACCTGCATACACCCGTGACATGGGCAAGCCAATACCGAGACGGAGATTGGGCGGTCGACTGGTGAGGGTCGATAGAGAAGCATGCGGAGAGGTTACTTCGCTATGTTTTGCCTTGGTGTCCGGTTTCTTGTGGCTCTCGGTAGTGTGTTCGGCGGGGATTTGTAATTCTTGTAGAGTTCCCAAAAGTTTGGGCACACGAGCTAGGTTCTCCAGTCTCTTTTCACGACGTGGACCTTTGCTAAAGCTCCACAGGTGTGGCAGGACTTCGTTCGGAATGCCGCCGCCCTGGTCGGAGATCCTGATGATTACATGCTGACTTGTTTCGCAGATGAGCACCTCAATGGGTGGAGGTTTGGCGTCTTTGAACTTGCGCTGCTCAATGACAGCCTGGATAGAATTACGTAGCAGCTCTCCTATGATATACTCCAGGTGGGTCAAGATGTACGGGAAGGTGGTGTCTAGGTGGCCCTTGATATTGATGTTTGGAATATCCAGATGTGAGCCATAGGCACGCTTAACAAGCTCTTGAGTTGTCTGTCCACAACGTTCAACCACCTCTTTTGCGTTGCATTTGAGGAATATTTCCCCTACGGCCTCAGCGTTGGGATCGTGGACCGGCTGCGCGTGGGGAAAGTGCCAGGGCGAATTGAACGTATCGGTGAGAGCTAGGTGTTGCTCGGCCATGACTCGACGAGAGATACGCTACACATGTCAGAGGTGCCCAAAGATGCTGTAGAGTAGCCGTACCGATCGTAGCATGGTGTTCATGAATTTGTCTGTCTCTTCGGGTCGCATCAGGCCACGTACCTCGAGCACGCCAATCGCCAGCCTGGGTATGACGGTTGCGTGCTCCTTCAACGTTTCCTCCAGCACCTTGCAGTATCCATCATTGTCCTGCAACGACCGGATCTCGGGGAAGCGGCGAAAGCGTTCAAAGGCACGGAGGTATAGTTCGTAGACGTGGGCAAGATGCGGATTGGCCACCACCACATAGGGCAGCGTCTGAATGTCACGCAGACGGTGCGCTATCCTATGCACATTTAGCACGCATAGGCGGCACCATTTGCAAGAGCATCGCACCTTGTGGGCAGCTCGAGGCGGCAGTAGTTGGCGGAGTCAAGCAGACGGGACTCTGTCAGCGTTCTCCCAAAGAAGGTCAGACGACGCAGACTGATGGGCCTAGCCTCGCGCTGCACCCATCTGCACGCAATGTCAGCATGATGTGTTCCAGGAGCGTCAATGGATGGGAATCACGACGTACTCGTCTAGCGCCGACGACGGCCGCCATGTAGGGGCCACGGCGGTGGCATCGTGGGCGGTCCTGACCCCCCGGGAACGGGACAGAACTCGTGCTGGAGCTCTACTCCAGCCACGGCAGCGAGAAGCAGGGGCTAGGAGGGTGAAGCTGCCCATGGTGGAGGCGGGGGCAGCTTGGGAAGGGTGGAGGTGGGGAGAGCATGGGCGGCCGCAAAAATGAGGTTGCATACGAGATGGCACACGGCACCTGCATTGCATCCCTCTGTGATTGGTGCACACGGCGGAGACAGGGCGAGCAACAACATCGCCATCGCCTGCGTCTTCTCGCCGGCGAGACAGAGCAGCATATCCCAGGCCTGCTGCTCTCCAAACGCTTTCCCCACGGCGCTGCCGGCGGTGCATGACGTGGGACTACCGCGGGTGGACGTCTGCTGCGCGACCCGCCCGCCCCGCCAAGCAGACATCGCCGCATCTGCTATCCCCCGGCATTTTGCAGCTTCTACGCATCGTCGACAGGCGGATTCAACACCCAGTCTGTGCCATCCGCTGCGGGCTGCATGGTAAGACAGGCGCAAGTACGCCCGCAAATCGTCATTGTCTAGGGCTGCACCGCCGCCACCTTTTAGCGAGGAACGCCCATCCTCTCCAACGGCTGCTTGCTGCACGCTGCACCTCCCGTACGACCTCTTTGTCGGCGACGTCTCTGCCTCTGCTCCAGGGCAGCCCACGTCTTTCCCTTCGTGCTCACCCAGCCTGTGAGCCTGCTCGTCCCGCCTCTGCGCCTGCTTGTCAATCCGCCACTGGCCGTAGCTATGGATCAGGTAAGCTTTCCGCCGGTGCACAGCACATGCCCGCGCTGGCCATGGACGCATTGCTGACCAGCGCCCCTCTGTGCAGCTCGGCGGCGAGATGCTCGTGGACCCTGACTTCGACGAGAAGCAGGACGTGGCCATCATCACTCCGGACACAGACGACGCCATGGACGAGGTCGTCGAGTCCGAACCCGAGCCCCGCGCCGACGAATACGATGCCTTCTTCAAGAAACACATGCCCGAGCTGCCAGACCAGGAAACGGAAGCAGAGGTCTACAACACGTGGGAAATCAGAGACTGGCGGACCCTCACTAGGCGTGAGCATGGCCCCGTCTTTGAATGCGGCGGCCATCCCTGGCGCATTCTGTTCTTCCCCTACGGCAATAACGTAGATTTTGCCTCCTTCTACCTCGAGCAGGGCCACGAGGAGAAGAAGGTGCCTGACGACTGGTACGCCTGTGTACAGTTTATGCTAGTGCTCTGGAATCCCAACGATCCTACCATGTATCTAACCCACACGGCAACGCATCGCTTCACCGCCGACGAAGGGGACTGGGGTTTTACGCGCTTTGCAGAGCTCAGAAGGCTCTTCAGCCAGTCGTGGGACGACCGGGGTCGGCCCATGGTGGAAGACAACGCCGCCAATGTCACGGCATACGTGCGAGTCCTCAAGGATCCAACGGGCGTCTTATGGCACAATTTCATAAATTACGACTCGAAGAAAGAAACAGGCATGGTAGGCCTGAAGAACCAGGGCGCCACATGCTACCTTAATTCACTCCTACAGTCTTTGTTCTTTACCAACGCCTTCCGGCAGGCATGTCTCACATCCTCCCTTTGCCAACAGCTCACTGACCGTTTCAGGCCGTGTACCAGATACCTACCGATCAGGACGAAGACCGCTCCAATAGCGCATATGCCCTCCAACGGCTATTTTACCTACTCCAAACGTCCAGTACTGCCGTTGCCACTACAGATTTGACTCAATCATTTGGGTGGGACTCGAAGCAGATCTTTGAGCAACAGGACGTTCAAGAGTTATCCCGCGTTCTCATGGACCGTCTCGACGAGAAAATGAAAGGCACAGAAGCGGAGGGCGTCTTGGAAAAAATGTTTGTCGGTAAGATGAAGACGTATATTTCTTGCATTAATGTCGACTACGAGTCGTCGCGGATAGAAGACTTTTGGGACATTCAGCTCAACGTGAGCGGCAATAAGAATCTAGACGACAGCTTCAAGGACTATGTTCAGGTTGAGACCATGGAGGGCGAGAACAAGTACTTCGCGGAGGGATATGGACTTCAAGATGCGAAGAAAGGAGTCATCTTCGAGTCGTTCCCACCGGTCCTTCACCTTCAATTGAAGCGTTTCGAATACGACATTAATCGGGATGCCATGATGAAGGTCAATGATCGTTATGAGTTTCCAGAAATCTGGGACGCTTCTCCCTATCTTTCCGAGGGCGCTGATCGTTCAGTGCCTTACGTCTACCACCTGCACGGCGTCCTTGTACATAGCGGAGACCTGAACGCAGGCCACTATTACGCCTTCCTTAAGCCAACCAAGGAAGGACACTTCTATAAGTTTGACGATGATCGGGTAACACGGGCAACAAAGCGCGAAGCTTTGGAAGAGAATTTTGGTGGTGATTACACCCAAGCGAATGGGAATGTTGGTCAGCGAAACCCTTACACTCGGACCTGGTCTGCAAAGCGTTCCATGAGCGCATACATGCTGGTGTACGTTAGGGAAAGTCGACTGGATAACATACTCATGCATGGAAAAGAGGTTGCAGCTCCACAACACCTTGCAGATCGCATTGCCGAAGAACGTGCTGCTTTCGAGCGACGGCGAAAAGAGCGCGAGGAAGCACATCTCTACATGGACATTGCGGTCGCTTCAGAGAACAATTTCAAGGCATATCAGGGCTTCGACATCGTGCCGTGGAAGGGTGATGCTGACAACCCCGACGCAAATCCAAAGGTGTATCGCGTCTTGCGAACTACGACCGTCGCAGACTTCACAAAGACTATCGCAGAAGACCTCAGCACTGAGCCAGACATGCTCCGACCTTGGGCCATGGTCAATCGACAAAACGGCACGGTGCGCCCCGATGTGCCAATTGTATTCCCAGATATGACTGTAGAAGAAGCATCAAGCAAATTTGGCACTAAGACTGCACAATTCAGATTATGGGTCGAGAAGGCTGAAAAGAATGACGATGGAACTCCAGTATTCGGTGACAAGCTCATCGACGTCAAGAACCAACAGAACGATCGCCCCCTGATGCTTTTCCTCAAGTATTTCGACGCCAAGACACAGACTTTGTTCGGAGCCGGCAACTTCTACGCTGCCTTCCATGACAAAGTGGGTGACCTTGGCCCTCAGATTTGCAAACTGATGGGCTGGCCAAGCTCAACGCAGGTCAAGCTCTCCGAGGAGATTAAGCAGAACATGATTGAGGCCATGAAGCCTAAGATGACTCTAGCTCAATCCGAGATCCAGGATGGTGATATCATCACGGTACAGAAAACCCTTTCCGACAAGGAGAATAGTCAAATATCAGCCGCCGGCGAATACGTTGAAGCCAAGGAATTCTACGATTACCTCCTGAATAAAATCAATGTCGAGTTCGTACCGCGATACAGCGAACAAGTCGAGTTTCCTACTTTTTCGCTTACGCTCAGCAAAAAGATGAGCTATGATCAGTTTGCTGCAAAAGTCGGCGAACACCTCCAAATCGATCCCTCACACTTGCGCTTCACTACCGTCAACAGCACAGGGAAGCCGAAGATGGCGGTCAAATACACTCAACAAGGGTCTTTGAATACCATACTCTTCCCTGGGCCGTACAATTATACTGGCAGCTCGACACAACGGTCAGATGCTCTCTTTTATGAAGTACTTGAGATGAGCCTGAAGGAGATGGAGCAGCGAAAAGCCATGAGGATCTCCTGGCTTCCCGACGGTCTTAACAAAGAGGTATGTAACAAGCTCAAATGTGTCGATAAGCATACTGACTCAAAGGAGGAGGAACAAACCTTGATGATACCTCGAACCGCCCAGGTGTCTGATCTCTTAGAGGCCCTTCAAAAGAAAGTGGGCATAAGTGACGAGATGATGAGGAGAGTGCGGGTTTATGAAGCCCACAACAACAAGTTCTACAAGTTGCTCAGTCCAGACTTCCAAATTATGGGCATTGGCGAGTACTTACACCTGTATGCGGCACCCTTCCCCGACGATGAGTCATCGAAGAAGATCTCTGTTTTCCACTTCGATAAAGAACCCGCAAAGGTGCATGGTATTCCATTCCAATTCTCTTTGAAAGAGGTACGTCTCCTTTATTTATCAGTCTGTCTTTCTGCTGACAAGAAAAGGGCGAGCCATTTAGCGAGATGAAACAACGTCTATCGGAGTTCACCAAGATCAAGGGTAAGAATTTTGACAAGATAAAATTCGCGCTCATCAGCAAGCCCCAATATTCGCGACCAGAATATATCGACGATGACGGTAAGACAATCCTGAACCCTTTGATATGCGGAAGCTGATGGATCCGGCAGATGAGATTCTCTGGGATGCCGTGAGTGGCCGTGATGATATTGCTCTCGCCATGGACCATGCAAATAAATCGCGAAGCTTTTGGGGCAAGACAGATTCAATATTCATTCGATGATTGAAGGCAATGCACGTGTACGTTTACACAAGCGGGAAAGTTGGGCCTGGGATGCCAAAGGCGTCGGCACAACTTGAGTGGCTGCTTGCTTACTATTTGACTTTGGTGATTCTTGTGCATACATAGATACCGCGTGGAACTTTAATCACGCTTCAAACAGAGCGCGAGATCGAAGGTTCGTACGGATGCACGAGCAGGTTGGAGTAGGGTAGATAGGTACGATTGGATCGGACTACGGAGCGCGGTGTACGGTAGCATTATGGAATATGGAAATGGAAAACGCATTACTAGCCCTATACAACTTCTACCAAATCCCACATTCAAAGATCGTCGACCGGTCTTTCTATACTTCGTACTCGCGGAACGGCGAAATCGGGGTCGCAACATCTGTGATTGGCCAATCGCCCTCTCCTTTCGGTAATACGTTCTTCCGACTGTGCTACCGGCCAGCTGTAACGTTGTCGATTCCCGAGTCTCGCGTGCCTTTTGGGGTTCCGAACAACAACTGCTGGCCCAAAATGCGGACGTTCCTTGCGCTGACGAGCCTGCTGGCTTACTTTGCTTCGGCGGTATACGCCACGGCTCTTACATATCGATTAGATGCTCATGAGAGGGCGTGCTTCTTTGCTAATGTCGACAACAAGGGGACCAAGGTTGCTTTCTACTTTGCGGTATGTTTATGCTCTACACCACGGGCTCGGAATGCATTCTCTTCAAATTGGTCTCCTCAATTCGCGGGTTCAGTCGGTATATGAAATTGAATCGCGCTGACGAACTGCGGCTGTGTAGGTCCAATCCGGTGGTTCATTCGATGTCGACTACGAGGTTGTGGGGCCTAACGATAAAGTTATATTGGATGGCACGAAAGAGAGGCAGGGAGACTTTGTGTTTACGGCGAATGAGGTGGGAGAGTACCGGTTCTGCTTCAACAATGAGATGAGCACGTTTGCGGAGAAGACAGTGGATTTTGAGATTGCGGTATGTCTTCCCTTGTCATCCCTGAGCCTCGAATCACTGGTGCAATTATATGAAATGTGCTGCTAATGGTTTGCGCGTCTGTAGGTCGAGAACGAAGTTCGCGCCCAGCTTCCCTCCAAGCAGGGCTCATCACCCGAACAGACTTCCAACCTCGAAGAATCCATCCTTAAATTGTCCGCACAGCTTTCCACTATCTCACGTAACCAAAAGTACTTCCGCACACGCGAAAACCGCAATTTCAGCACCGTCAAGTCGACGGAGACGCGGATATTCAACTTTAGCTTGATGGAGGTGGGACTCATGGTTACAATGGCAGGATTGCAGGTGTTTATTGTGAAATTCTTCTTCCAGGGCGCGAGGAAAGGTATGCATTCTCCCTAGGTCTCAGTGATATGCTAGTGAGTCGGAATTGTGCTAACAGTTGCGGCAGGTTATGTGTGACGAGTGGCCACAATGGGTGTTGAACTTGACGCGAACGAAGTGAAGTGCAGAAAAGGCGAAGAAATTATCATTTGGCTAGATCGGGCGGCGCTCTCGAGGTGCAAACATGTACCATTATCACGGCTTTGACTGGCTCTGGATTTAAAGACATAGTTATTAACGAGATATACTTCCAGCTTCTGTGGTTTGTGAGCATCTTGAACTGCTAATTACTTCTCTGCTCATCATATGCTCCTAAACAGGTGCTCGTATCCGATATCATCGAGTCGGCTGTCGAGCATTTGTTAGAGACCCTGACGCAACACCTCTACACGTCGAGTCGCGAGCAAGTCACCAGTCGCCAGGCCACAGTAAAACTGTCCGCTGTATCTTCAGACGAAGGTGCCCACGGCAACTGACGTCTTCAAAGCCCCTCGCCACGCCCTTTCGACTGTTACCGTCGTTGCCCCCTCCGACCACCGCCTTACCACAGCCAAGACCTCTCCCTTTCACTCCCCATTGCGCACACGCACAAAACCAATTTTTCTTATTTTCGCAACACTGTCTTTCTCGCTCCCCACCCTCACTACAGTCACAACATCATCCCACACAGTCTTTGCTAACTTTTGGTTTGGGACACTCTTCTGAACACTTACTCTTTGGCTTCACAACAACTCCAGCGTGAAATACGCACAACGACTTGAAAACGCGAAACGACGACGCGTGCAGCACGAAAATCATGGCAAGCAATCACCAGCTCGATGAGAGCGATTTCCAGCTCCAGCAGGCTCTGATGGCGGAGCTGGGTCGCGCTCCCGGCGTACAAGTTGGCAATGTACCAGCCGGCAGGGCAGCGCCGTCGAATCTCAATCAAGGCGTGAAGCGCGGCGGTCCAGCGCCGCTGAAATTGAGCCAAAGCAAGCAACGCGGCAGTGCACGGCAGGTGAAGCTCACGCAAAGCATGCCAGTGGGCAATCCACCGCTGCCAGACTCTCCAGGCACGCCAGTGGGCAATCCACCGCTGCCAGACTCTCCAGGCACGCCAGTGGGAAATCCACCGCTGCTAGACTCTCCTGGCACGCCGGTGGGGATTCCGCCGCAGCTACACTTCGCTCAAGGCATGCAACGCGGCAGTCTACAGCAGGTGAATCTCACTCAGGGCATGCCAGTTGGATATCCGCCGCAGCCATATGCCATTCATGGCATGCCAAAGGGAATCTCACCGCAGCTACACCTCACTCAAGGCATACAAGCCGGCAGTCCACAGCAGCTACATCTCACTCACGGCGTACAAGCCGGTAATCCACAGCAGCTACATCTCACTCACGGCGTACAAGCCGGTAGTCCACAGCAGCTACACATTACCCAAGCACAAAGGTGGGCGCACATCCAGCAGTTATTGCACGCGCAAACACTTGCGAGCCGCGCTGTGGATAACTCAATGGCACAGAACAGTGTGCATCCAACCAACAGGGACGGACTGATGGGTATTCGAGGTCCTTCAGGAACCCCTATGAGACCGGCAACTTCAAGTCAAGCCAACATCGCACGCCCATCTTCGTCTGGAAAGATGTCCCCAACAATGATGCCGCCGCCAAACCTTTTGCGTCCATCGAATAGGAACGGATTGATGAGTAATGGAGGTCCACCAGGAACTCCTATGAGACCGAGAACTCAAAATCAAGCCAGCATGGCACGCTCGTCTTCGTCTGGAAAGGCGTCGAACACAATGATGCCGCCAATGTCGCCAAATAGTATGCTACAGAACATCATGCAACAAAGAGCAGCGAGCTCCAGTCAGAAGGTCGATGCATCCTCTATCCCTACCAACATTTCTCCTCCCTATAATCCTCACGTCTCTACCAACATTTCTCCACCCTATAATCCTCACGTCTCTACAAACGTGTCTTCACCCTACAATCCTCACGTTTCCAACCTCAAGAAACAAGACTACCAGCGCATGTTGCAAAAGCAAAGACCAATGCTAGGCAACTCCAACCTCACATCGACTCAATGCTCGACCTCCGCACCGCTCACTAATCAGGCCTCCCACTCTCAAGCCAAACGGAGTCTGAACGCTCCTCACTACGGTGCTGGTCAAGGACCTCCACCAAAGAAAGGTCTCTTTGCGCCTCCCGTGGTAGCAAAACCTATGAAACGGTCGACATCAGATGGCGGCGTAGGCCTCGCGAAAAAGGCCGTATCGACAAATCGTTCAGTCTCGGACAGTGTTGTTCCTCCGCACCCCTCTCAACCTCAATCACAAACACATAAACATATGAACAACAAAACACTCGGCAAGGAGGCCGCAAAACAAAATGTGAATGGGCTGAATCTCCAATTAGCGGAGTTCAAAGGCATCGACAAGCACCCAGATGGCTTCGACCTACCAAAGTTTGGGCAGGCTGGCACAACCGCGCAGTACACAAAGCACTTACAAGACATGAAAATGGCTGCTGAAAAGAAACGTCGCGACAGCGGCACGAGTCTGGGATCTAAAACTGTACCAGCAAGCGCAGGTGTCAGGAAAGTAACTCAGCAGAAGACCAGCAAGATGAATCCTTCGCAGCTGGATCAATTCAGAAGACAGAAGCTAGAGGAAGCAGCGTACTGGAATACGCACAAGGTTGCTGGTGGAAACCTTCGTACCAGTGCTACAAGCCTCAACCATGAGAATATCCCCACCACTTCAGGGGCAAACCAAGACGTTCGACAAGAAAAGGAACAGTTCACTTCACAGCAAATGGACCAATTGAGAAGACAAAAAGTGGGGGAAGCAGCTCGACGAAATACGTCCACAGATGTTGAAGGGAAACTTTGCGACAGCCGCACCAACAAGGGTACTATTACCCTACCTACTGGTTCAAAAAATAATCCAGTAGTAATAGAAGAGACAGACGAAGCCACCGCACAGGGGGTGAATTGTTCGAAGAAACGTAAGCTTGATGAAGCTGCACCCCAAGGTCCGAGGGAATATAAGCGTATCAAAACGCCACATCCAATCACAAACTCCGCGTCCGGCGTTAAGAAAGTCGGACTCACACAGATGCATCTCGAGATTGGCAACTCGATCAAGAACATTGTGGATGACTATTCCTCATTCCATTATCGATACGGACATTTAGACGAAGTTGGCGAGACAACCTCCCCTGTCGCCAGCACTTCGCGATCAGTCCCACGCCAGGGACTCTTTAACGATGACATTGACTTCAATCACCGAGAGGTAATCAACAAAGTGCGCCACCCAGCGTACTCCATGAACCTCCCTGATCCCACTATTCCTGCGGACATATTGTCAAAATGCCCAAAGGATGCCGATGGCTTTCCCCGCGCACCAGATGGAGGAATTACAGAAGAGACGGCCGAAGTACTCTGGCTTTTACAAACACAAGGAAATGCGAATGAGTGGAGAGTTGGTGCAGATGGCGAGTGGACTCGCCCATCTAGATTGGAAAACCCGCTGAGAATGCACTGCAGCGCGTTCATGCCGAGCGCTAACCTGGAGTTGAAGAAATGGCTGAATGCTGCGAGAGAGAAGCAGGAGAACGACCTGAGTAATGGAAGCTCAGGCTTTGGCTTCGAGCAGTGGATAACTGCCTAAGGATTTTGAGATTTCGACTTCGATCACTAAGCGCTACAGATCTCTTGCTTATCCTGCTTTGGGATATTGGGTGACCCGGAATTCCGCACGTTTGCTCTTTGGGTGTGGGCGGATCTCTGTACTTTCAATTTGGTCCAGCTGGCTGTTGCAGGAGATTTGGCATACTCTCCTCCATTACTGGACGACGTCCTATATCTTTCGTCAGAGCAACTCAGCTTGCATTATTTGTTTGTGTAAGTCTGTCGGTGAAGTCTCCATAGTCATGAGTCTTCTAGACGAGTAGCCACTTGTATTTCTACTCTGCCCTGCTTAAGTATAATATATGAGTTTATTCAAATACTCTCGAATTGTTTGATCTTCGTTGACAACAAAGTGTATACGTCGGAAGCAGCACACAGGCATCCAAAAAGCACCGCCACTAGTGCAAAACACACTTTACTTCTCAGCCTGGAATCGTCCAGGCATCCATCAATTTTCGAATACGCTGCGATCAGACTACAGTATCAAGAGAGTGAATGACATAGATTTTGTGAGTTGTCGGTCCAACAATGCTCCGGTCAAGAGACGGTGTCCCCTTGCCTTGGGCGAGCCTTAAGGGCTAGGAAACATCTCTGGCTTGTTAGACGTAGTAAGAGTAAGACTTGATGCAATCAAAGAGAAACAAGAAGTGCGACTCCTTGAGTCTGCCATGCGCGTATTGTGTTCTCTGGTCCTGGCCCGCTTTTTAGAAGAACGGACGAAGTGAGAGGTAAAAGTACCCCCACCGGCTTTAAAGAAAAATCACTCCTCGTTGGCCTGATCTTGCAACTAGTAGGCGAAGAACTAGGTATTTATTCTCATATTGCTGCTTCAACCGTGTCTGTGCCGATCCAACTGTAAATGAATCAGACAACTCGAGTATCTATTCTACGCAAAAGACGATCACCATCGTTGAAATGACTTTTATGTAGACGGACGAGCCTGCCCCTGAGAGTCATCATTCGTAGTTCATGCGCATTTACCTGATCAAAGCCGCTTCAGAGAACTCGCATAGCTCCGAACGGACTAAATTTCTCGGCGCTCGAATCCTATGCAGAACTACACGCGAAGCCACGAACAAACTTTAGACAGGGATTCACTTGAAATCCGTCCGATGAAAATGCTGAGCATGCTCGCAAGAACATTGCACCGCTTGAAGAGCCGGATTCTGCCCGCGGTAATCCGCTCGAGGTGTCACTCGGAAGGCCGGCTTGGCAGTGGAGTTGCCCCAGGAAGACTAGCGACATAAGCAGGAGGCATACGCTGATAGAGAATTTACCCGATTAGACCCATTTCTGACTTTCGTGCGAATCAAACAAGAAATGTAATTGGGTACTAGATGCGGGGAGAACCGTGAATGATTTCCGCACGTTGGGGCGCAAGATCGCCTACTCCCGTCGGCGTGATGATCTGCGTATTCCCAGGATGGTGTCAGCCACGGTCAAACATAAGGAACAGGACGGGAAAAGGTACCCATTTTGTATAAATATGAATGTGCTCCTCTACATTAGAGCCTCACAATATTCACCTCTGAGATCTCTACCTCTACATGATCCTGAGACATGTATCCCAAGTACTTCCTCCCTTTACTTGGACTTCTGAGCACAACGGCGCAGTCGCACCCATCCTCGAGCTTTCAAGACAAATGCGCTGCTCTCGCGGACAAGATTCATCTTGACTACACCTTCAAGCTAAATATAGCAGAATATCTCGCGCCAAATGCAACGATCGACTATAAAGCGGATGGTATTAATCAAACATGTATTGACTCCGGTCTCGTGGCTTACCCGATTCCCGTCGGTTTATGCAGGCTGAATTTGAGGGTTGAGACGACCGAGAAGAGCGCGACGTATATGGAAGTTTGGTTGCCTGAGAACTGGAAGGGAAGGACAATGACGACCGGAAATGGAGGATTGGCTGGCTGTATGTCATCGGCTCCCTCGCAACACCTGAGGCCTTTGGCAATGAGGACTTCTGCTGACATTACATGCAAGGTATCCAATATACAGAGCTTGCGTACGGTGCTTCGTATGGATTTGCAAGCTTCGGAACTGACGCCGGACATAATGGAACCTCAGGTGGAGCGTTCCTGAACCAGCCCGATGTGCTTGAGGACTTCAGCTGGCGCGCCCTGTACACGGGCGCCTTAGTTGGAAAGTCAATCACTAAACAGTTCTACGGCCGGGACTGCGGTAAGAGCTATTACCTTGGTTGTTCGTCCGGTGGAAGACAAGGATTTAAGGCGGTGCAAAAAAATCCTGAGCTCTTCGATGGAGTGGTTGCGGGTGCACCAGCCATCGATTTCCTTGGACATCTCTCCTGGTTTGGATATGCGTTCGAAACACTGGGGTTTAACAACATTAGCAATAGCATTATTACGATCGAGCAGTGGACTGCTGTCCAGGCAGAAGTAATGAAGCAATGCGACAAACTTGACGGGGCTAGCGATGGTATTCTCGAGGATCCCACGGCCTGCAAATTCGACTGGACACCCATTACCTGCGCCGATGGTTCTAGTAACTCTTCTTCCTGCCTCACAGCCTCCCAAGCTGCAGCTGCAGCCACACTATTCGCGCCCATAACCTACAATGGCGAAGAATTGTCCCCAGGGCATCTCCACGGATATGAGAATACGCTCATCACTTGGCTCTATACTCCACTCGTTGTGGTTTGGCTTCCTGAATTCTTCCGTTACGTCATCTATCAAGACGTCTCTTGGGACCCCACCACTTTTACACTGAAGGATGCTGCAACCGCCATGCAAGAAAATCCATTTGACCTGAACACATATAATGCCGACATATCCGCCTTCCGCGATCGTGGCGGCAAAGTGCTCCACTGGCATGGAATAGCTGACCAACTCCTATCAGCAGCCGTCTCCAATATGTACTACAAAAACGTACAGGAGAAGCTTGGGGCCAGCGTTGCGGAGCTTGACGACTTTTACCGCTATTTCCGTGCATCGGGCGTTGGCCATTGCTACGAAGGCCCTGGAGCGAATATGTTTGGACAGCTAGGTGGACGGGCATCTACTGACGACCCTGAGGATAACTTGCTATTGAGTATCGTGGAGTGGGTCGAGCACGGCAACGCACCTGAATACATCCGAGGCACAAAGTATGTCAACGATACTGTAAGCTTGGGCGTTGACTTCAAGCGAAAGCATTGCAAGTATCCTAAGGTGAATCATTACAAGGGAACGGGAGATGGGAAGGATGAAGAGGGATGGGAGTGTGTCGAACCCAAGAATTGAGAAGGATTACTTATCTAGTGTATGATGTAAGAAAATGGAGTTGATGCTAAGGACTATACACTCGGTCCGATAGCTTGAATACAATCAATGCAAATGCTCAGACTTTTCAAATAGACATAGAACCTTTTGGCTAGCTTTAAATTACTACTGTACAAACCAGAGTGCAATACTGGTGGTGATTTGAGGTACACGTAGCTCAGCGCACTATCCTTCCCTACAAACAGCCTGAGTTTGGCTGCTTTGAATTCCAAAATAGTGAGTCAATGTGCTTGTACACTATACTTAGGTCCCCTCTCATTGATTCGATATGCTCCTAACTCCCAACACCCATTTCAAAGCTGTGGAACGGGCCGGCGGTGATATCATAGGATGCCGAGCACTTATTATCCGTGAATCTTGCAAGATCGTGGTTGGAAGTGCCCAGGCAATCTGCCCTATTGTAGCTGACCGCTTCCACGTAGAGAAAGGTCTCGCCATCTACAATTTCGAGGAAGCAGTACTTGTAACCCGGCTCAAGGGAAAGGCACTGTGCTGATGGAATGCTATTGTACTCGGTGCCCGAATAGACGGCGTTACTGCGGTCGTCACAGCTTGTGTTGCTGCAGTACAATGCCCAGGTTGTCGTATAGGCGGAGGTGATGAAGAGGGTGGCTGCTGCTAGAAGGCGTATTTTGTGGGATCGTGCAGAGGTGGTCGATTGAATTAGAGAGAGTGCTTGAGTTGAGGGAAGTAAGTGATGAGAAAAAAGATGGATTCGAGGGTGCTCATGGGATTTTTCTGTCGTAGTCTCGGGTGTCAGAGTACCCAAGATAGCAGCTCGTCCGGGTTGTAGGATTCGTTTTCGAGCGAATCGTCATCGTTGTTGGCTTCCTAGCACTCAACTTAGCAGCTGCCTCAGGTGGCGAAAGCAACCTTTTGTTTGCATTAGTGTGCCCTTACACGAAAGGGCAAGTTGTCGTTCCTAGGTCTATTAGTAGGTGGCAACATGGATGTTCAAACAAGCTTGTCACATATCCACGACAGCCCAGCCGACCTTATTTACAAGCTCCTTACTGAATCAGACGTAGAGATAATTACAGTATACGATTCAAGCTCGCTCTTTCTCTAAGCGTAAGCGTGCAAACTGCTATGCGGGTATCTAAATGCCCAGAAGGTATGCCCCAAATCCATATATCCTAACATTCAGTCATGCAATCCGTGCCCAATAATTTTTCTCAGGCAGCATTTCCCCGAACGCCGTAAATGCAAGATGTCTCAAATCATACAGTATACATCATCATATCAAGGTCGCACCGAAGACCATCGACGACAAAACGATAGCACTGCACACCAGTATTGCTGTCCAACCTCCCTGGGGTGGCCTGATAGCCCCAGGAGCAGCACCCTTCGACTTGCTGGGGCTCGGGGAGCTAGTGTCTCCATTGCCTGTGGTAGGGTTCCCTGAGCCCTGGCCCTGCTGTGACTCCTTGCTCGTTACACTTCCACTCACACACGCTTTCTCGTCCAGCGCGCCGTTGCTCCCAAATGCCACATCCGCGGCCTTGTTCCAAAGCGAGGTCACGTTCAGGTACATATCTGGCTCATACCAAATTCGACAGCTGGCCGTATCGTTCAAGAACTGCGTTGGAATCCCATCCTTCT
This sequence comes from Periconia sp. TS-2, assembly GCA_030378425.1. Taxonomy (NCBI): domain Eukaryota; kingdom Fungi; phylum Ascomycota; class Dothideomycetes; order Pleosporales; family Periconiaceae; genus Periconia; species Periconia sp. TS-2. Next base: position 313,940 of record JASNQO010000003.1, on the reverse strand, counting down.
CTAAGCCTTTGCGGATGTTATCCTGGAAGTTTACACTAGCGTCCGAAACGGCAATGCTGAACGGAATAGGTAAGATTTTCATCCAATCATTCATCTCTGAGCGGCTGTTGGCGAAGTCCGAGATGACGTATTCGGAGACTGCGGTCAGGTAGTCGGATTGAAGGACAAGTGATCCCTTTGTGCCGCCCACAGCTTGCATCGGACCGGTATGAGGTCGACCGCCTACGGCGAGGGTGCGGACGCCGGATTGTTGGACCATGAGCTCGACAAAAAGGGAGCAGGTGGAGGCACAGATGCCGTCGGAGAGCATGATGATGTCGTCAGCCTTGAAAGGGTCTTCGGTAAAGTTGGATCGATCGCCGTAGCCAGTCATTTCCACGCCGATAGAAAAGCGGTTAGACGTTGTTGTGAGCGGGTCACTGAGGTTGTAGCGAAGAAGGTTGGTAAAGTTATCACCGTTGAATTGATCTGGTGGGTACATGTCCTTCCAGGAGTCGAAATCTTTGAGGTCTTTATCTAGGTAGGAGTGGTAGTTAAAGGGACTGGTGTAGAGATCGCCGTTCAGAGCGGTGATGGTATCGAGAGTGGAGACTGAAGAGCCAATGAGGTCGCTGCCTTGATGTCCCCGGTACCTTGATAGGACTTGTGGCTTCTGCGTTGGGAAAAATTGCAGGTACATGTCGTATCCCAGTAGGACTTTACCACCGCCGTTACTCCGTATATCGATGATGTGCTTGGTAATGCTCTCGCTTTTGGCCTTCGAAATATACTCCTGGACAACACTTTGAAATTCCCTCGCATCCGCGTTGCTCTCGGTGTTGAATGTCTGTACCATAAGCACTCCAACTTTGCTTCCGCCGTTGTTGATAGAGAAGCCCGCAAGTACAACGTCGGGAGACGAATGCTCAACGAGAGGGCTAGGATAGTTCTCCGGGACGTAGCGGCGATCGAGTTCGGCCTCGCGAGGGTTTTCCAAGTGACGTGGTAGCTGATGTGGACTCCTCTTCTTGATCTTATTAGAGTTCGATGATGGCGAAACAAACGTCTCGTAGAAGCTCTTGCCATCACTGATATAACTCCAGTAACCGGGATCCTGTACGATGGCCAAATTATTATATTCGTTCGAAGTGCCGTTTTCAAAGGTCAGGTTGACCTTCGCACCGGGATAGAAGCGCGGGTTCGTAAAGTATCCGTAGTTCTCCGCTGGCTGCATGTAGAACAGCGCGTTATATCTCGTATCCGGATCATGATACGCATTTAACGCACTTTCGTCTTGCAGAAATTGTGTGACATCTTTTCCGTCAATCTGTGTGACTGCGGAAGGCGTGAAGCCCGCGCCGCCGGTGTGATTGAAATCATGAATGGCCCAGATCTTGGGCGTTTCTGACCCATCTTTTGATGCGGAAATGAGGGCAACCTGCCTGTTTCGTCGCCACCTGAACGCACCGCCGTATGCCATTCCGCCAAACGAAAGATGCCCATCATGTGCTTTGACCAACAAGGCTGAGATATCAGTCTCGAAATCAAACTCGTTGTCATATTTCCCGTCTGTAATATTCTTCGCGATGCCATCTAGCCCGCTCATGAGGTCCACGGCTCCATTTGAGTATCCTTTCGGTGGGCTCTTGAGATAACTTAATGTCGATTGGAATTCTAGCATTTGCTTCAATGCAGTGACGGTGTCCGATGCTGCATCTGTGTCGATGGGAACGGATTTAAGACAGGCATATGCGAGCTAAGGTGTTGTTAGATATTAATCCTCGACTACCAACCTGCTGCGATCACTAAAGAGATGTGCGACTTACATCGGCTTCTACACTAGGACTGTCAAATGAAGTTTGCGTCACCAAGTCCGCAATCTGTCCGCATGCCTTGCCTGTTTCTATGGGTCCCGAGATTGTCTCCGTAGCCGTAGGTTCTTCATTATCGGTTGTCGAAGATCTCGTTGCGAACGAAAAGCTCTGGATTTGCGCCGCAGCGACTGCTATTAGCGCAGGAAGCGCTATTACGGACCTCATGGTGAGAGGTAGAGGTGAGGCACACAGGCCTCGAGGGAGGAGGGAAGGAGGCTTAGGTTACGAGTCGTGCCACGCAGTGCCGTGTCTTTAATTAAGAAGCGATTGGTGTGCAGCTCAACGAGGCACAAACGGGTTGGGGAGTCGATAATGCAAGATACGTAGGGCTGAATATATCCAAATTGAAAGCGGTATTTGCTTATGTCGTATGCAATCGCAAGGCCAGGCACCAACTTTTGTACAAGATTCGAAAAAGAATGGTTAATCCTTTTTGTTTTATCCGCTGGACAATTGGATGAAAATCGCCCTCTCTTTCTCGTATTCACAAAGTCCTTCTCTTCACAACCTCTGGCCAGAGCACCGCAACGCGAGGGAATTTCAACAACGAAGAAACAACGTCACGAAGGAAAACTTAGGTCGCGAGGCAGGTCCCTCGATCGACGCGGGGAGCACACCCGTTTTGTTTGCAGCCTGCGGTTTCTCCATCTCGCATCTGCATACGCCATCGGCAATCCGCCAAAGTAGCTGGCCAGTTCTGTTTCGAAACGGCATGGAGCGCAGCATCCTTCAGGCCACATTCCCCATTTGATTCGACAAGAGACATGAACAATGATGAAAAGGGGAAGGTCCAGTAGCGCTTGTGGAGGCCAAGATTGCCGGGGTGCTAAGGCCTAGCTCGAACCTGCTGCAGCGGCTGAACTGACTGCGCAGCTGTGCCGTACTGCAGCCACACCGGAATACGCGCTCATCTTTGCGGTCTTCCCCTGATCATTTTATTACTTCCGAGATCTCTCTTCTTTGCTAGTTGCAGAGACGCAATGTTTTTTAAAAGCATATAGAGGACTTTCGTCCAAAAATAGCCCGCGAATATTTGGGCCATTTAGCGCCGGCTGGTGTCAATAGGGAGAATACGAGGTCACACCTCCCGCCTTCATGCCGCCTGTGCCGGTCTGGAGCTCAGCCTCGCGCGATCTCAAGCGAGAAAGCGAAAAAAACGAATTTGCGGGCAAGCCGTTTGTAGCCTTTGGAAACCACGGAACATCGCACGTACGCTAATAAGTGGAGATGAAAGCGGCGCAGTTTGCGAGGCACAAGCGACGAAGACCGCTCGGAAGAGGCAAAAGCTCACCATGTGACGTCGCAATGTCCCTTGCGTGCCTCGTGCAAGTTCCTCCCGAGCTTTATTTCGATGTCCCTTCATCAAGCTCCTTCGCTCAATTGACGAGGAATAGTGGATGCTCGCAGTTTCTACTGGCAGGAGAGATCTTTGCGCCGATGGCGATCAGTTTTGAAACGTTTTGCCAGGTTGAAACTTTTGGAAGGTCTCTCAAATTGGAGTGGTACCTCTATAGCTGCCTTCTCTATTAGGATGCTAATCAGCGGACAGTTTTAAGGCGTCCTGGAAGCCCCTACAGAATCCTACAAACAAGCATCGGAAATATATGAAACGAACAACAACCCTGCAGGGCAATGTCCGTAGGATGCCGATCAATACACACCTATTAGGAGCTCTCCTCTAATGCGCAATGAACTATCCGATTCTTCTCTATCGAGAATACAGCGGTCTAATCCTACCTTTTCTCGCCTGCCTTCCGATTGCCTGATTGCATACCATTTTCCGTGTAACTCCTTCCTTTCTATGCTCACTAAGTGCTTGAAACCTTGGCATCCTTCCTCTTCGCCTCCAATGACTGATCCCTCCACTCGTCCACCTCTTTCAATGCCCTACTTGGTTCCTTCTTCCTGGTTAACAGAAATCCTTGGATCTCCGCCGGGCTGAACTTGGCCTCTGGTAGTTTTCCAGCGAATTCGTCGGCCATGACTTTGAGTTTCTCTGGCTCTACAATATCAAGGACAGGATCGCGCTTGAGCAGCTCTAGGAACTCATCATCTTCCCTTATGCTTGACAGCTTGCCTTTAGAGGAAGGCCTACTTGACGACTTGTTCGATGAGGGAGAATCCGTGGAAGGGCTGTTATCTCGCTCCGTGGAGTACATACGCTTGAAGATGTCGCCTGTTTGCTGGTGTGTCGCGAGCGTGAATTGCACCTTCAAGTCTACACGACCCGGTCGAATGAGTGCGGGATCTAACTTCTCCGGATGATTCGTTGTCATGATGAGCACGCGACCCTCGTGTGAAGCTGCCCCATCAATCGTGTTAAGTAGACCGGAAAGTGAGATCAAGCTCTTAAATCCGCCAGCGGCTTGTTGTGTAGCTGGTGGCTTGGTTAGCGCATCCATCTTGGAGACCTTTGTAAGCCCATCATCAGATGTTGAACCGTCGCTACCTGCATCAGAGGAATCGGACGATGCGGGGACAGCATCTTCGGACCGTCGGAGTCCAGCTGAGTCGATGTCTTCAAGGAGGACAATGCAGCGGCGCGGCAAGGTGGTGAACAGCTTGTTTAGGTGCGACTCAGTCAAGCCGACCTCCATAAGGGAGATACAGTAGATGTCGAGACCGAAGATCCCAGCGAGAGCGAAAGATAGCGACGTCTTTCCAGTGCCGGGAGGGCCATGGAAGAGGTATCCTCTGCGATAAGGGATACCGCGAGCAGCGTACCAGCGAGCACTTGCCGGATGCAGATACTCATTGATGTCCATGACAATATTTGCCTTTTGTTTTTGATCTAGAGAAACAGTCGACATAGGCCTCGAAGGACGGCATGACTGACGATCCCATGTGCAGTCGCCTCTATCCTCCTTTGGCGCAGGTCGGTAGACGCTCGTCATCTTGTTCTCTTTTGTTAGTGTCCATTTCTTGATGGAGTTTAGCAATTCTTTGATAGGCTCAGTGCTCCTTCCCCAGCACGTAATCGTCAAATACTGATCATCGGATTCACTCCATAAACTCCTCTGCTTTTCCCTTCTTGTCCTCGCAAAGCTGAACCTTCGGCCTTCAAATGAAAACACATCGCTGCCATAGTTTGGCTCGTACTGCGGTGGGATGTTGCTGGCCCATTTCTCAAAGTTGAAAATACCCGATTCGTCAAGAACATCTTCATCTCTGGCATTTCGCTCCTCATCACTGTCTTCGTAGGCGCTTACCCACTTTGTCACTGCTTTTAGATCTCGGCTCAACTTCGTCATGCGCTGCTCGGCAATCCAAGACATAAGTTGCGAGAACAACTGGTCGTCATCTTCGATACATATTGAGGACTCAAAGTACGAGGAAACAATGCTAAGCGCCCGATAGTACACAACTTGAGCTCCCTTTGAGAGACCAAAAATGACGAGCGCACCGGACACAACGAGACCGATATCGAAACCGAAGAAGCGGAAGATGAGTTGGGAGAAGATACCATAGCCGGGAATCAAGGCATCCAGAAGTGTGGAGGGAACGCTCGTCAAGGTTGCATTGGAAGAGAAGTCGAATTTAAGATGTTGAAGTCGCGCAAAGTCCATCTTGGATGGCAGAAGAGATGGTGTGGAGAACAAGTCCCTTGAAAGTGAATTTTAAAAATCGAAGGGACTAACTCTTTGATATTTGAAAGGGGAGGGACCAATGATGGTAACGTCCCAAATGAAACGAGAGCAGCGATACCAACGCAGGCTACAAGCAGAGCTTGTCAAACGATAATCTTGAAACAGAGAGGCTGATGGAGTCCGGACCTTTTATACCATGAATCTATGCTATGTGCGGCCTCGATCTAAGGCAAAAGTGCGTGTTAGCACCCATATCCTGCATCAGGTGAGGCTAGAGCATACTCCTGCCCTAGAACTCTTCACCTGCATCACATCTCATTTGTCGTCGACCTGGATTAGCCGGCTTATTGTCCCGACGTAGCCGCGATCTCAGCTTGCAAGGCTCAGGCAACAGTCGCACAGATGACGAATCACCGCATCTAGCTGACCGGGAGGAGTCACCTTAGAGTAGGAAACCCTACTACCCTCTGCAGACTTCCGCAAGAGGATGTTGCGACAAGATCTACGGCTGGATCTGTCCCAGTGTAGGAAATGGTGCTTATTCGCTAGACGTAACTCAAAAAGGATGAAGGCCAGGCAGCAGTACGCGACCATAACTGTTTTCGCATCTTCCCGTGCATGAGGAACCGTAGAATTCCTTCAATGACAGCATCATGCATGTAAAATTGTATCAACACACGGAGTAGCCGTTGAGTGCGCAAAGCGTAAGGTGGAGGGCGGTGTGGCTGTGGGGCGGCGCACCGCCACGCTGAAATCATCCTCCCTGCGCGACCACCAAGCTACTCCTACCTGCAGCCCAATAAGTCCTCTCATATTCCGATCCTCGTTTGCAGATACTTATAGAAACTACCCTATCATAATTCTAAAGTCATTCAGAAGCAATGCCTGTGTATTCGTAGGTAGTTCCCCACATCACGAGGCCGAATGGAGGATGCGAGCTGAGTTTGCTATGACCAAATACGACACGAACTGAAATTGTACTTGACAAGCACAGTACAAAATCAATACATGTGGAAGGGTATTGGCGTGCTGTGAAAGTAGAAAAGTCTCTTGTTGCTACCTTCTCGAATATGGCCAGACTATTCATCGCCTCAAAGGATCCTTAAAAACTGTGAGTGTAACCGAGGCAATAATTTCTTATTGGTCAATACATTCTACCATCCAGTGTCATGAATGATTTTTGAAAATCAACTTGCGAAATATGTATATGCAGGCGACTAGGAACCATTGCAATATGTAAGTTTTTACTTTTGGTCGAACTTATTGCAGCAAGTCTGGGATTGGACTACTCATGAGGTCAGTCAGCAAAGTGAAGCTTGGACCACAGCTGACAGTATCATCTACTGCTATTGTATCGAAGACGTTGTGTGTCCTGCGGTGATTCGTCTTATTTGAGGAGATAATGTCCTAGGAGGAAAAGACGTTGCGCTCCTCCATCAAGGCATCTATCCAGGACTCACGAGCTCCTGCTTTGCTAGACACTGGGATAGCGAAATGCACAGTAATTGGCCATACACGAGTCTCTGTATTTTTCTTAGGTACATTTCGAGCAACAATCAGCCACACCCTGTCTTCCCCTCTGTGAATACGGACTAGGAAGTTTGAGAAGAGACCCAAGCGATCAATCACCGACATCGGACTCACAGGGAGGATCCCATACTAGGCTATCTTTTGCATGTATGGTAGTATCTTCTAGATATCACCCTCAGTTCACAGTATCCCCACTAGGGACAATGCCCCACCGTTTATTAGGAATAAGGAAGGACCAGACTCCCTCGATCAAATGCAAAGCCCTGCAGTGGTTGAGCATCGGGTGGAGCCACCCGTCGAAGACATGATCAACCATGTCCCAACAAGCGCCCGGTGCGCTCTGGCCACCTGCCATTGATGGAGGGTTTGGAACCCTCCCATCCCCAGCCCTGCCGTCGCCGCCAGATAGTGGGACCACCGGGTGGCCGCCCAAAGGGCAACAAAGACATTGTCAAGCGGCTGAAGCGCTGCCAGAAGCAGGAGCAGAAGGAGTGGAAGAGGCAGAGGAACCTGGTAGGGCTGGCTGGCAGACCAAGGAAGAGGGCGCACGGATGCTATAAGCAGGAGAATGCCGAGAGACGGGAGGCGATGGACTAGTGGTATCCGGAAATAGTCCTTATGAAGAATAGGAACAAGCACCGTTAAGGGGGTGAACCACTGGATTGTTCCATTTCCGACCAACCTTCACGATGCCACCAATCCATAGAGCTCGGTACCTGTCATAACGCAGCCCGAGGTACCTCAGCACCGAATCCTCATCCTCAAGCCGGAAAAATTGGGCAGTCCAATCATTTCTGCTCCGGGTCTCCCTCTTCCGCCCTTGCTTCCTCGAATTCGCCATGCATCTTCTGAACATCTTCCTTCTTCGGCACGTCGTCCGGATGAGGGTTCCCTTCATGGTGGCCTCCGCCGCTCAGCTTGTTCCACAGAACAAGTAGGGCCAGCAATCCTAGCAGGACCGCGACGATGGTGGGAGCAGCAGGATGTCGCATGGCCCGATTTCTTATCGCACTTCCTTTAGCAGGCGTTTAGATGTCTTCTGGTGTTTCCACAGTTGATTTTTTTTTGGCTGATTTTGGACGTCTTTGCTGTCCTCAGCTTCGGCATGTTAGCTGATGGTTTGGGTACCCGTGGTATAATAGCTCTTACGATTCTACTTTTTCGTGTTTGTTTTGACTTTCTTGGGAACTGGATTTCCTGGCCGATTTCGGTGTGTAAGAATCTGGATTACGGCGGTAGGCTAGAAAGGAAAGCAAACAGTAGATGCACAAGATTCCCTGAGCTCAATATATGTTCGCTGGTAGATCAATATCAATCTCTCTTGACGAATACTGTTTTGCTTTGTGAGAGGTGTCGTGGTAATGAAGCTGAGCTTGGGCTTGGAAACGAAGTCGGGGGATCAGCGTGGAATCTGCGATATTAGGCTAGCGTCGCAGAAACACGGACGATACTGCAGGCCCAGCTCCGACTATTCGCGTCAATGAAATCATATTCATGTGAGTGCGTGCTTCGACTGTGCATCATGACCTCTAGGCGAGGCCCGTGTGTAGCGGGAAGATTCTAGGGTGAGAGAATTTCAAGGAATTTTTTGCTGTGCGCGCGCCACGGGTCGACAGCTAGAGTGTTCATAATTGTGGACTATAGTCGACTAGACTGAACTTATCTTCATTAATGGAACTCAACGAGGAAGTCGTCACGATATTTTCTCACTGGGAAGAGAACAATGAATCATTCCAGTATCATGCAGTAAGATCTGTCTATAAGACTCGCTCTCTCCGTCCATCCCACTCCAGCCTCTCCGCGAGCATTCCCCACATAGGTTCCGCCCCAACCCTTCCCACATTACGTAGCCCGGCTGTGACAAATGGCAGCAAACTCTCGAATTTTATCTCAATTGTCTTCAAAGCATCTTCGAGGTTCGATGTACGGGCCGTTTGAATAATCGTATCGTCCACTTCGTCCGCGGAATTGCCATCGGAGTCGGAAGAGGCATCCTCGACAATTGCGGGTATGAAGCTTTTGCGTCTCGATGCTTTGAAATTATGCTTCTCAGGAATCTTGCGTGCGGGCTGAGATGGGTAAGTCTTGACCGGATGCTCGGAGGAGGTGGAATGTGATTGTGAGTATAAGACACCAAGGTCAAGTAATGAAATGATGGCTTTGTGGATCGGCCTCAGATTTTCTGATAACAAGGCCTGATCTTGAAGTTTAGCGATGTATTTGATGTGGATGTTGGACATTCCGTCGATGTCCTCAGCTTTCAGCATTGCGTCGACCATTTCCTGGCTAGACAGCTCGATCACTGCCTCTGTCAGGTAGGAACGAATGACACTCGTAAACCAGACAAGGCGCTGGCGAAGTTTGTAGCTCAGCTGTCTATGCTGAAAATTCTTGATTTGACGAATGGCTCGGGTTGAGACTCGTTGTAAGAGATACTTCATGCGGTAGGTTTGAAGTAGGAATGTAAAGATTTGCTGATAAATGGGAATGGAGGAGCGTTGGATGATGTTCATGATCGGCCAGGGTAACTACATAAGATGAGCACAGTGCGTTGCTGTAGCAGATAGAATCTAATTTACTTACGGCATAGTCAAGGCTAACATTGGCCAGCCTTTTCACGGACCCTCCCTTTGCCTTTGAACGACTCGAGCGAACAACGATCTTCTCAGCATGACTTTGAGTCATTCCGACAGCGAAAATTCCGCGAGCAAGCTCAGTCAGAAGGAAGCGATCGTTCCAACTCCTCTGACCAGCATCCATCCGCTCAAATACCGCGTCGGCGAAGTCTTGGAAGATTGATCCATTTGCGCCGAGGTAGAGCATCTTAAAGTTGCTTAAGATCCTCATGAGCTCGCAGACGGAGAAAAGATGTTTGCATAGAATAGTCGACGCAAGGGAATACTTGCTCCCAATCCATGTCTGGAAGGCGGCTTGGAATAGCTCCGAGAATGGGGAGAGTGGTATTCCTTCTGACGCTCCGCAGACCGTGTTATGATTAAGGCGAGGCTCAACCTCAGATGATTGTAGACCTGATCTATAGAGGCCTAGCTCCTTCAAGAATACAACGCTCTTTCCCGTGTTGAAAATTTTTCGCGCAGCTGGTTGAAGGAACGTCGGAGAGCGTAGCGCATTTTCTTTGCCACGGCGAAGTACATAACGGTCATGCCACAGAGAAGACGCCTCGTTGCTGGAGTCATTCTCAAAGACGAAAAAGGTCTCGTCGTTTGTGCCAAGCTCACCGGATTCCATCCAATGGCAGATGGGCTTGAGGTAGGTCTGCAGACACTCAAAGAAGATTTGGGAGAAAAACTCAAAGATCTCCTGGTCCAGGGTCATCTGTGCAAGACTAATTTGGTTGAACAGTGTCTCGAGGTGGATAAATGGATTGACTAAGAGTTGTGGTTCGATCTCTGATATAAGTTCGGCGAGACGAAGAATAGGACGAGACATCGTTGTAATGTCTTTGTTTAGCTCGAGCAGGCTCACTGCCAGTGGAACTTCGGGAACTATGTACTTGTGCTGCAGGGCCGCGAGGGCTTGGTCGTAGCTTGCAAGTCTTGACCTCACGGCTGCTTCGAATGTCTGGATGAGAGGGAGTGATGAGGGCCGTTTGATCCATAGTCGAAGCCGCAATAGCTTACGTCCGGTATCTGTCATCTCTGAGAGCAAGTGATGCGTAGTCGTATGTATTGCATGGCTCAAAATATACTTGTTATCAACCCGGATAGTGTTCCGCTCCTTGTCGGTGTGGTAAAGGGAGGTTCGAAGGCCGGCTAACATGAAGAGCGTCTCTCTAATAGCTTGGAGTTCTGTAATTTCAATTTTGTCTTCCCCTTCTTTCTGCTCCCGTTTCCAGAACTGCGCCTCCGTCAACTCCCTGACAAGACCCTTGGGCACAGGAACAACGCAGGTTTCGGGGTCATACACATCGCTCTCCTCAACGCTCGAAGCCGGCGACAATTTCACTGGCTCTCTCTTCCTTGGCGTTTGCTCATCTTCTGAGGACTCGACAGCGTAATCAACATCTTTCCAGATCTCCTCATCGCTGTACGGATCCTCTTCCAGGATCTCCTTCCATGTCAGGTCGGGCGGTGGCTCAGGTGGTCTCAGCAACTCTAATGCTTCAACTTTGGAGTTTTCTGTCGGCTGATCTGACAGTTGTAGCAGTAGCGAAAGATACTCTGGGGTCCATTTACTGCGTTTCTGATTGATCTCCTTAACTCGCTTGGCAAGCGCATCAGCCAAATCATCACGATTCAACACGCGGAACTTCTCGTCCAGACCGGCATAAGTTGCTTGCACCTCAAACTGGTTCGTACGGGCATACTGATGCGCCCGGAGTCCTCTTGTCGCGATCTCCTTCGCGTGTCTGTATGCTTGCCTGTTTGCGTCGGGGTCGAATTTCAAAATCGAATGGATCAACTCATCAGTAAGCGCCGAAATCTTCGCATTCTGCGCCATGACAAACAATCCTGACTCCTTCTCTTTAAATAACGGCTGGAGTCGTACTTTGTTCCTACGTTCGTCAACAAGCCGAGTCGCGCTCACTAGCAAGGGTTGCACGTTAAGTGCTTCCCTTTCGGGTATAGCCGCTTACGCACACCCTTAATGGAGCGTGAAACCAAGAGCAACGGCCCGCACGGCAATGCGCCGTTGTACCTATTACGCAGTACGAGTCGCTGCTTTCCTCCTCCTCTCGCTCCTTGCCACATCGCACAATGGCGTTGCCTCAAGCGATGCGGATACTGGCTGCGGCCACAGCATGCATTCTAATCTTCATATTCGCCCAGCTTTTCTGGGGCGAGCAGCGGGAGATGCAGATGCCCGCAAAAGCACCACAACCGCCAGGACCGCCGAAGCTCAAAGAGTGGGATCATGACCCCATGGAAGATGGTGAGTCGAACATGATGAACGATGCGCGCGAGAGCTAATCTCTTCGTGTACAGCCATCGGCGAACCACCGGAACCTCTCCGAAGAGTCGACGGCGACAACTACGAGCCAAACAATGCCAATAGCGCGCGCATCAATGCTACGATAATTAGTCTAGTGCGTAACGAAGAGTTAGGGGATATGCTACAGAGTATGAGGGACTTGGAGAGGACATGGAACAACAAATTTAATTACCCCTGGTCTTTCTTCAACGACAAGCCCTTCACCGACGAGTTCAAGAAGCAGACCAGTGCTGCGACGAAGGCTAAAACATATTACCGTACGTCCGCCACCTATTGAAACAAACTGCATCAAATCCTCGATCGTACATACTAATTGCTCTCCACACAGACCTCATTCCCGCCTCCGACTGGGATATTCCGTCATGGATAAACATGGACCTCTACCAAGAATCCGTCTCCCGCCTCAAAGAGAAAGTCCAGTACATGGACAAGACATCCTACCATCAAATGTGCCGATGGAACAGCGGTTTCTTCGCAGATCACCCCGGCCTCAAAGACTTCCAATACTACTGGCGCGTCGAACCCAACGTACATTTCTTCTGCGATGTCGACTACGACGTCTTCGCCTACATGTTCGATCATAATAAGACATATGGCTTTACCATCAACATCCACGACTCGCCTGAGAGCGTAGAGACACTGTGGCCCGAGACATTGAAGTTTTTGGAAGATCATCCCAACTACGAGGTGGAAAACAATGCTAGGGCATGGCTCGAAGACGGAAGCCTCAAACCTGATGGCAAGAGGATTGCAAACGGATACTCTACCTGTCACTTCTGGTCCAATTTCGAAGTCGCCGACCTGGACTTCTGGCGGGGCCAGAAGTATAAGGATTACTTCGCCCATCTCGACCGTGTAGGAGGCTTCTTCTACGAACGCTGGGGCGATGCACCCGTGCACAGCGTAGCCCTAGCCTTATTCGAAGACAAGAGCAAAATCCATTGGTACGCTGCCCTACTCTCCCTTTCTCCTCCGTATCAACCCAATACTAACCCCCTACACAGGTTCCGCGACATCGGCTACCAACACATCCCCTTCTTCAACTGCCCCAACAACCCCAAATGCTCCGGCTGCTCAACAGGCAAGCTCACCGACGGCGACAAAGTCCTCCTCCGCGAGGACTGCCGTCCCACCTGGGCTAAGCACGTCGGCCTGGATTGATCACTCTGTTTACCTTGAAGTCGGGGCCTGCGTTGATCGCGACCTCTTGAACCTCTTGTATCGATGTAATATGCATGCACTGTATAAAAAGTTTACGTCAATTGCATAACGCTGGGCACTTGCTGGCTGGCATTTAGACTAGCAGTTGGTATTGGATATGATAATAGGTATAAGCAACGTCGACGATCATTGTGGTGTTTGGGCGTATAGATGCGTGGTTTGGGACTACATAGGGTAATTTGTTGCGTTTCAGCGTCTAGTATAGAATTGTCTACTTGAAATGATGCATGGCTTTCTTGCTGAATGGAATGACGGGCCGATTGATGAATCAACGAGCGTGACTACATGGTGTTTTCAAGTTGCGCCTTCGTTTTGCGAGTGACAACGACAATGACACTTCATTTACTGAAGTATAGAAGGCACATCACGCATAGTCAAGCACGCAGAACAAAAACACACACACAAGAAGCTCGAAAATGGAATTTCTGTACACAACTACAGCGGGATACCGCTCTCCCCAGACCATCGGCAGACAGACTACACAGCCCCATGACCCAAACCGCTTTCAAGGAAAATAAAAAAGCCGTCACCAAATAGTGATACAAGCGGTTACCATCCCTCCCCCTGATATCCCATGTTTCTAATCCCACATTTTAAAAATGATGACTTCTACATTCGAGGTTTGGTTTGCGCGAGCTCGTGTTGAGGAGAGGGATGGAACGGCATGCCGAGTTTTGTCTTTATTTCTCTTCGGGGTATAGGGCTTCCTTTAGGGGGATGCCGAGCTCTTCACGGATGGGCTCGAGCTCCTGGAGGTATTCTTCATACTGGCCCTTGTTCTCGACCTTGAACTTGATGCCTGGATGAAGAGGTTAGTAAGCGTCCTGTAAGCGGCTACTTGTACAAGTGAAGCTCTCTGCAATGACAGAGCGTCATGTACACACAGCTATGGGATGATGGAGCTAGAGACGAGGTCAGGAAAAGAACGTACCCTCGAAAACTCGCACGGCCGAGGGGAAGTCATTCACGCGGCGCGCAGCACGGAGAGCGGCGGTGATGACGGTGGGCGAGGGGACGAGATCGTACGCGAAGCAGTTGTTCAAGTTTCGCTGGCACATGGTTAGCTTATCGGTCCATATCAACCATTTCAAAGCTCATCCAGAGCTCAACGGGTGATCCCGGGACCAGCCCAAAACCCCCAGGACAAACATACCTGAAGCTCAAAAACATCGTTCACTCGGTCAAACTCCTTCTCATATCTGCGATCAAGACACCCCAGTCAGCAATGCAGCTCTAACAAGCTCAATTGAGCTCAATTGGCCTCGGCGGCCGCTCCATCGGGTATTCCCTCCCCTTGCCAGAGGCCTCCAGCCCCTCCAAAAGTGCGTCATACCTGGCAGTGAACTCCTCGAACGTCTCCTCGGCGTGCTGATCGCTGCAACGGATGGCAGACTGTGAAAAGGCGCGTTGCGCGGTCCAGGCAATAGGGCTGGCTCGGTAGGCCGGAGCTCGCACGCCTACTCGGCTGATCCTTGACGCGGCGCGTACGAAGGACATTGCTGGTCTCAATGGGTCTGATGGGAGGCTGCAGAGGCGGGAAGGGCGTCGAGCGACGGGTATCGAGGGCGGTGTTGCGGGTGGTGCTGGGTGTGCTCGGCGTGATTGTTCTGCGGTGAAAACGGAAGGGACGACCCAGCAAGCTGGTGGCATGAGATTTCGGGAGCATCACGTGAGAAGTGGGTCAAGGAGGTCGCCCGTTCCTGGGTCTGACGACATAAACACCAACACTGTGATTCGCAGGTTGGACAACATCGCATACGTCGTAAAAATTTGAGCTTAAAAGGAATTCGGATGCAGCAGGAAAACTCCAGTCAAGCTGAAAATGAGCTTGTAAGTCCTCATTGTCTTCCACACGCAAAAGGCGTTGTAAACAAGATCAGCCACTCATATGACCTCGATTACTCTTCTTTTGACCGTCACATACGTCTGTAAAAGTGACACCTCCCGGGCTTACAAGTAAACGCAACACCGCCTGCCTCATTCAGTCCTGTGCGAAAAGTCTACTTCAATGCAACTTTACGTAGCTACATCTAAATTTGCCAATATCGTCGCTTTCGCTTCCATTGAAGTTCCTTAACGAATTGTCCTGGTAACACAGCACAAGGAAGAAAGCAAAACGTTTACGATAATTATGCATTACCATGTCTACCGCCTATCTAGGTTTGAGCGGCATTCGTGCTCAACGACCCCGACAAACAAGCCCACCTACAACCACCCGCCTCATAAACCCAGCCACCATGATCTTACATCGCTGTTATAGCAAGCCTATCAGGCTATCTAGGCGCGAATTTTCGTGAAGGAGGACCTGAAACAAAGGAAGCACCCCAAAGACGCGTAATGATTACAAAGGAATACTGCAACGGCCCTCCTGGGTTTCGTGACAAAAGAGAATTGGAACCCGGGTACCCAGCCAAGCGGGTAAGGTTCTGGTTGAACTGCTCATACAATGTATGAGCTCTTTGACATGTGCGAACAGTGTAGTCCTGTTTGAAGTCGAAAAGATTCGTCGGATGCAAGTGTCTCAGGTGTTCAAGTCGATTGTGGACGGGAACGCGAGATCGAAATCCTCGCTCCCATGTCCAGCTCGAATTCCGGATCCGACTTGCATGCTCTTCCTCAACGTCCTGTTCCGCACCCCCTTTCCTATCTCCCCAACGCTCTCCTTACGCCTTTCGGGAACGGGTTGCCCGTCCGTTAGGTGTAGCGGCGCCTGTAGAATGCCCATTAGCAAGCGCATGGGTACCTATGGAAAGTCTACGCCTTGCTTCACCAACCGTTGGCACCTTCTCATCCTTCATTTCAATGAGAGCAGAAGTAGCCCTACGGCGGCCCTTGGGCACAGGGGTCTTATAGGTGGCGAAGTAGAAAGAGATGAAGAGAAGAAGGTAGGACGAAATAATGCAGATGCCGGCGATGGCAGCGAATTCCTCGCCCGCACATTTGCCGCTGTTGGGGAGCCAATCCCAGTAGGTGCTGGTAAAGTAGGTCCAGGAAGCAAAGTAGACGAAGCCTGTAGGTGGATCAGTGGATAAGATGGCACGAATTGGAGAAAAGGGGAACATACCAAGGTCGAGAACAAATTGAATGATTTGCATCATGGTGATGTACTTCTTCCACCAGATCTTGATGCCGCGAGCGCTCTGGAAGTAGTACCAGTACATGACGACGTGGACGCAGAGATTCAAGGTGATGACAACCCAGGAGACAGACGTGTTGCCGATGAGCTGGGTGTAGCAGAGGAGGGCGGTCGCGCCATGATGATACGTGTGGAGGAAGGCTAGGACAGTCAGTACATTATCCGCAGCTAATGAGGGTCAAATTCATACTCAACGGCTTCTTCTTCAAGAACAGGAAGCAAGTGTCAATCAACTCCAGAAACTTGGTGAGGTAGTTAAGCTGTGCTAGTTAGTGGCAGCCCGACACATGTACGGTCTACAGAGAACCACATACATAGTAGAGGATGACCATCTTGTCCGTCCATCCGCCCTCGTGATCGCAAATCGCAAAGAAAATGCCATGCCTAACAACCGTGGGGATAATCTGCTCCGCAAACAAGCCTAGCAGAATCGCGCTTATGGCGGTAAGGTAGAAGTTGTGCACCTTGAACAGGAAGCTGAGCTGGTAGGGAGCACGGTTCCGCATCAATTCTCTTCCCCCGAATATTATAATGTAGTATGCGACCAAGATGGTGGAGCAGGAGCCCAGTGTCGAAATGGGGGTCTCGCCGGGAACAAAGCGGAAGTCTTGCGGCTTGTAGCCCATGGCGGATTCGTACGCCTTCTCGAAGATGGGCCATAGCTGCAGGCCGAAAGGGCGGTCAAGCGTCGGGACGCCGACCTGGATCCAGTCTGGGAGAGACATGGTGTTTGTGCGGGGATGCGTCGGGGTGGGTGAGGTGGATGAGCAGACGCGCGCGACGCAAACAAGCAACCAAGCTTGCTAGGTACAGAATCGAAAATGGGCGGGGGGAAAGGAAAAGGGAATTGGCAGCAATGGCCGAAGGAGCGACGAAGAAGCAGGTGGGTGAGCCCTGAGAACACAAGTCGGGGTGAAAGATTCTCGGTCTGCGTCTGGGGGTTGTCGTTTTTTTGGAGCGGCCGGAAAGGGGCGCGGAAATGAATGGCGGCTTCCGCGTATCCCGCCCAACGCAAACAATTTGCTTAGCGGCCGTCAACGTTCAGCCTCAAAAATTACGCATGTCCCGCGGCTATGCCTGCAGCAGTGATTGGCTCGCTGCCAGTAAGATTACCCGATCCGGGCGACGTCGCAAAGAACGCGAGCGTCATTTCGCGCTGACTTAGCTACTGCCAAGATGAGCCCCTTCACGAGCGTTGGACCCTCGCGTGGTATCTTATCCTCCTGAGCTTGTGACACCGAGTTAATAAGCAGCCTTGTGATACCTAGGTACGCTTGTCATGGGCATCGAATCAATCCGAGCGAAGCTATGAAGCACTTGTCGCTCCCTTCCATCATCCACATCACAGGAAGAGCCGGAAGATCTTCGTACTCTGTTGCATCCTTCACCTCACAACTAGGGCTCTCAGTCAGCTCACGTACGAGGCCGCGTGTAAAGGCAGCCTGCAGGCTGTGTTCAAGTGAATCTTTGCATTCCACGTCTATCAACCCTGAGGAACAGCCGGAGGCATCCATCTTCACTGCCACACGTTGGCCTTAGCCTTCCTATCCTATGAAAAAGATGACGCCTACAACACCCTACTAAAGTGAAGTCCATCTCGCTTTTGGCAGGCTCAAGAAGCCTAGGGAGCCTGCACCGTGGGTGGTCCAACACAAAACGCACCAACATGGCAGCTGCCGCCGCTGCATAAAAGATACCTAAGATAGAGAGAAGGGGGTAGGGGTAATGCGCCATGAAGAGACAAGTGTATATCGCGAAGAGAAGAGAACAGCAAGTCCTAGATGACTCTAGTGATCGTCCCACCAGAGCTGGACCGAACATGTCCATGGGGAGCCCCGCTGCGAGAGACGACGTGGCCAGACGAGCTAGGACGGCTGTTGCTGCGAGGCCGACCGGTCGACGATCGCCGCGCATGACTATGGTGAATCTCGTGTGATGAGTGATGTCGTCGCTGTAGAGAGCAAAGGCGGAACAAGTCAGATTAACCCAACCCAAATGCAATTCTAGACAACGGGAAGAGCCTAGGAATCTAGGGATAGAATTAAAAGTACACTGATTCGGCCATAGAAAATGCTCGTCGTGAGAGTTCTAAGGACTTAAGAATCAACGTACCGAGGTCTGGCTACCTTGCCGCTCAAACTCCTTTGGTCGCCTGTCCTTTGAAGCAATGCTGTCGTCCTGAAGCCGGAGCGCCTCCAGTCGCCCTTGGCTGAGAGGGTCCGAATCGTCTACTCGCATCGGTGATCCAACTTTGGATGCTGATGCAGGCTTCTGTTCTGCTAGTTTGCCACTCTTACGAGCCTCTGCCAGCTTCTCCAGCTTCTCCCAACGGCTTTCTCGGCTCCGCTGGCGTTCAGTTGCGTTATTCTGCGACTCGGCGTAATCGTGCGAACAATCGTCGAATAATTGGGGGTTGACTTCCATGAACAGTTTCATAGCATTGTACACCATGCCATGGATCGTTCTATACGGTGTCAGCGGGGTTTATAGTTCATCAGCGAAAGCGGGAACATTACCTGTTCCAGTGTCCTTTCGAGTTCTCGTAAAGAGGCGCAAACATGATAGGCAAGATGACCTCGACGTTGTCGCTGACAAGATTACAGAAATACTCGTTGTTCCAAAAGTACAACGCGCGCTCGGCAACTTGAAAATGGGGACTGGCTACCGATTTCGCTAGCTGATTGAAAAGCGGTTCTTGCACCTTAGCAAATTCGGCGGGGTCCATGACCTCAAATATATCCTCGACTTCGTTGAGAAACATGACCTCCTTCGTGCTATTGACCTTAGGCCAGTATCGGAGCAGACCTAGGACGACCTATTCGTTGTCAATCATGGCTCCACGCGGCTAGCAGCATATCAACATACCTCTTCGGTCAGCGCCGCGTCCTTCTCCAGGAATTGAACTATACAGTAGGCCAATTGTGGATGGTACATGCTGAGTCCCTTCGCTTTGTGAAGTGGGATCAGTACTCGGGTCAGGAAAAGCTTGTGCTCTTCCTTGAGTGGTAGGGCAAATCCGTTGATGATGGATCCGAGAATCTCAAGTAGCTCTGCGATGCCATTGAAGCGTTCGGTCTCATAGGTGAACTGGAAGAAGACATTGTTGATGGAGCGGCGGATGTATGAGCGGAGATTTAGGAACTTGCCGTATATCCTATGCAGAGTGGTCTTCAGGAAGTCACGTTCTCGTGGATCTTCCGAATCGAACAACTCGAGGAGCTTCACTAATCAGCTAAAGTCCATGGCTAATAGGAATTAAACTCACATTCAGAACAAAGCTATGGTCAATGTAGGCCTTGGCAATGTTGGTGTTGAAGTCCTGGCTTTCAATGAATCGGAGGAAGAATTCGTACACGACTTGTATGTGGGGCCATGCGACTTCTAGAACTGGCTCGTCTTCTTCGGGATCAAACGCTTCGCCTTGCGGATTCATCGGTGGCGGGATGGGCCGGAACAGATTCTTTGCAAACATCTCAACAACACGGGGGTACATTCTTTCGGTAATGACCTGGCGATTGTTCGCGACATAGTCTAGCAGCTCGTGCAAGGCCAATCGCTTGATCTCTTTCGACTTCATGTCACCGCTTGCATCATTGAAGTCGAATATGATGTTGCATTGGTCAATCTTTTGCATGAACAGCTCCTCCCTCTTGTTAGGAGGTACTTCGTGGAACCCGGGCAGCTTTTCAAGCTCTCGTTGGCGCTGATCTGATATGTCGAACCGCGACGAGTGCTGCCGCTTAGGCGTTCGAATGCCCTCCACGTTATCTTTGGGTGTCGTTTGCAGGCGATCGAAAATCAATGATTTTTGGCCAGCCTTTGGAGGAAGTAGATCGCCAGGCATGGTTTCGGCTGCGCCCGGGGGAGGAATGTGCTACAACGAACCGATTAGCCATAATTCGGCGCGATAATGAGGCCAAGGTATACTTACAGGAGCGCTGGGGCTGATTATAACACTTGGTGCTAATGGTTGACCAGCTCGGTGGGGTGTTCCGGGGCCTGAAGCACCAGCGCTTCCAGCACCGCCCAAGCCCATGATGCCCTGTTGCCCACCAAATTGTGAGCCGGCGCCGAGCGAGTTCGGCGCGCCTGGCTGTCCTGGTTGTAGTGAATTCGCATTGCCTGAAGCACTGTCGCCCGAGGGAAGAGGCTTGTTACGCGAGTCTGTTAATTGTGTCTGCGACGAGGTGGGCGTGGCATGGGCGGAGCCCGACGGCGAATTCGAGGCGCCTTGGGAGGGTGACGACGTGCCGGAACTCGAGTCTTTTTTCTTGGATGACTTTTCGTTCTTGGCTCGAGCGAGCTGTTCGTGCTGAGCATGTTAGCGTTCGACGCACTGGGGGCTGCCAGGATCGGAGGCAGGGCATAGACGCCATGCCCGAAGAGAAGAAAGAGGAATCTTACAACTCTCTGCCTGAAGCCCTTCATTGCCACGAATTGCACAAGCGGACGCCAAGCGGTGCGAGTGTGGTTGCGGGGAAGGTAAAAGAGGCGGTCCGGTTGGGGAGGGCTAGCCTCAGTGTTGCCGACGTGAAGATACGGGCGACAGCGCCAATCGCGACGGCACAAACGCAAAGCAAAAGAATTTCAGCAATATTGAAGACAACGACTCAGGCAGACATGGAGGATGGAGATGGTCGGTGGGCAGATCGTCGCGAGTGCCAGAGCTTAGGAGACACGGTCGACAGCACTACGGGCGCAGGCCGCTCGAGGGGCTAGGGGCGGGGAGCCTAGGCAACCGCGCCAGCTCACAGAAGGCGGTGTTGACGACTCGAAACGGCGCAGAGTCGTAGAAAAAAGAGGAGACGTAGAAGTGGTGTTATGCAGACTCGCCCAGAGTGAATACAGGAACAGGCTCAGAGGTGTGAAGAGAGGAGGCCGGCGGTGGATACCATTGCACTAGTCCGTGGTAGTCTTAGAGTGATGTGCACGGGCCGCGGTTAACCCCGCCAAAATCTGGCTGTGGACAGCGTCAGGATGTCCTGCAGCAAGTTGCCACGAGCGAGCAGCGGCTGGACGGCGGGCGGAGAGCACGGCACCAGAGAGCAGCGGATGGTGAGCGGCGCGTCTGGCCCTTTGCCTCGCTGTATTGTTGCGTCCATCCATCGCCCGAGGAGCGAGCCCGGCCGCCGGGAGTAGCCTCACCACTACTGCAGCAACACACCCCTGCTCCTGTGCACGAAGCTGCAGCTGCACTCAACCGCTCGCCATGGAGAGCCACCATGCCATCATCGCCACAGGCGACGGCAGAGAGACGGCGCCGCGTTTGCCGATCCCGTCGCGCGCCATCTCTGCCGTCGAACACCCGTGCATCATCAAGAACGTTGACAAAGGCATTACCTCACTAGGAGGAGCCGCCAGGCTAAGCAGGGTCAGGAGGGCCCCCTTCCGAGTATCACGATAGCTGGGCTGACACAGCGTTCAGGGCCTGCGGTCCAAGCTCGAGCCTCAACCTAACGAGGAGGGTGAGGAAGAGCTCCCCAAACTCATCTCTGTGTCTCTCCGCCCAGATGACCCCCTGGCAAAGCGTTTGCTCTCCACCCCAGTGACCACCAACAACCTGCTCCTCAAGGTGACGGTGCCCAAGCGAACTGGTCGCAGGCGAAAGCGTGGCACCACAGATCCGTTCGTAGCCTATGACGAGACTGTGCTCAGAGATGCCACCAAGCAGAATGCCTACGTAGATGCGTCGACCGTCTTTCGCAGTCTGCGGGACAATGCGTCCAAGTACCAGGTGGCTGTGGCGGGCATGATTGACGAGACACATCGCTTTCGTAGTAGGTCACCATGTCATATCTCTGTGACACGGCCGCTAACGGCTCAGACCTCCCAGATATCCAGTATGCAGCTTCCACAAACAGCATCATGACCAGTATTAGAGACAGCATACTGCAATTCAACTGTAGGCATCCCCTACCCTTAGATACCGTGTCTTGGCTAACGCTTCTGTAGATAGTAAATTGAAGGACTTCAAGTTCAACACAGCCGCCGGCGCAGACCTGACGAGAGACGTCGGGCCTTCAGCCGAGTTCATCCAATTACCAGTCGCGTACAACTATCGGTAAGTCTGCCATTGCCAAGCAACATAGATGTTATATCCGTCAAGTTCTTTAATTTGGCAGCGCGAGTGGAAGACTGCTGCCGATGTACTGACTTTTCTCAGGTATCAGCAAAATACATTCGTTAAATATACCGATGACGACCGGGGCGAAGTCAATCTTCAGAGAAGTCTGGCGTTTAGCGGATACTACATTATTAAGCCGCTCGCTGAGTCTGTACCTCAAGGACCTAAACAGAACTTGCCACCAGAGACTACTCTTACACCTTATCTACAGACCCTTATAAAGAATATTCGAGCTCAGCTTGACCGCCGACCAATCATTACCCGTCACATTCTGTACAATATATTAGGATGGGACAAAAGAGACAGGATAAGGCAGGCTGCTGTGTACTGTGGCTATTTCTTCGAAAGCGGGCCGTGGCGAGAGGCCCTCATCAAGTGGGGCATAGATCCACGAAAAGATCCCATGCATCGAAAGTATCAGACAGTCTCCTTCCTATCCTATAAAAAAACGGGCACTGCAAGGCATTACACCGCCTTCGACAAGCATGTCGCGCATATGGCTCAACGGGGCGCTAGGGAACTAGAGCATGAGCATATTTTTGATGGTGTCCATGTCTCGCAGACCGGCAATTTATTCCAGTTCTGCGACATCACGGATCCCATAATACGTCGTGTCCTGGATACAAAGGACATCCGCGCTACATGTGCGCCAACGGCCCAAGGATGGTACCATATCGGGACTTGGGCAAAGGCTACGGTGATTCTGAAAGACAAGATGAACAGAATTCTTGGCGGTGAAGCACCAGAAGAGCTAGATTCTACCTACGATCGTATTATCACTTGGCCTGAGACTTGGGACAACGACGAGCTTTATGCGAATTATAGATCGGAATTCTATGACAGGCAGATCCACAAGGAGAAAGCCAAAGAACATGCAGTCATGAGCAGCGTGCGCTGGGCAGCTAGGAATCCTAGATACGCATTTGAACTTTTGGAGGCACCTGAGGCACGTCAGAGCAATCAAAATGAAGATGAAAATCTCGACGAGCAAGAAAAGGAAGTACCAGAAGATATGACAGAGGAACCGGACACGGCAGCAGCCATCATGCTCGAAGGCGATGATAATGCGGACGGAGAAGATTATGGAGAGGATGATGATGATGATGATGATGATGATGATGGGGAAGAGGACGAGGAGCTAAGAGACAATGAACTCCACAGAGATGAGGATGTAGACGGCGAGTGGGAAGCTGACGATGATTACGATAGTGACACCTTGGGTCCTACTGTTGGCGAAGCGGCAGAAGGCCCTCTCCCATTCGGCGGACTCTACAAGCGGTGAAGTCATATACCACAGCATTTGTATGATCGAATTCAACCCTCTGCGCGCCCTCCATTTCTCATCACTGTGCATGCAGCCATTTTATAGACTTATGTTATACGCAGCTGCGGATCATCTCTAAAGTAGTCTAACCGCTTTAGGATTGGTGGATTCGACCCCTCCAATTTTTTTGGTCAATTCATCGCACCCCACCTGAGGGTGTCAATCACTTCTTTTCGACGTTCCAGTTGTTCCACGCACCCAAGATGGCCTCCGGCGAGAGTCCGTATCTCATACTGCCAGGCTCTCTCGCCTTTTCCGATTTTCGTCTGCAACGTCTTGCACAGGCCATCGGCGCAACGGAAGTGCGCGCATTTTGGGTTCACTACGTCAACCCTCTGAAAGAGCTTGAAGATAGCGAATTGAAGACACTAGAGCAGATACTTCATTATGGAGAGTACCCAATCCGCGAGGATCGCTTGTCACAAACCCTCTTAGACGCTGTCCACCGCAATGGCGAGCCGCGAGATAATGAAACCGCTCTGTTCTACGTTTGCCCTCGACCCGGCACGATTTCACCCTGGAGTTCTCTAGCTACAATGATCGCGCGGACATGTACCCTCGAGAAGGCTGTGAAGCGCATCGAGCGCGGCATGGTACTAGCTGCTACGTTCGAGAAACCTTTCGACGGCGATGTAATTCCCAACGCCGACGCCCTGCACGATCGGATGACTCAAACCATAAGCCGGTCCGCGCCAAATCTGGATCTTATATTTGGCGAGAAAGAGCCTGAGCAGGCAACAACTTTGAGCTTTGAAGAATATAGTACCCCCCAGGCGGCGCTGGAACATGCCAACGAACAGCTGGGACTGGCTATGGACAAGTCAGAGATTGAATATCTAGTAGAGGCTTATACGCAGGAGCTAAATAGGGGCCCGGTAGACGTTGAACTGTTCATGTTTGCTCAGGTCAACTCGGAGCATTGCAGACATAAGCAATTCAATGCCGACTTTACCATTGACGGGATGCGCAAGGGCTATTCGTTGTTTGGTATGATCAGGAATACCCACGAAAGGCATCCACAACATGTCGTCAGTGCATATAGTGACAACGCCGCTGTACTAAATGGCGAGGAGGCAAGCTTCTGGTCACCAAGTGCCCTTACTGGAGAATGGCATGGCATAAAGGAGACAGTACACATTCTATGCAAAGTAGAAACTCACAATCACCCTACGGCAGTTTCACCCTTTCCTGGCGCTGCGACCGGCTCGGGTGGAGAGATCCGAGATGAGGGCGCTGTTGGACGAGGCTCTAAACCGAAAGCTGGACTTTCAGGCTTCACAGTGTCAGACCTTCTGATCCCTGGGTTCAACCGACCATGGGAATTGCAAGATGTGGGGAGACCATCTCATATTGCTAGTAGTCTGGACATTATGCTGGATGCCCCGATCGGTAGCGCTCAGTTCAACAATGAATTTGGCCGTCCTTGTACCACCGGTTACTTCAGGACCTTGCTCACGCGGGTATTCACGAATGAAAAAGATACTGAGATTCGCGGCTATCACAAACCCATTATGATTGCCGGCGGAGTCGGCACTGTAAGGCCACAGCATGCACTCAAGGATCCAGACATTGTTCCGCCTGGATCACACTTATTGGTAATAGGCGGGCCGGCAATGCTGATTGGTCTGGGTGGTGGAGCAGCTTCAAGTGTTCAATCTGGAGAAGGAAAAGTTGATCTAGACTTCGCTAGCGTACAACGAGGCAACCCCGAAGTCCAGCGAAGGGCGCAAGAGGTCATTGATACGTGCCGTTCAATGGGCGACAAGAACCCTATTTTATTCATTCATGACGTCGGGGCTGGTGGCCTATCGAACGCGCTCCCTGAGCTTGTCCACGACTCTGGGCTTGGTGCCATATTCGAACTCCGAGAAGTCGATAATACAGATAAGGGTATGAGCCCACTGCAGATATGGTGTAATGAAGCTCAGGAGCGATACGTACTGGCTGTTGGCCCCGAAGACTTAGATCTTTTCAAGCGCATCTGCAGTCGAGAGCGCTGTGGATACTCCGTGGTCGGCACCGCAACGCAAGAGCAGCGTCTCGTATTGAAGGATAGAGACTCCAAATCAACTCCCACACCCATCGATCTCCCAATGCCGATTCTTTTTGGCAAGCCGCCGAAGATGTCACGCATTGTTGATTCACGAAAATTAAGACTGCCTGCATTTGATAGCAGCTTGTCCATGTATTTGCCCCAAGTTCCCACAGACGGTCTTGTGCACGAAGCTGTAGATCGAGTGCTCACCCTTCCCTCAGTGGGTTCGAAATCATTCTTGATCACTATTGGCGATCGTACCGTTGGTGGTTTGACTGTCCGTGATCAAATGGTGGGAAAATGGCAAACGCCTGTGGCAGATGTATCTGTGACAGCAACTGCCTTAGTATCGGGCGTTAGGAGTGGTGAAGCGATGGCGATGGGAGAAAAGCCAACGTTGGCGCTGATATCTCCAGCAGCATCAGCAAGGATGGCAGTTGCGGAATCGTTGATGAATCTGGCCGCCGCCAGTACCTTCGACAGGCTCTCTAGGGTCAGACTATCAGCAAATTGGATGTCAGCCAGCAGCCATCCCGGAGAAGGTGCTGCCTTGTACGAAGCTGTTGAAGCCATCGGTATGGATCTCTGTCCTAAGCTGGGCATATCTATTCCTGTGGGCAAGGACTCAATGAGCATGAAAATGAAGTGGAAGGATCAGAAGACGCAGGAAGCCATGGAAGTCACGGCACCTATGTCATTAATTATCACCGCCTTCGCACCTGTGGATCGCATCGATCGGACATGGACCCCTGCTCTAGAGCGCATTGAAGATGTTGGTGAGACTGTTTTGATGTTCGTGGACTTGGCTGTAGGCAAGAAGAACATGGGTGGATCTGCCCTTGCTCAGACATTTGGTCAAGTTGGTGATGAGGCACCCGATGTATGGGACGCCGATATTATCAAGGACTACTTCGATGCTGTTGAGCAGCTTCATGAGTCTGGAATTGTGCTAGCTTACCACGACCGATCCGACGGCGGACTTTTCACCACTCTCGTTGAAATGATGTTTGCTGGACGATGTGGCCTAGAAATCATGTTGGACGGCATTTCTCGCTCGGGAGACACAACAGACATCGTTCAAACTCTCTTCAACGAGGAGCTCGGTGCTGTATTCCAAGTGAGGAAGAAAGACGAAGTAAGTTTCAATCGCTGTTTTGCTACGTGCGGCCCACCCCCAGGAATGATCAAAAAGATCGGAAGAGTCCCGGAAGCTTCCAAACAGGAGATATCTTTCGCAATCGGCTCCAAAGTTATTTACAGAAATACTCGAAAAGCCTTGCAGCAACGATGGGCGGAAACATCATATCAGATACAACGCTTACGCGACAACCCTGCATGCGCCGACTCCGAATTTGCAAATATGCAGGACGACAAAGATCCTGGTCTCTCCTACAACCTGACATACAACCCAAAGGATACGATTCTTCCACTCAAAGCCACTATCTCCTCAGCATTTGTCGCAAAACCTCGCGTTGCTATATTGAGAGAAGAAGGCGTCAACGGTCAAGCCGAGATGGCATAT
Source organism: Periconia sp. TS-2 (assembly GCA_030378425.1). Classification (NCBI taxonomy): domain Eukaryota; kingdom Fungi; phylum Ascomycota; class Dothideomycetes; order Pleosporales; family Periconiaceae; genus Periconia; species Periconia sp. TS-2. Next base: position 286,655 of record JASNQO010000003.1, on the reverse strand, counting down.
GCCTTTCATATGGCTGGCTTCTCTGCCATCGATGTGCACATGACGGATATTATCTCAGAGCGTGTCAGCCTTGCTGGGTTCGTCGGAATTGCCGCTTGTGGCGGCTTCTCATATGGTGACGTCCTAGGCGCTGGTCAGGGCTGGGCCAAGTCCGTTCTTTTACACCCAAATACACGCAAAGAATTCAAGACTTTCTTTGGGCGTCCCGACACATTCGCATTGGGTGTCTGCAATGGCTGCCAATTCCTGTCTAAGCTGAAGGAGCTGATCCCGGGAGCGGATTCTTGGCCTAGCTTCGAGCGTAACGAGAGCGAGCAGTACGAAGCCCGCGTCTGCATGGTCGAAGTCATGGATCCCAAAGGACCAAATAATACGCCATCCGTCTTTCTTCATGATATGCATGGGTCCAAACTTCCAATTGTGGTTGCTCATGGCGAGGGTCGCGCACACTTTCCTCCTGCTTCTACATCTTCTAAGAATCCCTCTACCCTGTACAACGAGGGGCTTGTTTCTCTCCGCTACGTGGACAACTATGGAAAGCCAACGGAAAAGTACCCGTTTAATCCGAACGGTAGCCCACAAGGCATCACTGGCGTTCGAAGCGTGGATGGGAGAGTGCTTGCACTCATGCCGCATCCGGAGCGGACGATACTAAGGGAAGTGGCAAGTTATGTACCTAGAGGCAAGACGGAGGAGTGGGGCGAAGTTGGGCCCTGGGGTAGGATATTTAGAAGCGCAAGGCGGTGGGTCGGTTAGTCGTTGTTCATCCTGATATAGATAGATAGGGTGGATGGTTAGTGATTCGGTGTGCTTGCATTCGGGCAATGGGTCGGCGTTTGGACAACTGCTGGGAAATTTTACAAGAAAGACGTTCACTTACGGCTTGATTCGGAATTTGGGACTTGCATCCTCAAACTTATGCACCCGCTTTTGACGACGTGATAATCTCGTAGTTTCAAGACTCCTGCCACAGCTTACGTACTATACCCTGTATGGATCGGCAGGCATGGTTCGCGCTAAGACTGAGGGCACCCAGAGATTGGTTCGCTTATTATCCTTTCCCTGGGATAGTGGCCTCGAGGGACGGAACTTGCCGTTTGGGATAGTAGGCCATGCCCCATCACTCTCGAAGTTTGTAGAGCTTCGCGTGCGATCACTCACCACCGTGGTGGACGCGCCTATCATACACTCCACCACGACTACCCTCCTTTCCTAGGTAATGATTGTAATGCACAGATAGGCTCTGCTGCCCGCGCCTTCCTTTTTAAAATTTATTCACGATTCCCATTTCTCTGCTCTCGTCGACGTATTCCTGCGATCAATGCACTTTCCTCCCACCGTTTCACCCGGACGACGAAGCTCGACAGACGCAGACGGAGACTGCGCCACTAGTACGAAGCTCTCGCGAGCTTCGCACGCAGTGAATAGCTGCCTTTGACACCATGGCGGCTCACCATAACTTCGAGGCCATGGCGGCCAAGCTGGACGACCAGGGTTCAGGTACGGTGCTGGTTTTACTTGCGCATTGCCGGCTGTAGATGATCATGGCTGATGATGCTTGTACATCTAGATTTGAGAGTGAGGTTAACTCAAACCATCGACATTCGAGACAACATCGAGAGCTACTGTCAAGGGCCGCAGTATGGCGCATTCCTGAACAACCTGATCCCTGTGTTTCTCAAGGTCCTCGATGGCAACCCTGTCTTCATATCCACGTCTCCAGAACAGGTGAGGGCCCAATTCAGAGCGGCGCAAGCCAGGCTGATCATGCGCACAGCGGATACGAAACTGCATACTCGAGATCCTACACCGGCTGCCTATGAGCCCGATCGACGCTGTCGAGCCACACGCGGCAAAGATTGTAGACAAGATGATGAGCTTGGTCAAGACGGAAAACGAGGACAATGCGGTGCTTTGCATGAAGACTATCATGGACTTTCAGCGACACCAGACCAAGGCACTTGCCGACCGGGTCCAACCGTTCCTGGACCTCATCCAGGAAATGTTTGAGACTATGGAGCAGGCGGTACAGGACACATTCGATAACCCGACTCCCGCGCCAGCGACCCAGGGCATCCCCTCGACCCCGAACAACCAACAGTACTCTCAGTCGCCCCGCCCGGGCTCACCAGCAACATCATTAACATCGGGGCCCGTCGGTGATATTGGCTCGGAACACCAACAGACGCGCATGCTGTTGAAGGGAATGCAGTCGTTTAAGGTGCTGGCTGAGTGCCCTATCATCGTCGTCTCACTTTTCCAGGCGTACAGGAACGTCGTGAACAAGAACGTGAAACTTTTTGTTCCACTAATCAAGAATGTGTTACTGCTCCAAGCAAAACCGCAAGAGAAGGCGCACCAGGAGGCTGAAGCTCAGGGCAAGATCTTCACCGGCGTCAGCAAGGAAATCCGCAACCGCGCAGCTTTCGGCGATTTCATCACGGCCCAAGTGAAGACTATGAGTTTCCTGGCCTACTTATTGAGAGTCTACGCGCAGCAGCTCAACGACTTCTTGCCCACCCTCCCAGACATTGTTGTCAGATTGTTGAAGGACTGTCCGCGAGAAAAGTCTGGGGCTAGAAAGGAGCTGCTAGTTGCTATTAGGCACATCATTAACTTCAATTTCCGCAAAATCTTTCTCAAGAAAATCGACGAGCTACTGGACGAACGGACCTTAATTGGTGACGGGCTCACTGTATACGAGACGATGCGACCGCTGGCATATAGCATGCTTGCTGACTTGATTCATCATCTTCGGGAGTCCCTCACCAAAGAACAGATCAGGCGCACTGTTGAGGTGTACACGAAGAATCTCCACGATATATTTCCTGGCACCAGCTTTCAAACTATGAGTGCGAAGTTGCTGCTAAATATGGCGGAATGCATAGCAAAGCTTGAGCCAAAGGAAGATGCGAGGTACTTCTTGATCATGATTTTGAATGCTATAGGCGATAAGTTTGCAGCTATGAATCGACAGTACCGTAACGCGGTCAAGATTTCGGCTACTTACAGCACGCCCTCCATCGACGCGGTAGAGGAGAACCACATGGCCGTACAGGAGTCACCACCTGATTGGGACGAGATTGATATCTTTACAGCTACACCAATTAAGACGTCCAATCCGCGCGAGAGGAGCTCGGATCCCATCGCCGATAATAAGTTCCTATTCAAGAACCTCCTCCACGGTCTCAAGAATTTATTTTACCAGCTCCGAGCCTGCAATCCTGCAAAGATCAAGGACGAGATAGATACCGCCAACGCGTCCGCTAACTGGCATGAGGTCTCTTTCGGCTACAACGCGGAGGAGGTGGAGGTCCTGATTAAGCTCTTTCGTGAGGGTGCTAAGGTATTCCGTTACTACGGCACGGACAAGTCAGCAGAGGACAAAAGCTTGTCTCCCGGCGATTTGATGGCAAATCAGCACATGATGTCCAGCTCAAAAGACGAGAAAGAGTTGCTAGAGACATTTGCCACCGTATTTCACCACATCGACCCTGCTACTTTTCACGAAGTCTTTTCATCTGAGATACCCCATCTGTACGACATGATGTTCGATCATCCTGCACTGCTCCATGTGCCCCAATTCCTGCTTGCATCAGAGGCCACCTCCCCAAGTTTTGCTGGCATGCTATTGCAATTCTTAATGAACCGAATCGAGGAAGTTGGCACCTCAGACGTAAAGAAGTCGTCCATTCTCCTACGACTCTTCAAGCTTTCCTTCATGGCCGTAACGCTCTTTTCCGCGCAGAATGAGCAGGTTCTGCTACCGCATGTCAGCAAAATCATCACTAAGTCTATTCAGCTCTCCACGACTGCCGAAGAGCCTATGAATTATTTCCTGTTACTAAGGTCGCTGTTCCGAAGCATTGGAGGTGGTCGCTTTGAACATCTATACAAAGAAATTCTCCCTCTTCTCGAGATGCTCTTGGATGTGTTGAACAACTTATTGATCATGGCACGGAAACCTGCAGAGCGGGACTTGTTCGTTGAGCTATCCCTTACTGTGCCAGCGCGGCTAAGTAATCTTCTACCACATCTTAGCTACCTCATGAGGCCATTGGTAGTAGCGCTGCGGGCGGGGTCAGAACTGGTTGGCCAGGGACTTAGGACGCTGGAGCTTTGCGTTGATAATCTCACTGCAGATTATCTTGATCCGATCATGGCTCCTGTTATCGACGAGCTCATGGCAGCTCTTTGGGAACATTTGAAGCCTCAGCCATACAGCCACTTTCACGCCCACACTACAATGAGGATACTCGGTAAACTCGGCGGCCGAAATAGAAAGTTCATCACAGGGCCTCCTCACCTAGATTATAAGCCGTACGCTGACGACCAGTCGTCGATTGACATTCGATTGATAGGCTCAACCAAGGATCGCGCCTTTCCAGCAGCAATAGGCATTGATAGTGCCATCGCTAAGCTACACGAAGTTCCAAAGTCTCCAGCGGCCAAGAAATCCGACGTCTTTCATAAACAGCAAGCTTTCCGATTCATTACAGCTCATACGAAGCTCTTGGTAGGATTTGACAATTTGCCCGATGACTTTGCGCAGCTCGTGCGACTCCAGGCAAACGACCTATTCAACAGAAAACCGGATGCGGGAACTGATCTTCTGACGATCTCTGAACGGGAGAAGTCCATCACCAAGAAGACTGTCGAGCAAGAGACTTTAAAGAAGCTGTTAAAAGCCTGCATTTTTGCCGTCTCAGTACCAGATCTCCAGGGTGATGCAGAAGCGCTGGTTACGAATCTTGCGAAGCATTTTACCTTGCTTGAACTTGGAAGCCATTTTGCAAATTACAAGCACAGAAACAAACCTTTTGATGTCCACTCAGGAGAAGGTCCGGTCACTATCGAAAGTGATGTGCTCTCAGAGGCCCTCGGAGATTCGCTTGCATCAGAACACCCTGATGTGCGCGAAGCAGCAGAGCAAGCTATTCTTACTATGCGTGATACCGCAAAGATCATCTTTGGGGGCCAAGAAAAGCTGGATAAGTTCCCGTTCTTTGATGAGCTATCGAAGATATTCTGTCACAATTGCCACGCTGATGATTGGTTTATGAAGACTGGAGGTACTCGTGGTATCGAGATTACCATCAAGAAACTTGGTCTTGGTGACCTCTGGATGAACACGCGACATTTTGAGCTCATCCGTGCATTGAACTTTGTCATGAAGGACATGCCGATCGATCTCGATTCGAAGACGCGCGTACAAGCTGAAGGACTACTGGAAGAGTTGCTCAAACGGTGCTACAAGACCACGACTAAGGAGGAGTTCGAAAAGCCAAACAGCATGCTTCTTAGGCTGTGCGGACAGCTAGTCGGCGACCTCTCCCACATGAACAAGAATGTGCGCGAAGCTACGCAAAAGGCTTTTTACATTCTTTCCGAAGTCACTGGCTTAGGAGTCCATGAGCTCATTATGCCGGTCAAAGATCGTCTAGTTGTACCAATCTGGACGAAGCCTCTCCGCGCACTGCCTTTCAGCATCCAGATAGCATACATTGAGGCCATCACCTTCTGTTTGACGCTCAAGAATAATATCCTTGAGTTTAACGATCAACTAAATCGGTTACTCATGGAGTCACTAGCACTAGCTGACGCGGACGACGAAGGACTCGCAACGAAGCCTTTCGAGCAACGGAACGCCGAACATATCGTCAACCTTCGAGTGGCTTGTATTCGCCTGCTTTCAACAGCGCAAGGCTTCACGGAGTTCAGCACCTCTCCTCCTAACCAGGCTTTTCTCAGAATTATCGCAGTCTTCTTCAAATGCCTCTATTCTAAAAATCCCGATGTCATCGATGCGGCGAATGTCGGTCTTGCTGGCGTCATTTCTTCAACAACTAAGCTTCCAAAGGATGTTCTTCAAAGTGGTCTTCGACCTATCCTAGTCAATCTCCAGGATCCACGCAAGCTCACCGTCGATAATTTAGACGGCCTAGCTCGCCTTCTCGTCCTCTTGACTCATTACTTCAAAGTGGAGATTGGAGCTCGACTTCTCGATCATATGAAGATGATGACGGACCCGACTAGCTTACAAAAGATATCCTTCACAATGGTTGAGCAGAATCCTAAGATGAAGATTGTCACTGGTATCTTCAACGTCTTCCATCTTCTGCCTCAAGCTGCCGCCACGTTCCTCAAGCAGCTCATTGAGAAGGTCATCGAGCTTGAGACCGCTCTTCGCCGTACGCACTACAGCCCCTTCCGCGAACCTCTCATCAAATATCTCTGCGTTTATCCTACAGAAGCGTGGGATCATTTTTCGCCCGTTTTAAAGGATCGAACACAAGGGAGATTCTTTGCGCAGCTACTTGAGAACGAGGTGAGCGGTGCCTTGCGCGAAGAGGTGAGGAAGGATGTACCTAAATTCTTATCCTCATTTGACGTGGAGGGTTCCGACAAGGAGAAGTGCCAAGCGCAGCTCAACGCCATTCATATTGCGTTCGCATTGAGCAAGTTCGATGAGACTAGCAAATGGCTTGTTGATAATGAGAACCTGAGGAAAGCCCTATTTGAGGCCGCACGATCACTGGACAAGAAATTCCGCCAGAACACAATCGATCCGGAACTGCGTTTGGCAGCCGAACAAGCTGGAGAGCAGGTCATGTATGTGTTTACCACCTACTTGAAGCACGAGCCGCATAACCTCGACTTCTTCTTTGAGCTTATTGATGCCATTACCTCCGACGAATTGAAGGCGCAACCGCGCTTGTTCGATTTCATCTATGAGCAAATGATCTCCAGTGAGTCTGTGGACTACTGGAAATTGCTTGTTAACAAGTGCATTGACCTCTACACTGGTCGGAACACCTCGCAGAAGACTAAAACATTCATCTTCCGCTATATTGTTAACCCCATATTCGCTATGGACGTCAAGCGTAACTGGGAAACATTGTTCGGCCAAGCCAAGGGAACAAAGTTGATGGACCGCGCCATGACGGACACGATCCATAACCGGCTATGGAAGCCGCAGGCTCTGACCGACACGTCAGAGGAGACTGCGCAACTGGGTGTCGATCATTCCAGAATGGAGCTGCTTCAGCTAACCACATTGCTTCTCAAGCATTATTCGGGTATGATACAAGAGGCTCGCAAGGATGTTATCAAATTCGCGTGGAATTACATCAAGCTCGAAGACATCATCAACAAGTATGCAGCTTACGTCCTAATCGCTTTCTTCATCGCCGTGTTTGATACACCTATGAAGATCGCCACGCAAGTGTATCAGGCACTTCTCAAGGCTCATCAGAATGAGGGAAAATCACTTGTCATGCAAGCCCTCGAGCTGCTTGCTCCTGTTTTGAAAAAGCGAATGGGCGGCGCAGACTCCAAGATGGCGATCCCGCGCTGGGCCCAATTCCCTCGAAAGATTCTCGCCGAAGAAAGTTCAAACTTGCAGCAGTTGATGAGCATCTTCAACTTCTTGGTGCGACATCCGGATCTGTTCTACGAGGCTCGTGAGCAATTCTCCTCCATCATTATCACAGCCCTCTCGAAGATCGCCCAGCCACCGAATCCTTCCACTGAAGCTAAAAAACTGGCCTTGAATTTGATCAGCCTAATCAGAAACTGGGAAGAACGTGCGGCAAATGAGGCTGGCACCACAACTGATCGTGCCTCTCAGTCACCTCAGGCAACGAAGAGAAGGGCAGATGGGACTTTTGTTCCTGCGAAGGGATTTGTTGCACCTACTGGCATTCGGATGATGCTCATTAAGTACCTCATTCAGTTTATTGCGTACCTTCCTGAGCGCTATCCGGTTGCGACCCCAAAACCTAAAGATGTCGCGACGCCAAATCCAAATTCGCCCCAGCCTACTGAGATCTGTAGAAAAGCTGTGCAGCTTTTGCATGATCTACTATCCCCACGGTTATGGCGAGATCTGGACCTTGACCTCATGCTGACCAAGAAGATTGAGGAGATCCTCGTCGCAGACATGAAGCAGGAAGAGAAGGCAGAGGCATTCAACACGCGGATGATCAATACACTCCAGATCGTCAAGGTAATCGTCAATGTAAAGCCCGATGAATGGGTACTCCAGCGTATGGCGCAGTTCCAGAGAATCTTAGAGAAGCCAATTCGTACCGAAAATGCCGACGTGCAGGCTAGTCTCAACATTGCCGACGAGAACGAGGACGGCACGTCAAAGCTCCAGCCGACCTTGAAACGCATCTTTGAAGTCATGCCAGAACCGGTCACGGATGAAGAGGGTAACACTGAAGAAACTCCATCAACCGAATTCGTCAATTTCCTCGGCGCGGTGGCCACAGAAGCACTCTCCAATGGCTCTTATGTCTGCGCCATCAACATCCTCTGGACTCTCTGCCAGAAGCGACCTGAAGAGATCGATCAACATATTCCGCAGCTTTTGAAAGCTTTCCAAGGAAAGATGGTCAAGGATCATCTCGCTGTTCATGGCGCCCCTGGTCAGCCTGGTGTGCCTCCCAATGTACGTCCAGAGGGCGGCAATGCTTCCACAGATCCACGGGAGATTGAGATCCAGACCGATCTAGTGCTCAAGGCTATTGATATACTTGCCACACGCATGAACGAACTCGGAGAAAACAGGCGACCTTACCTGAGCGTTGTCGCCTCCCTAGTCGAACGATCTTTGAGCAATGTGGTCTGTATGAAGGTTCTTGATTTGGTAGAGGAATGGATATTCCATTCGACTGAGCCAGTGCCCACACTTAAGGAGAAGACAGCAGTGCTCAGCAAAATGCTTTTATTCGAACACCGACTGGACCCATCCTTGTTGAACCGTTTCTTGGACCTGGTCATTCGAATATATGAGGATCCCAAGATCACACGGTCGGAACTTACTGTGCGAATGGAGCATGCATTTCTCATCGGCACTCGGGCACAGGACGTCGAAATGCGCAACCGTTACATGACCATCTTCGATAGAAGCTTGAGCCGAACTGCAGCGAGTCGTTTGAGCTATGTTCTCGCTTCACAGAATTGGGATACATTGAGCGATAGCTACTGGCTCAGCCAAGTGATTCACTTGATGTTCGGATCTGTAGAGTTGAACACTTCTGCGCAGCTGCACTCCGAGGACTTCAAGCTCATACAGGCGTCTGCACAATTCGGCACGTACAGCAAGGATCCCCGGATAGCCGATGTTATGATCGATGACGATTTGGAGAATCTGATCAACAATCATCGTCGATTCTGCAGTCAATTGGGTGATATCAAAGTCAAGGACGTTTTTGAGCCTCTTGGCCATCTGCAACATACCGACAACAATCTTGCGCATGACATATGGATCGCTTTCTTCCCGCTCGCTTGGACCGCATTGACCAAGGACGATCAGAGCGACTTAGAGAAGGGCATTGCTTCGCTGCTGACGAAGGACTATCACTCCCGTCAGATTGACAAGCGGCCGAACTGCGTCGCGAGCATGCTTGACGCTATTGCACATGCTCGCCCTCGGGTCAAATTTCCGCCGCACATTATGAAGTATTTAGCTCGAACATATAACGCATGGTACACTGCCGCTGTCTATATGGAAGATTCTGCTATCACGCCTATCGTCGACACTGAGAAACTCAGAGAGAGCAATCTCGATGCACTCCTGGAAATACAGGGCGGTCTACAAGAAGACGATCTTTTCTACGGCACTTGGCGTCGACGATGCCAATTCCTTGAGAGCAACGCTGCGCTCTCGTATGAGCAAATTGGCGTCTGGGACAAGGCACAGCAAATGTACGAGGCAGCGCAGATTAAGGCGCGAACCTCTGTACTGCCCTTCTCGACAGGAGAGTACATGTTGTGGGAAGACCATTGGGTCGTCTGTGCTCAGAAACTTCAGCAATGGGAGGTTCTAAGTGATTTCGCTAAGCACGAGAATTTCAATGACCTCTACCTGGAAGCTACATGGCGACATTTTGAAGCTTGGCAGAATAATGAGCAGCGAGAACAGCTCGACGCGACTATTAAAGCTGTCAGCGATGCTCCTACACCACGACGAGTCTTCTTCCAGACCTTCATGTCTCTTCTCAAGCTCCATGCGAAGCAAGAAACGCAGCCCGAGTTCCACAGGCTCTGTGATGAATCGATTCAGCTTTCCATCCGGAAGTGGCACCAACTACCACGACGCATCACTCAAGCACATATCCCGCTTCTGCAACACTTCCAGCAGCTAGTAGAATTGCACGATGCTAGTGTCATCTGCCAGAGTCTCGCGAATACAACCCAAGCGAACCTCGACCAGAAGTCTCAGGAGCTGAAGCTACTTCTCAGTACGTGGCGAGATCGCTTGCCCAACTTCTGGGATGATATCAATGCCTGGCAAGATCTGGTTACGTGGCGTCAGCATATCTTCCACTTGATCAATGGAGTTTACCTTCAGCTACTACCGCCTAATCCAAGCAACCCCAGCGGTAACTCCTTCGCATATAGAGGTTACCATGAGACAGCCTGGATTATTAATCGGTTCGCTCATGTTGCCCGAAAACACAACCTTCCCGATGTTTGCATCCAGCAATTGAGCCGGATATACACCCTACCAAACATCGAAATTCAAGAAGCCTTCCTCAAATTGCGTGAGCAGGCTAAGTGCCATTACCAGAATCGTGCGGAGCTCAACAATGGTTTGGATGTTATTAATAATACAAACCTCAACTATTTCGGCAATCAGCAGAAGGCTGAATTTTACACCTTAAAGGGAATGTTCCTCGCGAAGCTCGGACAGAACAACGAAGCAAATGACGCTTTTGGTACCGCGATGATCTTCGATCTGAAGCTTCCTAAAGCTTGGGCTGAATGGGGACGCTACAACGACATGCTCTTCAAGGAAGATCCCTCCACTCTCGATAAAGCCGAAGCCGCACTCAGCTGCTATCTCGAAGCTGCTAGTTTGTACAAGAACGCTAAATCTAGGAAGCTTCTTGGGAGGGTACTCTGGCTCCTCAGTTTGGATAATTCCGAGCGACGATTGGGCGAAAAGTTTGAAGAATTCCAGGGCGATACCCCGGCTTGGTACTGGATCACCTACATCCCTCAACTACTTATCAGTCTATCAAGATCGGAGGCTCCGATCGCCCGGTCGATCCTCGGTAAGCTGGCGAAGACTTACCCGCAGGCATTGTATTGCCACCTCCGGACAACAAGGGAAGATATGGCAATAGTCAAGAAGAATCATGAGGCGAAAGAAGCAAAGGAGAAGGCGGCGAAAGCGAAACAGCAACAAGCCCAAGGTTCACCGGCTCAAAAGCAGGGCTCTCCCGACAATCGACCTGGCTCGAGTGGCAACCGGCCCACATCTGCAAGTGGAGAGAACAAATCTGCTGCAAATGGTACACCAAATGGCACTGTCAAGACCGAGGGCAACCAGCAAAGCTCTCCGAAAGCGGCTGCGGCTGCGGATACACCGGCCACCCCTAAGCGGCCTTGGGACCACGTCGAAGAGATCTCGGCTATCCTCAAAACGGCGTTCCCTCTTCTCGCCTTATCTATGGAGACCATGCTCGATCAAATCCAGAAGAACTTCAAATGTCCACCTGATGAAGACGCCTATAGGCTTATCGTGGCTTTATTGAACGATGGCTTGGCCTATGTCGGTCGATCACCTAACCTCTATGCGCAAGAGATCCGACTACCTTCGTCAACGGAGGCTAATATCACCCGCTTCGCCGAGTCAGTACTTCCGCCCCATATCCGCAAAGCTTTTGAGCACGACTTCGTTCAGCACAAACCGACTATGTATGAGTACATCCAGAAGCTGCGAGTCTGGAGGAATCGCTTCGAGGAAAGACTCGACCGCAGGAAGCTTACTGTACCGCTGGAGAACTACACACATCAACTCAGCGAGTTCCGCTTCCTCAAATTCGATGATGTGGAGATCCCCGGTCAATACCTACAACATCGCGACAAGAATTCGGACTTTGTCCGCATTGAGCGATTCCTGCCTGACGTTGATTTAGTCCGCGGTATTGGCATATGTCACCGCCGTCTCAAGATTCGCGGTCACGACGGAAGCATCCATCCGTTCGCTATTCAGTTCCCGGCTGCGCGAAACTCAAGAAGAGAAGAACGCATTCTCCAGCTGTTCCGGATATTTAACGGTATTCTTGCAAAACGCAAAGAGAGTCGAAGGAGAAATCTTCAGTTCCATCTCCCACTTATGATTCCTATTACACCCAGTGTACGGATGGTCCAGGATGATGCATCGTATGTCAGCATGCAAGGAATATTCGAGGACTACTGTAGGAGAAATGGTCTCAATAAGGATGAACCTGTTCTCTTTAGTATCGAGAAGTTGAGAGCTCTGCAACCCGTAAGTCTTTCGTCTACAACCTCGAAATTTCAGGATGGTACCGCTCACGCATTCGAACAGAAGAACATCGATCACGCCAATAGCATTCGTGTCGAAACCTTCGCTGCCGTCCAAGAGAAGTATGTTCCGCCCACTGTTTTACTCGACTACTTCCGTGCCACGTATCCGTCCTTCGATGACTTCTGGCTCTTCCGCCGTACCTTCAGCTACCAACTCGCGGCCCTCACGTTCATGACTTACATTATGTACATGAACACGCGCTACCCGCACAAAATTAGCATTTCTCGCGGCTCCGGTCGTGTGTGGGGCTCTGAACTCATTCCCTCTATGGCTGTTGGAAAACCTATCCTGCATAACAACGAACCGGTACCTTTCCGTCTGACGCCCAATCTGCAGACTTTGATGGGCCCACTTTCTCTCGAAGGCATCTTTGCTCCCAGCGTTATGTCTATCGCTCGATGCTTGATCGAGCCGGAAGGAGAGCTGGATATGCAGCTCGCGATCTTCATGCGCGATGAAATGTACCACTGGTTCACATCTCAGCACAAGAACCTATCAGGCGAGACGCTGAGGGAGAGCGTACAGCAGAACAGCGAGGCAGTTGTCAAGCGAGCGACGATCTTGGGAAGTCTACCAACTGGAGCGAATCTACCAGCCAACCAGACCATGGTGGATCTTGTAGCAATGGCAGTGCATCCGTTGAAGCTGTGTCAGACCGATCCCCTCTGGATGCCGTATTTGTAAAGAACGAGTTGGAACAGATGATGTTGGAATAACTCAGGGAAAACAAAGGGAAAAAGGGGAAAGGTTAGGGAAAGGGTGTTTCTTGGAGAAGATGCCTTTGGAAACTGGTTGTGTGTATTCCTCGGTGGATCATTTTCATTGCTCTGTATGGCGTTACGGGTGTTTCAAAAGGCTAGTCCAGCCTTGTGTGTATTGTCCGAAAGCGATGGCATACATTGAACTGTAGAAGAAGGGTTATTTCCCTCCCGCTATCTGTCAAAGGATAAGCGACCCTTTATTTTAGTTTGTTTGAGTAGATGGTTAGTTTCCAATAAACAAATGTCTGAAACTTCAGAACATAATGTTTGCCATGGTTTTGCCTTGAAATCAATCCAAGAAGACTTTTGTAAAACGTCCGCGTGGACCGATCATTTCAATACAGCGTCTCAAGGCTGTGCGTAATGTCGAAAATAGTGTATACAAGAAGGGCCAAAAAAATATTTACAGCACAAATGAACGTCTGGGACGACTCAAGCATCCCATACCCTCGGCACATCCGTCACTAGCAGTTCAAGCTCCCGCTACAGCCTTGGCAGGCGTAGCCCCCGGGTAATAACTCGTAGGAATAGTCGGAATGGGAATGCTCACGGTAGTCCCAAAAGCCGTCTTCAAATCATCCTTCATGCTAGCCGCCGAATACCCCGTCGGCGCAGCCGTCTGCGTCGATGTAGTAGCCGCATACGAGCTGCCCGAACCACTCTTCAAGCAGAATCCAGACCCATACGCAGACCGACAGCTATACCACTGCTTGCTCCCCGCCTCGGTCCACATGGACAAGTCCTGAATCTTGATGTCCGTGCAGGGTGCGCCGTCAGCACACGCAACCTTGACCGGACCGCGCGACGCACCATTCTCCTCGGTGCCCTTCCAGTTCTTGAAGGTGATGTTGCTGAGCTTCACGCCGGCGCCGTCGACAGCGGACATGGAGGACCAGTATTGGTCGATGTCGAGCGAGTAGGCGTTCCCGTGGCCGATGAAGTTTTCGAAGACTACGTCTTCGACGTAGCCGGAGCCGCCGTTGGATTTGATCATCATCATTTGGTTCGAGGCCCAGGTGTAGATGTTGCGGTAGTGGACTTGGGAGATTGCGGTGTCTGGTGTGGAATTAGAATCCGCGTGGGGTGGTGTGGTGCGGAAGGGTGCAATTTAGGTACGTACCGGCGCCGAGAGAGCCCAAGGCACAGCCACCGCTCGAGTTGCAGTAGATGTTCTCGATGAGGATGTTCTTGGATGGGGATTTGACTGTTACGCATTCGTCTTTGTTGGTCACCATAACCTACGATGGATTAGTACTTGATGCAGGTGTAGACTGAGTTGGAAGGAAGTGCTCACGTCGTGGATCCAGATGTTGTTGCTCCAGACATCGATACCATCGAGTCCGCCCCAGTTGCCTCCGCGGATAGCCATGTTGTATACCTCGCCGTTTGTGCAAGTGTCCATGGAGAAGTGGAAAGCAGGGGCGTCCACAAGGACGAGATCGTGCACAGAGAAGTTGTTGACCTTGTACAGACGCAGAATACGCGCTCCGGATCTGCTGCCCTGAGCATGAATTGCGTAACCGTTTCCTACGGTACAAGTTAATAGGCATCCTCGAGGTCCCACATCCGGAAGATATACCTTGCACAGCACCCTTTCCAGTGCTACTATGCATCTCAAAATCGGTAGTGTCACGGATCATAATCATATTCCCGCCAGCAGTTCCCGTCCGGTAGATGACGCCGTCGAGTTGAATTGCAACACCCTTTCCATTCTTCAACGTGACCCAGGTAGACATAGCATAATCGCCCTTCGGGATCACAACGGTGCCGCCGCTCTGGCATGCTGCCCAAGCCGAGGCAAGTGGCGGACCAATATCAGTCGTTTTGTCGGCTTTGGCACCATATTTGGTGACATCGCATGTCTTTGAGCCTTTGGCAGAGGTGCTTGTAGTCGGACCCACGGATCCGGAGAGTTGAGCGAGAGCGAGAGCGGGAAGCAGCGCAATAGCGCTCAAAAAGCAAGAAGAACGCATATTCGAAGAGTAAAGCTGCGCAGCAGATAACGAAAGTAGAGAAAAAGTTTAAACAAATAAACGAGCGACGGAAGAATATCTCTCAAAGGGTAAATTCAAAAAAGAACGACTGACCTCTTTGCTATACAAGAGGAAGCAGGGCACATATTGGCACATATAGCACCTAGACCTTTCCAGCGCCCACATCATTTCAAAGAAAAATCATCCCAGCATGCCTCCACATGGCGCACATCCCGGCCCTGTTCATCTCGCTGGGCACAAGCTTATCCAGACGCTGTCCTCGAAACGGGTCCACGGCGCGTTTCAAGAGGCAGCCACTCGAGCGCGACCAAGGGCGACCAAGCGAAAACCGTCGCTTGAACTCGATTGATGGAGCCGGGGCTCAGATAGATTGACGGGGTTACGCCATCGGAGAAATTTCTGGCCGGAAATGGGCTTCGTGGAAAATGTTTGTTTCAGCGTCGCACATTGGAGGAGAGGATCGCTGCTGGGGTATTTGCTAGACCAAATGCTTGTGGTGTCGTGACATGGTGGATTTTTACCATGGGTGCGAAGAATCCATTTAATTTGTTCTATACCATACATATATAGAGGATGATGACCAATGCGTTAAGCGAGAATAGAGTCGCATATGGTGACTGGGAAAGGAGTAGGTGCATGAATCAAAGGAGGTTGCGCGTCGGGTGCCCTTCGGAAATGCTGCGGATCAATCGGAGCTAAGATTACCCACTTTCGTCATTGGAGCGATCTCTCGACTTCCCGCCCTCAACATCTCGTTTCCAGGAGCATTATCAACGTTCCGAGGAAACCTCATTTCCTATATTCTGCGAATAGCCAACTGGTGGCAAAAAATGGCGACGCCCTGTCCCGAATGTGGCGCCAACGCCGATCTGACCAAGGATGGCAGTTATGCTCACTGTGCTTCCTGTACGTGCCCAAAACCTTCCTTCAACTTCATAACCTCTTCGCTCGGCCCCCCCAAATTCTTTCGCACACCATGTGACTGGGCTGTGATTCATTGATGCATGTAGGTAACACGATTTTTGAGCCTGGAAAGGAGGGTAGTAGCTACAACGGCGGTGGAGGGGGCTCCGGTGATGTGGAAGCACCTGAAAAGAAAGAAGATGCCAAGAAAGAGGAAGGAAAGTAACAGTCGAGGCCGTATCGCTGTATTAGTAAATTCCTATTGGAAGGGATGGACGAAGTGAGCAGGGCGGTAGGGGTGGATGATCGTGCATGCTGTTCTTCGATATATGTTTGAAGGGTGAGGGCATTTGGACTATATCAAGATTGGCACCTACAACCTATATTATAGAGCCATCGAAGAACACACAATATCCTAATGAGCTCCAGCTCACAATAGAGGTAAATTTCGTTGTATGAAATAAATCTGGCCATCAGCAAAGGTGCTCCAAAAGATCAACCAACGCCAGAGCTCGCACGCTCAGGGAACGCGAAATCGAACACAATATTTCATCGAGGCCCGTTGCACTCGTACTGTCCGTGCTCATATCCACATATGGTCCCTATATCCAATAAACAGCCCTCATCTCCCGCATAGTCAAATTCCATGCTACTAAGGAGTACTTGACGCAGACGCAGATCGAACCGGCATAGTCTGCGACTGCGCTGCTCGTATTCCAGCCCAAACCATATCCGCAATCATTTTACCTAGCCGTATTCCAAATACCTCCGCAAGCCTCTCTCCTTCCTTTGCAATCCAGACATAGGTTGCCGGTGTGGTGGTCGATATCGAGGTCAGGACGGAGAGAGGATACATTAGACTGTGGGCTCCGACAACTCGGGTTCCTGACGGGCTCGCCGCAAATTGATCCAAATAGTAGGAAGTACTCTCTTTTAGCTCCTCGCACAGATCGAGCTGCTTCTGGTTTGCTTTGTCTAAGGCTCTCGATGTCGCAGCGTTCGGTGCTTGGGTATGCTGTGAACTTACCCACTCGATGTACAGGTCCGTAATTAGAACTCGTGCGCTTAGCTGAAAGACCCAGAAGCTCGCTTGCCACACGAGGTGATACGTCTTATCGGCGTTTACCGTATGCTTTGCATGCTCTGCTGCAGGCCGTTCTCCCGGGTCCCAGGCTTCCACATCTCTCATGAGAGCTATGATTTCCCTCGCCATGTGCTCGTCCACGAAGCCTAGGATCTTATGGTCGGCGCGAAGGCGACATATTCGTGCCAAAAGCTTCACGAAAAAGGTTTGGAAGTCTTTTTGCCCCAATTCTTCATCTTCCATGAAGTCGATGATGAAATCTGGCAGGGGTTCGCGAGCGCGTATGCAACTAGCAATCTGACACAATCAGGGCGTGCGGCGTATATCAGGCTGGGATACCTACCAGCGCCCCTCGCATACGCGCGTATATGCTCCAGCCGATCTCGCTATTGAATTGTTGACGGCCTCTCATTGATGCAATAGTCGCAGCACCCCTCAGATGGGCTTGATAAGCGGCTAGGGAGTGGGCAGTATCAGACATGATGTTCTATGCTAATCGTCAGCCAATTACTAAGAGCGATTAGACAGACTATAGTTTACCTCGAAAGAAGAGAGCAGCAGGCAAGTGAGCGCTGAAGAGTCTGACAAAGCTGTCTTTGGGTCTTGTAGCTGCCTGTTTAATTTCTGAAGTGTCTTCAGCTGACTCGATCTCGCAGCTGCCAGCACCTCTGGAGAACCTTTTGAGTTGCCAAGAGCGGCGAGCCCACACGCAAGCACGACGTCCAGAATGGGTCCGCCACTGGCAGAGTCAGACTGGAATATCGGCGTGATGAAGTCAAGACCATCTTGATTAGTGGCGGAATAGAACTTCTCATTGTAGTGCCCAAAAAAGTACATCACTGCTTCATCTTCAAGCACAGCCCGTCTCGAAGGCCGCTGAGGCGACACACTTTGCTGCTGAACAGCGAAAGCATATTGCGAGTATGCTTGCGATTGTGGTTTCCGCTTGGCTCGACGCACAACCTGACCTGTCTCGTTCTTGAACAAAAGGTCTTGTTCGTTTCGATAGCCGGTACATATCCGTTTCTTACGGATGCACTGGGTGCATGATGGTAGGGCTAAGTCGCATCTAGTCGAACATTAGTGGCTAGAAATTTCCAGCGAAACAGTTACCCGATTCGGACACATGCTTACTTTGTACGCTTCTCTCTACATGGCAAACAACCCTTACTTGGCTTTCCCGAGAACCCCATTCTGCCAACAAGAGACCAATGATAGACGGCTAAGAATATTTCGCGGCAAAGAAGGGCGTTTGCAGCGTAGAGCGGCTCTTCCGAACCACCCCTTTTCTCAACGCGCTTATCCGCGACAGAAAAATTAAAGATTCACACGCCGACGAATCACCATGCCAGATGTGTTACCCAGACTGACTGATCCCTTCCAAGGGCCGAAGTCCACTGGTACCGGAGGCTTATGACGTCTGTTAAATTGATCGGGCGAAAGCCACCCCGCGCCGCGAACGCTGTGCTAGACGGCAAACTGTGGTTCACGTACTGTAAGCGCTCGCGAAAGTCCGTCCAGGTTTACAAATGATTTATCAAGGAATCGACGACGATGGGGCGCCGTGCAGGCGATCGGGCAGTCATAAAACGGGTGTGAAGGTGGAGAAGATCCTTCGGGTGGCCAAGCGGTTTTCGCTTCCCCGACCCATGCTGGTTGCCTGTTATTGCGTGGCAGCTTCTGTGCATTCAGCTGTCGTGATGACATAAGCTTCGATATAGCCTACTCTATCCTTTGCCCTTCGTGACTGCCCTTCGTGCCCTCTACTAAACTCAAACGAACTAATAATGCATTGAAGTAAGATTTTGCGTTCAGACATTCTGCGTATATGTTTGGATAACCCTCTAAGATTTGATGTCAGCTTCTGCAGCACCACCAAAACAGCCCTCTGTCGAGTCATACTAGCGTTTTTTAATGTCCAAATCATGTCCAATACAATCAAGGGTATAAGCCAATTTACAGCTCCAACATCTCAAAAGTCAAAGTTACAGTTGGCATTTTTCTCGCGAGAAGTGTCCTATCCTTCATTTATAGAGAGCCCTTATCTCAACACTTTTTCAGCAAAATTATGCAACATCATGCACAAGTGAAGGAGTCATGATGGCTTTTGAACAAATTTTCCAACAGGTCAATTTACAACGGTTTCGTCATGCCAAAAAAACTCCTGGTGAAATAATCTACAGCTCCCGTAGACAAAAACGTCCCTGATGTGCGTGAAGACTGCAGATATCAAAGTTTTCGACTTTTGTTTTTGCGGAGAGGGAGATGAATGTTGGCAGAGTATTAAAACTTATTTGTCCTTTTGGCTTTGATCATGCCTCTCGTAGACTACTATGGTATCTTTCATCTCCCTGACTTTCCCAATCCATTGGCACAATGCCACTCCAACGTTTTCTAGCTCTCATAACAAGCTTCCAAAAACCATTACCGCATTCAAAGCAGCGCCTCGTCCCCAAACCTTTTTGCGTACATACCCAGCGCCTTAATGGGGAAGATGAACTTGTAGTTCGGATAAGAAATCATGCTGCTCGCACATTAGTAACCACCCTCTCCACGAATTAGATTGGCTTACCAAGACTTATTAAATACTCCTTCGATAGCCTCCTGCAGCCACTCCCCGTTCGCCTGCTGCCTACTCATAATCATCCGCAGCGCTTTCTTCAACGGCTCAGGATGCGGGAACTCCGCCTCTAGCAGCGCAATCACCACCCAAGCCGTCTGCACGACCTGGCTCTGTGGATGCTGGCACCAAACGCCCAATTCGCAGCTTTTGTACGTTTCGCCCCAGCCGCCATCTTCCATTTGGTGGTCAAGGAAAAATTGGCATGCTCGTCGTACTCGTTCGCTGTTCTCGTATGTTTCGCCGGCACAGGCGAGCGATTCGAGCGAGAACATGCCGGCGTATGTGAAGCAGATGCCCCATGCGCCGTACCAGGAGCCGTCAGGGCGCTGGGCGCTTCGTATGTACTCTATAGCGCGCTGCTTGAAGGCTGCAATTTCAGCGGTGCGATAGTCAGAGTGATACTTTTGAAATATGTGTAGGGCGGTCACGACAGCCGTTGTGCACTCTACGTAGTCGTACTCGACCATGATGTTGCCGAAGACTTCTGCTGCATTGAGCCATTCGAGGAGCTCCGAGCCGCGGGTTGGCTCGTAGGAAGCGCAACCACCGGATTTGTTCTGCATGGTTAGGAGGACGTCGATGGCGTGTTTGAGACGCTGTTCTGGGATGAGTTTGGGGTAATCAGGTAGGTTT
This sequence comes from Periconia sp. TS-2, assembly GCA_030378425.1. Lineage (NCBI taxonomy): Eukaryota > Fungi > Ascomycota > Dothideomycetes > Pleosporales > Periconiaceae > Periconia > Periconia sp. TS-2. Next base: position 266,311 of record JASNQO010000003.1, on the reverse strand, counting down.
TGTAGAATGAGGACGGATTTGAGGCCCTCGGATGTGCAGTCAGATACTGTATAGCCTTGTTTCTTGGTGCTGAATCCCCATGCGCCCTTGCGCTGTTGGCGGTAGCATTTGTGTTGATCGCGACACTCTTCTTCGATCTGTTGATCCTCCAAGAATTCAAGGGCTCTTGTGAGCATTGGCTTCCACTTGGGGTCCTGGCAGAGCCCTGCAGAGTCGCAGGCTTGGATGAGGAAGGCAGTGTCCCAGACTTGCACACCGTTGGTGCCATTCATAAGCATGCCTTCGTCCTTCATCCAGAGGAACTCAGGCAAGGTCTTCAGGTGTTCGCGGAAGGGATGAGAGTCTCGTCCGCCCTTGATGTAGGCACATAACGTGTTCATCGGGCCATTTACAGGACCTAGATTGGAGAAGGAGGTATTCTCATCTTCAACTTCGATCAGCCACCAAGCATGATCCTCTGCCTTCTTGACAATGGAAGCTGTGCGAAGATAGGGAAACCAGATATATGTCAGAAACCAGAAGAGTAACCGAAGGACCCAGGTTTTGGGGTGATAGTTGTCCATCGGGGAGATATCATTGCGGTGTCTGTGGAAGGTTAGGGATTCGAAGGGCTGGGTAAGGAGTTCAGAGCGAAGTTGACGAGTTAGGTCGTTGAGAGGGTATGACCAGCGCTTGGAGTAGACGTATGACATCGGGAGGAAGACCTGTCGCATATGGATCCACCATCGCCACGGCGCGACTGGGACCCAGTCCGGGAGTAACCTACATATGTCAACATCTTCAACGGCATTAGCCTATCATGTATAGAACTCACCACAACTCAGGTGGCACCGGATTGACAACATCCCAATCTAACACACCCAGCACACTTAACCAGAACTTCGCCCAATGCGGTCCCTTCAATGCCCCACCTAACTTCCAAAGCGTAGCTCTTGCCTGCTGCATCCTCTTGTCCTCGGCATCTACGCCTAGTAACCTCAACACAGTATAATTCATGGCCGTGCCAAACACACTACTCTCGCCCTCAATGTGGAGTCCCCACCCACCATCTTGAGGATGTTGGCGAGCAAAGAGGTAATTCTTGATTTCGACAGCGTGGGAGCGTGGGATCGGCGTCTCGGTGACGTACCAAGTGATTACGAGGCCAGGGAGCAGGAACATGGGCCCACCATATTCGCAAGCCCAATTTCCAGGTGGTAATTGGAGTTTGGAGAAGAACGAAAGCGCATTCGAGACCGACTGAAGTGGTGTCTTGGCAGGAGGAAGATCGGGAAGATCCTATATCAATGAACACATCAGTAACATTTCTTCTGCACTCTCACGAGGGTGCAATTGGCACAGGAAGCAGAAAAGCAAACCGAATAGAGCAACAAAACTCACAGTCGTTTGGCCCAAAAAGTACTTGTCCGCCGTACTCTGCGGCCACCTCTTCGCATCCTCATCGCCCTCCAAATAATGCCAAATCTGACACCCCCTATCGTCTTCAAGCCTCCACCTCGCATAATCTGTCTTCTCATCCCGCCCGCCAGCCCTCACCGCTCCATTCGCCGTCTTCTCGCCAACATTAGCATGCGACATGCCTCGTAGACTGTGCTCGGAGGGAGATGGTGAGATCCGCTACCGAAGACGCGTCATAGCGACGAGTAGGGTGAGGGGATTGCGACTTTTAAATGCTGGGAAGTTTGGGTCGGTGGGGAGAGATGCGTATGATGGGGTGCCTGCCAAGGCTTCCGCTCGCAAGGGTGGTTTGCCGATCATATATTTCCGATTTGGGGAGGGACGCTCGGCTTCACATGCCTGCTACGCTGCTCGGAAGGCTTGGGCTCCCGATATCCGTGGGATGCCTTAGATCTTGGACGGTAAGAGTAAACAAATATTAAGGCAAAGCTGGAAGCTAGCATCCTCTCCAACTGCGAATCGGCACTTCTCTAGCAATGTAACTCTCATAAAAGTATAGGCATATACGATTATCATTGTATCTCGACACCAACCGAGACGTTCGCTTTGCTACCGCTATTAAATATATACAAAGCAGTTAGCGAGCGACCTACTCCGTCATCCAACCCTGATCTCAAGAGAAAAAAAAAATGCAAAAGCTAGCCAGTCAAATCAGCGCTAAATGCCGCTGAACAAACGAGAGTATACTGAAAATGTGACCGAAACGCCTCAGTCATATCCTCCCAGCCAATAGTGATTGCAAATAACAGAAATTCCCCTCCCTGTAGTCCCCTGGGTATCATAGTTTTGGATCTAATCGCTGAGATCCGGGTTCGCGATAAAAAGACGAGTGTTACTCATCGTCGTGGTGCGCTCGTCAACGCTGCCTCTCCTATGAAGCTCGTCTGATGTCTTCTTTTTCTCTAGGTCTGGTCGCGGCAGTGATTGGGGCATCTGCCCGACATCGCCAAAGTTCCGCTCTCCGCTGCTTCCACTGCCGCCAGAGAGGCCTGTTTTGGTGTGTTCAAAGTAGTCATTGGTGTGGTATGTTGGCACTGGAGTCTCCTCCTCGGCGAGATCACCCATGTCACCTGGTGACGTGTTATGGCCATTGGGGGGCGTCGAGCTGGTCGACATACGACCGGCTGCATAGCCTACGCGACGACCGGAGCCGAGGGAGCTGCGTCCTGAGCCTGTGCGTTGATGGTATGGTCCTGCGCCGCGACCCACTGAGCCGTCCTCGCTGTCTCCCTCGTCTACTTCCGAAGCACTCAGGCGCATGGGCACACCAGATCCAGTCATAGTGACTGGTGCGTACAAGGATGCTTTCGGGACACCGTGATGGCGCACTTTGGACCTGACACCCGCTGCGACGCTGGAGCTGCCCGAGGCGTTGCGAAGCGGCGCATGATGCGGACCCCCTGCTACTTCCATGTTTGCCCGCATCTTTGCCTGGCGCTGCTGAACAACAATGCGGGGATCCTCATACTGAGCTCGGTCACACCAGACCGTAGCCTTTTGTTTCCGCATAAGAGCGACATAAGATGTAGGCGAGTTGCCGGAGCGAGCGGATGAGGAGCGACGGAGGGCACCGCTGTTGGAGCGGTTTGGCGTACCGCTCGTAGAGCTCGTGGATGAGGTCGGCGTGCGGCGGAGGCCTCCGCCTTGGTACATTTGCGGTGGGTACTGCGAGCTCATGCTGGTGGTTGTCGGTGAAGCAGCGATGGGGAAGACGCCCGAGCTGGTAGTTCGGGTTCTCGAATGGCCTGACTGTGAATCATACAGCGGCTGGGGAGGTCGCACTGCGATGCCTGGGTTTGCTACGGGTTTTCGACGAACGGGCACGGCGCCGTACGGGTTCGCTGGCGGCTGTTGCGCCATCATGGCTGCTTGCATATTTGGAAGAGAATCCCTCGCTTGACGTTGGACTGGTATGAAACACGGATCGACGGGCCTGACGTCAAGGTGGATGTTTCAAAGAAAGCGAGGGAGAGGAGCGCGCACGCCTCGGTCACGTAGTTGGCGCCGTGGGGGAGCAAAGATATAGCACCGTCGCACCGGAGAGCTCGTGAGGGTGGACGAGCTTGGCGCCCCGCTTGCGTGCAGAGGCTGCAGATTCCAGAGACGCAGCGGCCGGGAACGGGCGTGCAAGCGGACGCACGGCGCTGCGACGTTTATTAAGAGGAGGGACGGCGGATCAAGGCGAGAGGTCGGCGAGAAGTAGCCGGCGCTATCGTGCAATTTGAGCTGTTGCCAGTCGACGGCGCCTTATAAGGATCGCCCGGTCAGGCTGGGCGCTAGTGGGCGCACCGCTAAAGAAAGAACATCAGTCGCAGAAGCAGAAACGGGCAGACAGGCCATGAGGAGAGACGCTTTCGGACGAGCTGAGGGCTCCACCGAGTCAAGCGGGACGGCAACGTGGGCCACGGAGCTCGTTGGAGCCATCAGAGGGCTGGCTTACGCTGCAAACTGGTCGGGAGGCGGTCCAATCCGAGGCTCGCCGGAACCACTAGGCGCGGCTAAGCTTTCTCAGCTGTCGCCAACACAGATGTCGCGGGCGAGAAGAGCGAGGGCGAGGGCGGAGGCGTGAGATGATGGGCTGCTCCGTGTGCCAGGCGGTGGGAGCGAGGGCCCTTTGTGCGGAGAGCGACGAGGATGAGGAGGATGAGGAGGATGAGGAGGAGGAGGGGGAGGGGGAGGAGGAGGAAGCTCGGGGATGCGGCGGCGGGCACGCTCGTATTGCAGACGCGGAGGCTGGAGTGGTCGTCTTGCCTGCGTCCTGCGTCTGGAGTACTTGTATCCCGTGCGTGCCGTCCACAGTCGATCGTCTTCAAGGCCCGGGCGCTACGACGAGGGCTCCACTCATGTCGTCATGTCTCTCGGACCGCTGTCGCTGCTGAGAGAGCAGCGTCGGTCGACCATCACCAATGCAATCGCATATCCTTGCTCGCTCTCGCCCGCTGCCCGTTGCAACGGCCTGCAAAACCTGAAAACCTGAAAACCTGAGCGCGAGGCCAAAACAGCCGCCGGCGGAGGCCCGTCCGACAAGCTCATCCTTGAAAATCGCTCTGGCGCCTTGATAGAGCCCCGGTCGGCTCCCTCTCGACACGGCAGCTCCACCAAGCGCCATCCAGCACCACCCAGCACCACCCAGCACCACCTACATAGCACTGAGTACATAGCACCACCCAGCAGGCCCACGATGCAGCCGCTTCCGCAGCGAATCGCAGCCGGTTCCTCCAGCCTGGGCCGCAGGCGAATCACAGTCGCGCCTCTCTGCACGCTGACCGGGCGGCCCATTGGACCCGTTACATCTTCCAGCTTCCACGCCCCGAGCCAGATGCAACCTCCAAGCAACTTACAGCCGATCGTTGGGCGGCCTTGAGAGGCGATCTGATCTGAGCCTCAACGCGCTTGGGGCCCCGCCGTCCAGTCCAGCGCCGCAGCGAGCACCTATGTGAGGAAGGCGACGGCGATGCTATGTGGTATCATTGTCCCACTCGGCCCCCAAAATGCCTCACTCGTCCCAATTGCCATGTTGGTCCGAGGAATGTGAGGGGTCGCTTATCACCAGCACCACCAGCACCAGCGGTCAACCACGGCGCCGTTCCAGAGCCCGCGCCTGAGTCTCCCACGTCTCTCGTGTTTCATGCCCTGCCTGCCCGCCTGCATGCCTGCACGGTTCGCAGGTGTGATGGCTAGCGCTCCCTCGTGCTTGAGCCTCTCTGCTTCTGGGCCGGGACCGATGCATGCTGCTGCATCCTGCCTGCGTATTTCCCCGCTCGCGCGAGACGGCCGAGCAAGTCCACCCACCGCCATGTTGACTACATGCTCCCGTACGTGCTGGTGCTCTCTGCCCATCAGCGACGCATAGCAAAGGGGCAATAGTGCACTGCGTCGCCGGCGCTGCCGTTGCTCGCAAATCGATAAACACAGCCACCTCGATCACTTATTGTTTCTGGAAAAATCCTGGAGAGACAAAATCCCGGCGCCACATCAGACGCCACAGGGTCTGCGTACATAAACAGTAAGCTCTAACTAAGGGCATCCACATCCTCCCGCTGAAGCCGGAAAGGGTTCGCTGATCGTTGCCCTCTGCGTGCAACGAGCTGGTAGACCCCGCGAAAAGGTGCAGAGCGCGCTTTTCGAACCACATCTCGTTGGGTCGATTCGCGAAAGGCGGAGAATGGACGCGTACTGCGTGTCCTGTCCCAGCTGAGATGTGCGCAATGTCTGACCGCTTCATTTATTTTCTTCTTCCTTCGCTAGTGGGGTTGCTCACCCTCAATCTCGATTCCGGCACCTGGCGGACACGTTGAGCGCTCATATTCGCCTTCATTGTTCCGCACAGAGTGCAGATTCGCTTTCTGAGACATGCCAGCTCCTGATCGGTACCATCTTCGCTACATCTACAAGGATCAACCAACATGACTTGACCATTGCATCGGCGCCAATGTAAATCTTCCCACTTTCCATCCCGATGCCGTGCGACCTAAAGCGAGATAGAACCTCTATAGAGCACTATCAGTACCTGCATGGTATCACCAACGCATGGTCTTGTGATCCGATGTGTTGAGCAAAGTAGTATCTTAGACTACTGGTTCGGCCAGGCGACGGTGCACAGCGCTCCCGTGCGGAGGGCTCGGAACCGCAGTCAGGGCACCGCTGCGTCTTGCTTAGTGGCTCCCGTAGTTGCCGTTGGTACGTGCTTTTTGAATACACAGCAGGAATGCTTTCGGGAGGGAACCTCTCCACTGGCATGCGTAGGTTGTTTGTGAAACATACCCAAAGAGGAGCGGTAATCCACACTGCATTCGCCCTCGAAAGCCGATGCTGTTGTGCCCGTGGCGGACTCGCAATCCTTTGATCATCGAGCAAGCTGTAGAAATGCCAAAGTTGAGATTCGTATTCGTATTCGTACCTACCAAACCATTCCCTATGATACTGTATGATACATTTTTTTTTTTTCCTGAAGTCCCCAATCGCCCCCCAAACCATGCTACCAATCCTCATTACCCTAGTAAATTCCAGGAATCAACTTGTACTTTGTCTGCTTCTTGAACTTCTCCCACTGCTCCCCGTACCGAATCTCACAATACTCGTTCAAGATGGGCACCGCGCGATTCGCAAAATCCGCAAAGAACCACGCTCCCACGATTCCTCCCATGATCCACCCCCCTCCCGTGAGAGCGTACCCTGCTCGCCATACCGTGTACGCGCCGTAGTTGATGTGTCGGGCCAGACTGAACAGACCCCCCGTGTACGCCTTGCCTTTGTTCCTGGGATCGGACTTGAACCGCTTGCGCTGAAGTTCAGAAACGAGTTCCACGAGGATGCCCGTCACGTACAGCGTGCTGCCGACGAGCAGGGCGGGCTGGGGAAAGTTTGACTCGAGCGAGGCAGACGTCGCGCGGAGGAGGAAGGCGTAGGAGCTCGCGCTGTTGAACAGGCAGTTGAATCCTGCAATCAGGAGCGATGCGGGCACGCTGACTGGGTCGTCGCTCAGAAGTGTTATGTTGATGTTTTGCTTGGCGGCTGAGCCGATGGACATGGCCAGGAGAATCAATCGATAGGGCGACAGGCCTAGGCCGTCGATGAGGGGGATGCCGCTATTCGTGGGGAGGCCGGCGGGCAGTGTGTTTAGGCCTACGCGGTGGAGGAGTCCTGTGCCGAGGCCATGGGCGAGGATGGAGTATTGGATGAAGGGGTCGATTGCGCGGCCGAGCACGAAGGTTGTGCGGCCTAGTGGGGAGGGGGAGTAGACACCGCGGGGGATCAGGTCTTTTTGCTTTGTTTCCTCCTTGCGAGGATCCTTCGCCATGTCGGCCATGGTAGAGTGGCCGGTGGGTGAAGTGTTGAGGCTGGTGGAGTTGGTCAGCGCGATGATATGAACCGAGAAGTGGGAACTCGCACAAGAAGCCTTCGTATGTCTTGGAAGACGTAATCCTCGAACCTTGGCGACTTTTATAGGTCTATGTTGCGAAGGTCGAGCTTGAACGGAGGGTGTGCGGATCACGGAACCTTCAGCGGACGATCGATACTTATGACGGAGGAAAACAATCCCTTGACTCTCAAGTCATAAACAGCATCCTTTGGACTTGTTCGATCGAGTCCCGTCTACGCGAAATCTAGCCTATAGTAGAAATAGGGCGCAAAGGTGCCTTTAAATTATACATCGCGGAAGGCATCATGCACCCGACCTGACTAACATGTCGGCATTTCGGACTTTGGGCTTCGCCGAGTGCGGGGATCCTAATTTGTATACCATAAGTCAAAAAGCATCCTCGTCTCTGATCATTTGAAAGGGAGAGACGGCGCCTCATGCAGAGAATCCACAGTTTGGAAGATAAGAATAGAGTCCAGTCGTTACACGGAACGGTGTACAAGTAAGATAGCAGTAGGCTTACTCAGGTGTGGCGTTATTCGCGATGTCACATGATGGCGCGGTTTAGTTAGCGAAGGTGTCGCGCCAGTGTTGGGCTTCGTTGCGTAGCGCCCACTTTGGAATATCGTATTTCTTTAACGTGCGTCTTTATCTGCTAGTATTTATGCCATTCCTTTAATAAGTCTCTCCTTTATTCATTGTGGTCATCATGTATTGCTACGTTGGAGACTCTGTGTCATAGTGACAGACACTTATCAACAGCGTGATGCTTGCCAGAGGGGAAATCAATTGCGCATTGTCCAAGTTACGAACGTTCCCTCGAGACTGGACCAGCTATAGTGCACCCGCTGGCTCGACACCCTCGAACAATAACAGGCGGTGACAAGGCGTCAGAGGCCCTATCGCTCCTCACCGCCTACAATCTTTGGCAGACTTGGAACATAATTGCACCTGCCACTCTGGACTGTACTACGATAGTCACTATTGAGTGCTAGGGCACCCAAACTGTTGAAACGTTATGAGCGAGCCCAATTCTTAATACACATAACATTTCTAATGCCTATTACTTTCAATGATCTGTGTGTCCTCCTGGAGGAAGTTGAGAAAATCACGACACGGCAGCCGCGACTTGCTCCTAAGTCACAGAAAGAAGTCATCAGGAAAAGGATATCGAATTGGTTTGCCAACCACAGAGAGACCCTCGATGGAGCTAAAGCTAATGGCGGCGCCTTATTGTCTGCGATGTTCCCACACCGGAGAAAGGATCGAGTCTACGGCCTTCAGCCGCCCAGACTATCGAAAAAGATCGCAAAGTCACTGAACTTTAACAAGTGCCAGGTGGAACTATTCGAGGAATGGCCTACTAGCCGCCAAGGCGATCTTGGCAGTTATACACAGCGAGCTATGAGGACTCGAGACGGGACGTTTAGAACAAGACCACTTGTTCCGATAGAGCGAGTAGACGCCTTGATGACACAATTAGCGGCCAGGTACCGCTTCTCAGACCCCGCCATTCAGCAGCAGCGAGATTGGACTGTGGACACAGATTCCGAGCTCAAATACATACTTACTCGGTTGGAATCGTGGGAAGCAAAATGGCTGGTCCGACTAATTCTGAGGGAGTATTCTACGATTGAATTGGAAGAGAGATACGTATTTCGCCAATACCATTTCTTGCTCCCGGACCTACTCCAGTTTCAAAACGACTACGATGCCGCCTTCAGCATGCTGAGCGGAGAGCTAAGTATGTACCCCTCAGTCTTGGATGCTTCGCTCCAAACACAGATGCGAATACAAGCATCTAGTAAACTCAAGCCCGTTATCGGCATTAAAGTCAGTCGACCTCCCTTTTACAAAGCATGGTCGTTCAAGCATTGCTTCCAGATGGTCTCCACCCAAGCTTGGGCTGCTGAAGTCAAGTACGATGGAGAGTACTGCGAGGTGCATGTCGATCTTAACAACGCCACTGATGAGATCAAGATATTTTCGAAGAATGGAAAGGATGCAACGATCGACCGGCAGGTGCTTCACAGGCTTATCCGCAAAGCCTTACGTATAGGTCGAGTCGATTGCCAAATTCAGCGCAATTGTATCGTGCTAGGAGAGATGGTCCTCTACAGCGACAGAGAGAAGAAGATCCTCCCCTTTTCGAAGATTCGCAAACACATTAAACGCTCAGGGTCCTTCTTGGGTACTTTACAAGACTCGCTTCCGCACGATTGGGAGCATTTGATGCTGGTGTTTTTCGATGTACTCATGCTCGACGACGAGCCAATCATGCGAAAGAATCTCCAGGAAAGGCGTAAGACCCTCCGGGATATTGTTCAGATTATCCCTGGGCGTTCACAGCGCTCTCATTGGACGCTAATTGACTTCAAGGACGAACATGGGGTGACAGATTTGAAACAGGTATTTGCTCACAGTCTTGCTTCTCGGCAGGAAGGTATAGTGCTCAAGCCTCTTCATGTACCATACTTCCCCCTCCTGACCGAAGGGAGTTCTCATCAACTAGGGTACTTCATCAAGCTCAAGAAGGACTACCTTGGTGACATGGGAGGTGAGCGAGATCTCGGGGATTTTGCTATCATTGGTGCTTGTTACGATCCACGATTGCGTTCGAAGACGGATTTGAGACCACTATTCTGGACACATTTCCATCTTGCGTGCCTCCTCAACAAGACCGCGGTCCAACGGACAATGGCAAAACCGATATTCAAGGTTGTAGGGTGCCTCAGTCTCGAGAAATGCATTCCAAAATCGGAGTTGAAGTATCTGAATATCACCGGCCAATTTCAACAGGTTTCCCTGCGCGAGGACGGGTCGACAGATTTATTTGATATAGATCACGGTTTGACATACATTCATCGCATGACTACAGCCTTTAAGCAACCATTTGTTGCTGAGATCTTAGGAGGCGGTTACGAGAAAGTTCAGAACGAGACCTTCGAGATGCTTCGCCATCCACGCATCAAGAAGGTGCATCACGACCGAACGTGGGAAGATGCGGTGACCCTAGAGGAGCTTGAGCAGATGGCAAACGAGAAGTGGGACATTCCTAGTGCGGATAAGCTAGATGGTCACGCAAAGGACGTCGCTATTTTAGCAAAGAAGTATGCGAAAGAGATGGGTGGCTCTCAAAGCTCGACATCGAACTATGAAACAACGCAGGAAACTAGCCAAGCTAGTACATGGCTCACGGCTCGAGCGTCGACGCCAGATCCTCCAACTGGTGCAGTTGTCCAAGAGAGTCAGGAAGGCGCAAATCAAGACGCATATGTAGCTGCGTCGAGTTCACCGTTCTCGTACGATACACAGGGTGATGACCTCCGTGCTTCTATACCAATACACGTGCTTGTTCGTGAAGATACATCTGAGCGGTTGGAATTCTCGGACGTATCGAGACCTCACAAAGGAGTGCCAATTCCTTCTACACGGCCTTCTTCTAGCGAAGCGGCTCGTCCGGTTCTCAAGAAGCGCAATAGCTCTAGGGATACCATAAGTCCTCCAAACAAAAGAAGGAAGAACAATCGCAGTCCGTTGAAGGACGCGCGTGGAAACAGAAATCTAGGGTCTTTCAGCTATGACTCCCAGGAAAAGACCATTCATATCTATGTAGAGGAGGGCTGGCAAGTGCAGGTTCACTCTGGACTACAGCAGAACTAGTGGCTTTTGATATTTTACCATATACTCACCTGTATTCCATTTTACTCCTTAGCATAATTCATCTCTTGTTTGACTTTACAAGTGAAAGGCATTTCACTAGCGCCGTAGTTCCGGCATACAACAATAACGACCCAACAACTACACCCGACGTCATTGCTGTAGGAGCGCGTACTGTTTGATTCACTGATTCACCGTACTCAAGGCGCGCCACGCCCGTGCTCTGTTTCTGGTACTTATTTAAGTCCTGCTTCGCGCTACCCGTGCAGTTTCGTGGCGCTCCAAACATGACCGGTAGGTTGCTTGACTCCAAGCAAATATTGCTATGCAAACTGACAATGCTTAGACCAGAGCAAGCCGCGTGAGATGGTGTTCGATAAAGGAGAGACTGAAGTTGGCGGGCGTGTTAAATTGAGCGAGACCCCGGGGATCACTCATCGTCATACTACTTCTCGTGGCCGTGGTTCTCACGCTGGATTACTAGGAACGCCTGACCCCCGCAAATTGCCAGAGTTCTATGTGCCGGCTTTGTCTGGTTCACAAATTCCACCGGTACGGTCTACGCTAGCCAATATTGGGCACGTCAAGGAGACGGCGGAGGCCTCTAAGATGCCCGTGGTCCCTGAAGATCATTCAGAGCTAAGTGGTAGGCTACATCTAACTAAATTCTTATGCCGAACAATGCTAACAAGAGTGAAGATGGAACTGACGAACCTTCCTCCTCGCCTGAGGGATCCTCCAATACGATTCGTCCATCACGTTCCGCCGACCTATTGGGACAAGATTCTCCGGGAGCTATTGATCAAAATGACCCAAAGCCCAACGCTTTCACTCAGTCTAGTCCCATCGATGCTCATGGCGTTCAAGCGAACTATTCCGTTACACCGCTTTCGGACCATGAAAACGGTCAGTACAAAAAGACCAAACGCGGAAAGCGGGGATCGAAGGCGAAGGAGGGAAAGCATGCTCTCTATGAGCAGCAGCGTGTGGAGGCTGCTAGCCGTGGACACCCGCAGCTCATTGCTCAGGGCGCTATCTTTCCTAGCCAAGGGCGTCGTCCTGGCGATGTGCAGCCACCGCTGTTCGTCGGGCCTGGGGGATTCGCTCCATTCCCTGCACACCATCCGCGGCAAGCACACCAGTATGGTCCGTACCCTCAGCCACCTTTTGCGGGATTCCCGCCGGGCCCTGGTTTTCCTTCTTTTGCGGGAATTCCACCGAGCCCTGAATTCCACCCTGCTGCGGGTGTTCAGCCATTCCATGATGCCACGAGCGCAGGTCTTCAGTACCAAGGTGCTCAATTTCAGGGTCTTCAGCATCAAGGTCCTCAGCTTCAAGATCAGTATCAAGCCCCCTATTCCTGCCAGCCAAATCCCATGTTTCTTCCCCCTTCAAGCGGCTTCTGTCCCCCGGTTGCCTACGGTAGCCCCCCGCAACCTGCTTTGAATCAGCCCTATCGATTGGGACCTGGTTTTGGTCCTATGAACCCTCAAATGCATGGACAAGGAAACAATATGATGGTCCCTGGTCAATTTGCACCTCCACCGACGGCTCCGTTCGGAAGGCCAGGGCCATTCATACCTCAAGACCCCCGCCAGCATGGAGGTCAATACCAGGGCTGAGCTTGAATGGCAACGGGAATGGTGCTCATTAGCAGCGTACGAAAGATGGAAGCGACCGTTGAAAGCGGTCAGGGTACCCATGTGGACTATGTTCAACCTGTCACTCTACCGGGTTAGGGGATAATTGAAGGAGTCCCGGGATATTGGTACTGGCAAATACCATGATTCTTCAAAACAAGGAAGGCTGAGGCCAGTAGCAAATGATAGACTGAAAATGAAGTATGCAATGTTATTGGGTGATGTGATGTGATCTTGCTTCGCCATGTATACAGTACCTCGAGGAACTGATTTATCGCTTCTCCAGAGCCTAATGTAAATCCGAACTGCTTTGCACATACAAAGTCACAAGTACTCCCATCACAGTTGCGAAGACCAAACGACGATCTCGGACCGCGTGCCAGGTTTGAGTCCTGGCTCTTGTGCTATCAAACACTATGACGTGTTATGCGCTGTTCCGTAGTAGTGTATCCTTGGGCATGTCGTACATTACCGCGTGTCTTAGACTGCACTTTACCCTATCGATTTTCGACAAGTTCACATCTCCTGCCTATAGCGGTATAACGCTAAGCTAAATTCGGGCGTATGCCCCTAAACGCCTTGTGATCATCGCGCGAAGTAGCTGCCTATTCGAGACCGGGGGATCGAAGATCGTATAGGTAGGGGTGGTGGAGTAATTCACATCACGATGCATTTGATGATGTGGGTCGAGCGGCGTAGTCCGTTTTCTGCTGGTGAGCTTGGTTCAGCAGCACCTCCAGGAGAGCTTCACAAACATCACATCTTCGACGAGATTGAATGCTGCAAGGAACCAGAGGAATGTATATGAATGTGGGGAACCCATGGGCAGATCTTAGCCGCCGCATCCATCTGCCGGGTGATCTCGGCTCCGCAACATTGCGGGCGCCATGGATAGACGAGTCTCGCCTACACAAGATATAGATTCACTTTTCATCCACAAACAAAGGCAATTAGCGATACCCCCTTGAAACTCTTGAATAGAATGCTGGCCCCATTTTCCATACTCGACAATTACTTGACCGTAGAGTGGGCCAAGCCGGCACAGCTTCTCAATCGGTGAGCCATGTGGAGTCGCCTCGGTCAGATCGCTCTGTCGATAGGGTGTGTGAACGGGGTACTCCCCTTCACGTGGCCCCCGTACTTCCACGACCCATGACCGACCATCTTCAAAACCCTCCCAGTCACCGCGAGAGATGCTCTCGGCGCTAAGCTATGTACCCCGCAGCCACACCCGGTTTGCACAGCGGGAGCCTTGGTCGGCCACCCAACGGCGCGGCATCCGCATGGTCTCCGGGGTAATATAACCTAGCTTTCCTGTTCCTGTCGCGTTACATCGCGATCTTTTGACGAGCTCACGCGGGCCGTTATTGTTGCGACCTGCCAAGTAAGGCCGGAACGCAGTGGTTAAATGAGCGAGGATGCCTCGCTGCCGGGCACGCGCACCGCCAGGGGAGCCCGCGTATATAGCAATTGTTGATAGAGACTCTTAAGATTCTCTCATTTTGTGGACTTCAACAATGCGATTGTGTAAGTGCAGGATAGCTTTGGCTGTGGTCGCTGCGGTGGGATCAGTTGGTGTGTGGGCAGAGAGCAAGAGTGGATATGACTTTGTCGATCCGCTGATTGGCACAATCAATGGAGGTTTGTTGATTTTGATTCTTGGACTGAGAAATTTAGAATTGACGAAAAATAGGACATGTTTTTCCCGGTGCCACATTGCCATTTGGTATGTCTCAATCGCAAGGCCAAAACATCGATATACTAATATGAGATAGGAATGGCAAAATCCTGTCCCGATGTTGTCGGCGAGAACCAAGGTGGCTTTGCCTCGGACGATAGTCCCATTCAGGGATTCTCGCACATGCACGATTCAGGGACAGGAGGCGTGAGTTGCAACTCTAATATTTGCTGGTAGCTTGCAATGCTGAAAATACTAGGGAGCTTCTCTGGGGAACTTCCCTATCTTTCCGCAAGCCGGGTGCCCGAATAACGACGTCAAAGCATGCAACTACACATACTGGCAGCGTCAAACACCACGGAAACAAGGCAGCGTACACGCTCGTCCAGGATACTTCGACATCACACTCGAGACCAATATCCGGACCGAGATGACTGTTACCAACAAGACAGCCCTGTACCGCATCACTTTCCCCTATCGACCTACACTCTCAAATTCCACGCTCAGCCCCCTCATCATCCTCGAACTTACAGATCTGCCGCAGTCCCGCAGTGACGGCGATATTAAGATCGACCTCAAGACCGGCCGAATGAGCGGGAGCGGTCGATTCAATCCTAGTTTCGGCATTGGAAACTATACTTCGCACTTCTGCGCAGATTTCCAGGGTGCCAAGATTAAGGATGCGGGTATATGGACCAACACGAACAACGTTGTTCAAGTGAAATCGCTCAAGAATGCTTCTGCAGACGCCGAGACACCTGCAGGAGGATGGGTACAATTCCAGAGGCCGCATGGAAACAATCAGATCCTGGTTAGGGTCGGCATGTCCTTTATCAGCGAGGATCAAGCGTGCAAGAATGCGGAGAGCGAGATTGGCGATTTCGACTTCGACGGCGTCCTGAAAGCTGCTGAGAGCGCCTGGCGTAAAAAGCTTGACGTGATCACCATCGAGGCTGGAGGCGCGAGCGAGGTCCTTCAAAAGGCGTTCTGGAGCGGCGTTTACCGCAGTATGATCAGCCCGCAGGACTACACTGGAGAGAACCCTTTGTGGACTAGTTCGGAGCCTTACTACGATTCTTACTATTGCATCTGGGATAGTTTCCGGAGTATTCATCCGCTCATTACGCTGCTGGATCCGCAGAGCCAGGCGCTTATGATACGGAGTTTGTTGGATATTTATCGCCATGTGGGGAAGCTGCCAGACTGTCGGATGAGCTTTTGCAAAGGTGCGCATGATTTTCGAAACTATTTGGAGTAGGGTGGCTAATTAGATGGACTAGGATTTACTCAGGGTGGATCGAACGCGGATATTGTCATCACAGACTCGTACCTCAAGGACATCAAGGCAGGCATCGACTACGACCTGGCCTATGAAGCTGTAGTATCCGACGCAGAGATCGAGCCTCCAAATTGGGATGTCGAAGGTAAATCTAATTTCCAATCTCTTATCACTCATGACTGAACATTCTAGGACGCGGTGGTCTAAGATCCTGGAAGTCCCTAGGATACATTCCCACCCACAACGTCGACACCGATGGCGAAGGAACAGAAACACGAAGCATATCTCGCACCGTCGAATACGCATACAACGACTTCACCATCGCCCTGCTTGCAAAGGAACTAGGCAAACAATCCGATTATAACAAATATCTCAACCGCTCAGGAAACTGGAAGAACATGTTTAAAGCAGACCAAACATCTCTCATCGATGGGAAAGACACGGGATTCGTTGGATTCCTTCAACCACGGTACATGAACGGCACATGGGGCTTCCAAGATCCAATCTGGTGCTCTCAACTCCTCGACTTCACGGGCTGCTACCTTCAACCCAACGGAGGCGAAACCTACGAAGGCCCCGTCTGGCTCTACACATTCTTCGTCCCCGGCGACATGGCCACGCTGATCAAGACGCTCGGCGGTGCAGAATCCTTCGTCAAGCGCCTAGATTTCTTCCATGAGTCTGGCCTGTGCTACATCGGAGACGAACAAGCCTTCCTCAAGGTGTACCTGTACCACTACGCCGGACGCCCCGCCAAATCCGCAGAGCGCGCACACTACTACATCCCCTCCCAGTTCAACGATACCCTCAACGGCATCCCCGGTAACGACGACAGCGGCGCAATGGGATCCTTCGCGGCCCTCACCATGATGGGTATTTTCCCCAACGCAGGCCAAGACGTGTACTTCATCACTCCCCCCTTCTTCGAATCCGTCTCGATCAAGAACGGCGACACCGGGAAGACTGCTACGATCAAGAACATTAATTTTGACCCCGAGGGTAAGAATGTGTACATCCAGAGCGCGAAGCTGAATGGCAAGGAGTATACGCGGAATTGGCTGCAGCACAGCTTCTTCAGAGAGGGAGGAACTCTGGAACTGACGCTGGGGAGCAAGGAGAGTGATTGGGGGACGAGGGCAGAGGACGTGCCGCCTAGCTTAGGGCCTTATGGGAATAACAATACATTGGCGAGTATAGGTCGGTAGATGAGATAGAGAGCTTTTGGGATAGGGGGTCGTTGAGCTCGCTCACTGAAACCACAGCATAACGTACACGAAATGGAATATGACCAAATGCAATCTACCGCAAGATGCTGGTGAATGACTGATGCTCCTTGGCCTACGTGAAGAAAGATGGGCTTCTTCGGACAGAGGCTAGAGGATACAGTGAGCAGGGCAGAGGCAGAGTACCCAAAATACTACCTAGGCGAAGTTGCCGCGGAACTGAACGTCATCGTAACATGACGTCAAAATCAACACGGAAAATGACGCGTAAGGGCACGACGAAGCCTTCGTTTCTCTCAGCCACCTCGTTCGGTTCGATTATCCTGTAGTCAGCTGGCCAACACGGCGACATGGTGTTGATAGTCCTGGATGCAAGGAGTCCACTAGTGCCTGGCTTCATGCTGGTTTATCTCTGCATGATATCTCTCAAAAGAACGGTTCCGCTAGACCTTGAAACATATCCGAGTCACCACATTAGTCCCTTTGAGCGATTTACTACTGCCGGCGAAACCATGGGTTACGGCACGTAGGAAGTCAAACATCGCGCGAGGTTCACATGTCACGACATTGCTATCATAAATCAAAACAATTACCAGATCCAGACACTTGCCGACCTTGATCTCTTCCCAACTAGTTCAAGAGGATGAAGTTAAATTAGAGTTGTGGTGATCTCCTCGTCCAACCGTCGGGAAAAAGCTAGCGTTGACTTTAAATCCCTCATGGGCGGTGGCTTAGAGAATGGGGAGTTTGATATCGATAGCTTGAGGGAAAGGAGATGAAGGCTTGAAATGGAATAGAGGCGAGAAAAAAATGCCGAGGGAAGAGATGAAGTCTCGGGATGTCGTGGTACTAGATGGTCGCGAGACAATATGTGGCGGTGCGGCAGTAGATCTAGACGCTGCCGGGGAAGATTTCGAAATACCGGGTGACGGTGCTAGTTGTCATTGTGCTCTGATGCTACCACGCAAGCAGCAGCAGCATCACGCCAGAAGGCCCACTTGTCAATAGGACAGAAAATAGCATCACGAAGAATCAGGAGTCAGCAAAAGGATGTTTCTGGGCCAACAACGGTCAATGGCATGGGGAGCCTCTCTGTACCCGAAATTACCGACCTTGGTGTCACCCATGAGCGGCCCCACTATTTGCGCCCCTCACGATCGACGCCGGAAGCTCGGGCACCCCTCGTGACAACTTGGCCTGCATGGAATTCGTTGGAAACGGGTTCCCTTGACTTTCGTGACGTCTCTACGCTTCGGACTATGCGCCTGCCAGTTTCTATGCCGTAATTTGGCATGATGACCGATGCGTGATAAGGTCATACAGGCGTTTTTGACCGTTCAACCTGACGATGGAAAATCAAGTAAGGAGGACTTTGACACTTTGAGTACAGGGAATCCTGATAGAGAGCAGGCTAGACTTTAGTTGGGAGCGCTTGAGAGCGGCTAGAGTCGCGTCGAAAGAGGCCGACAAGGCATGTGAGGTGCCGAGGGATGCAGACGAAAACAATTTTCAAACAGGCCGGAACGAGCAATGAAAAATCGGGTTCTTCCTTGCAGGTTTGTGCGAGTGCTGAGAGATAACACTGGGTGGCGCAGCTGCTGAGTCTGCAACTTGGAAAGACGGCGCATGCAGCATGGCGAAAGCAGTAGCCGGCTTGTTTGGCAATGACCGGGGCTGTACCCACTGCGGAGCCGTGTCTTTAAGGGGTTCGTCATCCTCAGTCCATATGGCATTATTGGATACGTGCCTTTGTGTCATCGGACTGGTTCCAGAAACCAGCTGGCTGGAGACGTGGCAAAGTCTGACCAGCAAAAGCTGGAATAGTGCTGGGCTGTTAGTCATGGAAAGCCACCAGAGGCACCAGGACGGCACAACGCAATGTATCGTGAGCAGCAAGTGTCGTGTGGTCTATCGTGAGTGCGTCCGGCTATCGAGTAATGTTGCTTGCTGGCTCTAAATCAAGAACATGGCATTGGTGCAATGCCGACGAGGACAGGGCGCTTGACGCGCGATACTGCAAGTGGACTGGGTGGTCAGCGAGCCCCTGAGATATCGTGGCTTTCCCCAGACTTTTGTTGGTTGGGCTAGTTCTGGCGGTGTGTGGAGCATTTTGAAAATGGCGCTCTTCTAGTCCTGATCGGTGTCGTTGTCAAAGTAAGACGCGACTACCGCCAATGAAGGCGCAGTGCTGCGTCGGATCGTGATGCATGAGTCCTGTGGTACCATCCGTGTCCGCGTCTGAACTTATCGCTAGATCGCGATTCGTGCTGTTCCTGAGTTGCGGTGAGTTTCCAGATCGTTGACTGCTCGGCTATAAAGAGTGGCTGACTCGTCCTCCAAACAAGCAAAAATCATCGAGCCTCACTTCAAAAAAATCTCCCCAGGCCAATCACATCTCTACTCAGTCGGGATCGACGCAACGAGAACTATCCTTTAGCTTCAACGTCAATCACAGCATCCTATCATCATGCCTTATCTTCCCTTCAACTCAACTCCTTCTCCTTCAACTTCCCCCAAAAGCTCACCTCCGCCCTCGATAGTTCTCCATCCCGCATCGGGTATATTGATCGCTCAATTAACGGCAGTTCCTCTAACCTCAAAGCAGGCAGTACATCAAAACGGGAGCTGTACAAGTCGACGGACAACGTCCAGGCGGCCTACAGGGACCGGTACGCTCACTATCTCGCCGCCACCTTCAACATGTCTCTGGAGGCAGCGATGGCCGAGGCGGACACCCAACTCGCGCCGCGTCGCAGTTCAGGCGTGTCGGAAGCGGAGACGTTGAGGTCTATTTGATGACAGTAATGGCCGGGGGCCGGCATTAACGACTTGACGACCACACAATATTGCATGACTTGGGGTTCTGGTATTTGCATCAGAGATGAGATCGTGAACCATCTTCTGAGCTGGACGGATTCTGGATTAAAATAGCAATTGTTCCTTCTTGCTTGTGCCTCTCGCCCGTGATGATGACTATGTCGTAGCGATGATGCTGATGACATGTGCAGCCACAAGCTCCAGCCCCGCGCCCTGGAGAGCCGCAAGAGAAGTGCACGTGACGTGCCTGATGCTATCGATATTGAGGGCCTCCACAGCAATTTCGGAACGGATGAACCGTCCATCCTCGCTGCGAACCTCTGTCCTCGGACATGTCCACCGTTGAAGCGAAGCAGCACTGTCCAAGACATTGCAGTCCACACGCCGAGACGACTATCGGCTTCCTATCCGATCAAGTTGACGGCAAAACAAGGATGCGCAGTTTCACGTTTCACCGGTAACCTCTGACTGGTCGGTAGGGACAGCGAACTTGCGGAGAAATGCACGCCCAAGATGTCGTATCTCAACAGATACATGCGCGAACCCCGATGACCGGACGAGACTCCACGAAGCCATCGGCGTTGTGCGCCCGGACAAGCACGCTGCGTCGACGTGAAGGGAACCGTCTACGCGAGAGGTTCGAAACATCGAATGGAGGGAGCAAACGTGGCCCATGGTGGGATTCAACGCCACGCAACGGCTATTTACTGATCAAAACCGTCTTACAAACACGGGAGCTCCAATGGCTGCCCTCTGAACAGAACCAACGGCTCGCAACAATCGCCTATGCTGAGCGAGGTGCACGGACTCAGCATGCAGACGACATGCACTCTGCTGCTTCAGTACGCACACAAACAGGGCACATCGTTAAATCCGTCCAACGACGTGCCTTTGTCCTAGCGCTCTGCCAACTACGCGACTCCTCTGGGCAGGGTGGCTGTGTGGGATTGCTATGGACTGATGAAGCATAGAAGGCACAAAGAACACTTCTTGGTCCCGTCAGCCAAGCTTCTTATGTATCTGTCGTTCGGTAAGAGGCTCCGAGCAGATCCGCAGAGCCTTTGCCTAGACGGTTCGCAACAGCACGGTGTGAACGTGTTCCCGCAACGCAGTCGCTGACGATACAGAGTAATACGACGTGAGCCAGCGTGGGGTGGTGCATTATGTGCGTGCGCCTGAGTGGTGAAGGCGTTGAAGGCGGAAGGCGCGAGCGAGGAATACCAAGACTGCCCACGCTTGGAAGGCCCACGTTGACGCCGGCTAGTGTATGCGTGACCCCGCCATAGGAACGCCGATAGCTATAATTGCCCTTGCGAGCGCCCCGCCATTCCTGCTCACAGCTAACACTCCGGTGTCTGATTCCTTATTGAATGGGTGTAACCGAAACGCCGACGGTCGAGGAGACGTCTCCTCAGGATACAGAACCCCCTATATGTCCTTATCATGGACCAGACATCACACCCTCGCCCCAGCATTCGGAGCCAAAGTCACGCGATCACGCAATCTCACCATCCTTCTCCGCCTGGCACACCCTCACCACAGACCAAGTCGCTCGTGAATGGGCCGTCGACATCAAGTATGCCGCACAGCACCAATCTGGTCACTGTCACAATTGCTAATCAGATCCAGCAATGGCCTTGGTCCTGATGAAGCGCAATCTCGCCTTCGGGAGCATGGGCATAACAAGGTTAAAGGAGCTGAAGGGCTATCCTTGTGGGAGATTCTCATGAGGCAGGTGTCCAACAGTCTCACTCTCGTACGTGCCTTCTCTATTGCGACTGAGTCCCTTTACCTTTTTTTCCTTTCCTCAATCTCCACATTTGCAGAATGCCTGGCTCATGGAAGGTGAACTCAAGGATACTTGATCAACCTAATTCGTGGTCCGCCCTAGTTGTGCTATCGACGCATAGTAAACTAAACATGACTACCATTATAGTTGCGGTGTCGACTAGTCGGCTTGTAGCTAGCCTATAGACTAACACACAGCTCTAGGTACTTCTCATCACCATGGGTCTAAGCTTCGGTATTCATGATTATCTTGAAGGCGGCGTCATTACAGCAGTTATCCTTCTCAATATCGTTGTTGGGTAATTCCGCCTCGCAGCTTTCCATTAGCATCCATTGACCTCTATAGATTTTGGCAAGACTACAAGGCAGAGAAAACCATTGAATCTCTCAAGAAGCTCACTGCCCCAGAGTCTGTCGTGATCCGCGGTGGAGACACCATCAAGATCAAAGCAGTGGATCTCGTACCAGGCGACGTGGTCCTGCTCGAGACTGGTAATATCATCCCGGCCGACTTGCGTCTGGCCAATGGCATGAACATTTCAACGGATGAAGCCTTTCTTACGGGTGAATCGGAACCCGTTGAGAAGAACCCATTATTGACATTTGACGATGATGATCTGGCTACCGGCGACCGGACTAATCTTGCCTTCTCTGGAAGCGAGATGAAGAGAGGCCGCGGCACCGGGATCGTTGTTGCCACTGGAATGAATACGGAGGTGGGAAAAATCGCAAGCATGCTCCGTCAGAAGGATGACGGAGCTAAAGATCAAACCCCCCTGATGAAGGCTTGGGGCAAATTCGTGAAGACCATCAAGACCATTCTTGGACTCGATGGCACTCCTCTGCAAATCAGTTTGAGCAAGTTTGCTCTCTTACTTTTTGGCCTTGCCATTCTCCTTGCCATTATTGTCTTCTCTGCAAGCAAATGGAAGGTGGGTGGTGAAGTGCTCATCTACGGTATCTGTGTTGCCGTCGCCGTTATCCCAGAATCCCTTATTGCTGTTCTCACCATCACCATCGCCGTTGGTGCTAAAGCAATGGCAAAATCGAATGTCATCATTCGTGTCTCTTCAGCTATCGAAGCTGTAGGCGGCGTAACCAACATTTGTTCCGACAAGACAGGAACACTAACCCAAGGACGGATGATTTCGAGGAAAGCTGTTATCCCAGGTTTGGGCACGCTGATGATAGAAGATACTGAGGATCCTTATGATCCAACCAGTGGATTTGTCACTCTGAATGGCGAGCGTCTGGAGTTTGAAGATATCATCGGAAACACTGCGGCCACGCGCTTTCTTCGAACCATTGCTCTGTGCAACCAGTCTAAAGTGGAACCGTCATTCGATGCATCTGCAAGTGATGCCGACATCATCAGCAAAAGCATGGCTGAACGGGTCATGAGCAATGACGACGACCGCACCGATGCCTCCACTCTGCAATCTGCCACCATCACCCGCCCTACAACAGCCTCTAGTGAGACTAGATCCTCGGGTCCATGGCAAGCCTTTGGTGAGCCTACTGAAGTTGCACTACATGTCCTAGCTATGCGCTTTAACATGGGCAAAGAAGAACTGCTTGCAAACCTCGACATTAATTTGGCGGCAGAGTTCCCATTCGACTCTTCTGTGAAGAAAATGACCGTGGCGTACGAAGACAAGCAAGCGGATCGTCTCGATGTCTACACCAAGGGCGCTACAGAGTTTATGCTCCCGACGCTAGACATCTCCGACTCCGAAAAAGCTGAGATTAATGAGATGGCCGAGACTATGGCCAAAGATGGTCTTCGTGTTCTTTGCATTGCCCACAAAGTACTTCCATTGGGGGCTGAACTACTCCACCGTGAAGTAGTTGAACAAAGGTTAGACTACATTGGACTTGTCGCTATCTACGATCCACCTCGTTTGGAAACCAAAGGTGCTGTTCGTGAGTGTCAAGTCGCGGGTATTACGGTGCATATGCTTACCGGCGATCATCCCGGCACCGCTGAAGCTATTGCTCGCGATGTCGGAATTCTGGATACTGCTATACCGAGAGAAGAGGCACGCAGGGCAGTCATGCTAGCCAAGGACTTTGACCACATGAGCGATAATGCCATCGATGAGCTGGAACAGCTTCCCTTAGTCGTGGCCCGATGCAGTCCAGCTACCAAGGTCAAGATGGTTGATGCCCTTCACAGGCGCAGACGCTTTTGCGTCATGACTGGTGATGGCGTCAACGACTCGCCAGCGCTCAAGAAAGCCGACGTCGGTATAGCCATGGGAACCGGTAGCGATGTCGCGAAAGACGCTGCAAAGATGGTATTGACAGATGATAATTTCGCCTCAATCGTGAAAGCAGTCGAGGAAGGACGCCGTCTATTCGACAACATCCAGAAGTTTCTCATGCATCTGCTCATCTCCAATATCGCTCAGGTCATTCTTCTCCTCATCGGCCTCGCCTTCAAAGATGACGACAATCACTCCATTTTCCCACTAAGTCCTATAGAGATTCTCTGGGTCAACCTCATCACCTCATCCTTCCTGGCTATCGGCCTTGGCCTTGAAGAATCACAGCTAGACAGCATGTTCAGACCGCCGCACGACCTCAAGACCGGTGTCTTCACCGCGGAGCTCATCACCGACAAATTCATCTACGGCTTCTTCATGGGCAGCCTCTGTCTAATGTCCTTCTCACTAGTCGCTTACGTTGGACCTGGAGGAGGCAATCTAGGAAATGGTTGCAACGAAGGCTGGAACGACACGTGCGAAGTAGTATTCCGTGCCCGTGCGACTACCTACGCAACCATCACCCTCCTACTTCTCGTCACAGCCTGGGAAGTCAAGCACTTTTCCCGGTCCCTCTTCAACCTGTATCCGGATAGCACGACACCCCGTGGCCTCTCCGTCTTCCCAGCCGTCTGGCGCAACCGCTTCCTCTTCTGGGCTGTCACCGCTGGCTTTAGTATCATGTTTGCTATTGTATACCTCCCTGTTATCAACCGCGAGGTTTTTAAGCATGACAAGATTACGTGGGAGTGGGGCGTTAGCTTCGGTTGCGTTGCCATCTACATTGCTGCAATCGAGGTCTGGAAGGCTATAAAAAGACGATTCGGCATCTGGAGCGGGAAGCATAAAGTACTCACCCGGCAGGATGCAGAGGAGAGAGTGGGTATGGATGTGGTGCCCACCAGAGAGAAGAACGAGAAGTAGATACTCCGTCGTCGCTTTCTCGACAGGATGACGGGTAATACACGAAAGGAAGGTGTGACAAGAAGGGGAACGCTGAAGTAAATTGACGATAACCTTATTGGTTGTGGAAGTGCAAACCAGAAAAGATGTTCACTCGTTTAGGAGGTAACTCTATCATCTTTTTAGCATTCCATCTCTGCTGGTATTGGCGCTCGGGCTTGCTTTTTCCATTCCATGGGCCACACTCATTCAGCAGCACATACATTTTTTATTTTTAGCATAGCCAGAAAATAAACTCCAACTTGGTCTTTCTTTAAATCATGCTCTCCATACTTTCGTCTACCCTGCTTTTGGCCAGCCCCTCCTAGACAATTCTCCCAATGCGATGCGTTCGTGTGCGGAAAGAGAAGAGAGAATCCGGGAACCGAATTCTAGTCAACGATCCGTATCCTGCGTCTCAACCGTGAACCGACTGTCCTGACTCTGCCGCCTCCGACTACCCTGAAGAAGCGGCCTGTTGTGCTCATCCTCATCTCCGCCCTTTTTCTCCTTGTCCCCTCTAATATTCTTGATCCTGTCTTTTGCTCTTTGCACCGCCGTGTCGGGCATGAGGATTTTCTTGCCGCCTGTAGCACAAGAACGTTCAGCTAAGCTACATGTAGTCGCACAAAAAACCACGTAGAACGTAAAGAGCTCCAAGGAAGAAGTTCCAAGAGAGTAGAGAGATGTAGGTGTGAAAAATAAAAAAAAAGGATTCTTTCTAGGGGAACACGCAAAAACGCACCATCCATGTAATCCAACGCCGTCCTTCCCTGAGACATTTGCTCCAGCAACGATTCGTTTTTGCGCCCGCTCATGACTTATTTTTTTTTACCCCTTCTCAAAACCCAGTTCAAATGATTTGAAATAAAGGTACTTTGTGTGTCTGGCAATGAAGGAAAAAAAACAAAAATGGAGCGCGAAAAATTTGTAAGTAATACGACGCACGTCTGACTCTTACACACAAGGGCGCATGACCGCCAAGCAAGCGCAAGCACCGCAAAGCATTCGATACAGAAGCTTATACGGGGCAATTCCAGAAGGGCTGAGCGGGAACATCACGGCAAGGGCTACGTCATCTGGTGCACGTTCGGTCAGTTTGAATGGATGGGGCGTACTTAGCGTGATCCTTCAATATGTTTTTCAAGTAGAGGAGCTGCTTTTTTAGGGTTTACTGCTACTTTCGTATACGAGGGGCACATGTACGAGGGGACAAAAAAAGACTACCTGCAGATATCCCCGCATTTGGCTCATAGTGTTGAGATTGAGGGAGTATATTGGACCGACTTTCTGTACGAAGAAACTGTCATGGATGGTATCAGAGTAATCGGCCCATCCCTTGCGAGCAACCAGATGCAAGCAAGTGGGACTCGCTGTCCCCTCTCAGCCTACAAGCTTGTGCGTTTCTTTGAACAAACTGAATAGTCGAGAAGGCCGCGTAAAATGCGTTCAATCCCTGTTGACAAAGTAGATCCCAGAAGTTATAATTTAGATGTCTACTAGAGCTCCACCCTTATCTTTGGCTGAGAATCCTTTCGGAAGGTTTCTCCTGCCGGCACATCTATATCATGCTTCCAAAGAAGCTCTGATATTACCCCCGTTTCTTCGTCGGGCTGGAACGATATCAGATAGAACGGTGCCCAGGTCACTGGAAAACGTCCATAGTGTATGACATCCTCGTCTTGAGTGAGTAGCCACGAGAATACATCGTAATGATAATGATGAAGTGTGTAAGTGTGCTTGTGATTGCCCTGGAAACACATGGTCAATTGGTCATGCTCTAGAAAGATCTCCACCGACCAATCGTGAATAGCGTTCCAATAGACTCTCATGTAGGCTTGTAGTGACTTCGGTTTTGTGCCTAGTTCTCGTCGCTCTTCTAACCAATCTGCCATCTTTGGCCACGATGACAGCGAGTTTGTAATGGGTTCTCTGACAATTTGAAGATAATCGTTCTTTTCTGGGTTGTCTAACACAGCTTCCAGTAGCATCTCTCCCACCCAATCTGCTACATCACTGTTGGCCATAGATTTTGTGAGTACCACTATGGCGGAGTGGCTGTCAGGGAGTATGTGAACAGACGAAAGAAAAGATAGCAGGCTTCCTTCATGGTAGAGACAAAGCTGTGGCCTTTTGAGACCTTTGCCAACTAGTGGCATCTGTTCACACCATCTTGCATTCTGTCCGACCATTCCCAGTGGGCCTGGTAGTTCGGTTCTGATCCAACCTAGAGCGTATGAGCGTTCTTGCGGTGAAGGGCCGGTTTCTAAAGGGATCTGTGCTTCGAAGAGTTTCGGAACACCTCTAAGCGGAGAAGAGCATTCTAAGTCAGCCCGCTGACACTCTGCCGCTTCCATGAGGCTTTGGTAGAATTTCAAGGACTCGCGCACGTTGGTCTGTATCGCAGCTGCTCCTTCCAAGATCTTTCCGTCTTCGAGCTCGGGTCGTGGGACATGATGTGGAGTGCCATCCGCAAGCGACATGTACCCCTCAGCGAAGTTCTTAGATTCTGGGACATGATGAACCGTCGTATTGAGCATCCCTAGTGGGTGGAAAATAGTGTCTGTCAAAAATTTCCCCCAAGACTTGCCTGTCAACTTCTCCACGAGACGATCGGCAAGTCCATACCCCCAATTGTTATATAACCATCTCTGCCTAAATGGATGGACAACATCGAGGTACGAAGTAAATCGTACTGTCTCTTCTCTCGGAAGCGAAAGGTGTCCAAATTCAGTAAACCACATCTGGTTCTTTGATGCCAAACCAGTACGATGCGACAAAAAATCCACCATAGTAGCATTCTCGCGAACGGAAGTGTCCGGGTGCACGAAGTCGGGAAGGATTTTCGATACCGGTGTGTCCCATTCCAGCTTATTTTGGTCTACGAGGATGGCTATGCCGCAGCTGTGTAGGCCTTGCTCATGGAGGCAATGTACTAGAGCGTGTCTTCATCCGGAGCTGTTTCCGTTGCTACGTTTCTAAAACCGAAGTTTTTCGTGTAAATGACCTCTCCGTGATGAAGAACTCCAAGCGATAGGCCTGGAGCGCCTGAGACTTTGCAAATTTGTACAATTGTAGACGAGAATGCTAGCAACCGCTCAATGAGCGGATCCATTCGCATTGCCTCGCTCGCATAGGAGTTGAAAAAGATTAGACTCGAAACGATTCACTCCAGCCGAGTTTATGTAAATCTTGTGTTGGAATTGCTTGCATGAGTAACGTTAACATAGATAGCTGTATTATCTCAAGGTTATTATTCACATGGCAGCAAGATATTTCGATTACGGGCGTATAGACTATTTTTAGCGTAAAGAAAACGAACGGTCGGCGTTCAGATATTCCGTGTTGGGTCCCTCGGCTTCGGAGTGTCGTGACGACTCTGTGCCTTATGTCCCAGATGTATACCGCGTAAGCCAAATTCGTACTACACCATAGATATAGCACCTGCCTGCACTATCTTATTTGCTCCTTCCAATTGGAATCTGGAACGCGACAGCTGGCTCACCATGCGCAAACGCTTTGTCGATCCTGTAGAAGCCTTTCCGGTCAAACTGGAAGATATCGTCAACCTTCAATTCCGCCACATTGCAGTCCGCAACAGCCTTCGTCCTGATCTCCGTCTTGGGATTCAGGAAGTCCTCTAAATTGTCGCCCTCCTCCAATTTGTCCTTCGTGATCAAGTAATCGAAAGACACGAGATCCACAGGAACAAGACTCTGATCAGTAGAAAGCCAAGTGACTTTCTTCTTTGTTGTCTTGACATCGCCTTGGAGGTGAAGCTCGAGTTCGAGACCCGTCACAGTCTTGAGGCCGGAAGGTTTGGCGAGAGGATTGATGGAGTGGCTGATGTTGCGTACAATGGCGTTACCCCAGTTCATGAGTGTAATCTCCTCATCCTGCTCAAAAGAAGCTGCATCCTCCTGCTCCATGATAATGTCCTTGCTGTAGACGACTTTCTTCTTGCCGAGGTTCGTGTACTTGGCGTGCTTGTCCTTCTCCTCAATGATGACACCCTCACGAGCGCCAATGATCTTGACGGGCACCTTGCCTTCCTCGGAAATGGCAGTGTATCGGGCAGAAACGGGATCAATATATTTCTTGTTCGTAGCCCAGAAGCTGAACCAGTCGAGGTTGACAATGTTCTTTGACGGACCCTGCTTGAGGATAAACTCGCGAAGGGCAGGAATGGTGACACCGCGGCGACGGACACCACGAACAGTCGGCATACGTGGGTCGTCCCAGCCCCAGACGAAGCCCGTATCAACAATCTTGGTGAGCTTGCGTTTCGAGAGAAGAGTTTGGACAAAGTTCAGGCGTGCGAAGCCCCAATTATGGACACCGCGCAGGTGCAACGCCTTGATCATCCATTGGTACTGGGCGTCGCGGTCGTTGTACTCGGTGGTACGCAGAGCGTGTGTAACACCCTCAATGGAGTCGACGATGGGGCAGCAGAAGTCGTAGGTCGGGTAAATTTTCCACGCAGCACCGGTGCGATGGTGGTCCTCACCGCTGTACCGGTAGATGACTGGGTCACGCATGGCTTTATTAGGGTCATCAACGGAGATTTTAGCGCGGATGCACCACCTCTGTCCCTCCTCGGTTCCCTTCTTCATCTCCTCAAATCGGGCCAAGTTGTCCTCGACAGAAGAGTCGCGGCGCTCGCTCGGGATACCGTTCATGCGCTGGTCTCGCATCTTCTCCTGCAAAGTATCGTCTGCATAAGCATTGCCCTCTTTGATTATCTGAATGCAATACTGGTATAGCTCATCGAAGTAATCGCTCGTGTACGTAACTTTGTCGGCCTTGATGCCCATGAGTGCTAGATCCTCGACAATGGCATCTTGGAACTCCTGCTTCTCCTTGAGGGGGTTTGTGTCGTCAAAGCGTAGAATAAGGGTACCCTTATACTTCTCGTGGGCAAAATAGTCGTTCAGAAGAGCTGCTTTAGCGTGTCCGATGTGAAGGTAACCTCTGTCATGCTGTTAGCTAAATGATTCATTAGGTACGGTCCCTAAGATACTCACGAAGGCTCTGGGGGAAATCTAGTAACGATGCCGGTCCCATCGCCCACATCCTGCAATCCAATATCAAAGTTTGCACCTTCATCTTTCTGCTTCTCAGCCTTCCCCTCCTTTGGTCTCTCAGGAATGACTGCTTGCTGAGGATACGCCTCCTCGATGTACTTGAACCAGCGGCACAAATTGGGCCTTAGATTTTGCTTGATATAAGCATGGGCAACGCGGTTGCTACGCAATGTCTGCCAGACGGTGGTATCTGCATCTGTCAAGGAGTACCCGACAATGTGCGAGCGGAGTGTGAGGTGGGCGTCGAGCTCAGCGAGCGAGGGCTCGATTTGCTTGAGATTGAGAGGCTTGAGCGCCTCGGCGCGGTCTTTCCACTCTTTAATTTGTGCTTCCATGGTACTTGTGGTGTCTGTGTTCTTCTTGTGGGTACCTCGATGGGAGAATCAAGAAGCAGCTTTCCGAAGCAATGAGTCGAAGTGTTTTGGCGGGGCAGCTGGTGGCGGAGTGGAGCAAACAGTGCAAATTCGACCTTATCTTATCGGTAGCTTGGCAGGCACACCCCTCCACTACACAACATCCCTTACATATAGGGCAAATCATTTTCACTTCACTTTTAAGTAAATCCATATGATTACTAGCATGATACCGAATAATCAAGGATTCATTCAGATCTCATCTCGGCATTTGGTTCACATATCCTAATCCTTACAAAAACGCCACCAGCCACCCAAACAACACCAGCAATGCTAATCTCCAAAGCCAGGCCTTTCACCAGTGATGCATTTCGAAGCCTCATAATTAAGTAAACGCCGAAGCATTACAAGTCGTAATGTAGAACCTTGGAGTCTAGCTCGCTGGTCCGAGTAATCAAAGAAGCATAAACTTTTGCAGCAAACCGACCAACCTAGATGACACCGCCATAGTCGTGCGCCCTGTGTGAGGCATGCCATCAAGCACATTCCCACTGCGCAAAGACACACCACCTAGCGCTGCGATCTGCGAGTACTAGACCTCGCCACGTACCCCTTTCTCCAATCTTGATGACAGTCTCCCATGAACTACCGTCGCCATCATTAGTTCCACTCATGTGTTCGCTCTTCCTTGTCAACCTAATGATCTTTCCTGAAGGAGTTTGCACAGCCAGTTTGGCTGGTTTCATGCTGGTGCTACCGGACGAACTTGACGAGGTCTGCGACGGGTTCGTATAATTTGACCCAGAGGCGGAGATGCTCTGCATGCTCATAGCAGAAGCAGGGCGGGCAAAAGGATTAGGCGAGGCACGACCGTTAATGGCAGCGTTTGGATCAGGAGAGCGATTGAGAGAAGAGGGATGCTGGCGGACTGTGAAGACGAATGTGTTGTTGAGAGCAAGCTTGGAGCATTGCGGCTGAGCCACGTAAAGATCATGGCGCTGTGCGTGTGGAGTTGGATGGAGCGTGAGGAATGAGTACGGTGGATTAGTGCCAGTGTGCGCAATTGGCAGGCCCAGAGCGAGAGAATGAGGGTTCAATTTATTAGAGTGCTGCATTTCATTAGCTCTAAACTCTTCAGTCGTAGAATGAGTTGCTTACCATGAGACCTCGCGGTCCAGCATACACCTTCAGCACACCATGACCCTCATCGCTCGGCAGCAGTGCCTTGATGGTATATCTTTTCTGGCCCGCAATCCATTCAGCCTGCGCCAAAGCTGGCTTTCGAACCACGTCGCCACTTTCGAAGAAGTCGCCGTCCGCATCCTGAGAATATGATCTTGCTTCGACCTCGGCGACGCATTCGACATTTTCTGGGACATTGATGTAGACATGAGCCATCTCGAGATTGTCAAGATTCAGCAGGCTCGTATCGAAGTCGGCCATGTGGAGCTGATGCTTGAAATATGCCGGTGTTGCGCAAGGAAGAGCCATCAACACGTCGTGGGGTTGAGACGGGCAAATGTGTTGCTGCTCTGGAAGAAGTGGAACATGCGAGTAGCAAGCTTCCATTGGGCGGGCAAGGAAGTACCATGCTTCTGCGATCTGTGAGCTAGCATTGGAATACTGGGCCCGTTTGGGGTTGGTAGGACCGGCCAGTGAACAATCCATGATGCGCCATTCTCCCTCCACAATGACGGCGTTCCAGAAGTGGTTCGGCCGAGCAACGCTGTCTAGGTCCAAGGGCTCTCCAGGAGTCTTGAGATAACCGCGTACGACTTCTGCATGTAATCCGACAGAAGCACACATCTCGGCTACTACAATGGCAATCTCCTGTGAACAGCCGCGTTTGGTTTGCAACACATGCCGAGTATCAATGTCGCCTTCAAAATCCTCTTCCCAGGATATGCGCTCGCTGACCCAGGTAAAGATGGCTCTCAAGCGCTGTACATCGCTTCTATAGGGTCTGCAGACGTATCCTTGAGCCAGCGTGGCGGCTGTCGTTCCAAGCGGGATGCTGTTAACAAATCGGGCACTCTTGTCGACAAGCGCTAAGTTGCAGCTGCTGAAATCGGTAGGCTCGGTAATTGGAAGACCATCGAGACCTTCATCGCCTTCCGCTGAGTCGTAGAGAATGTCAACTGGGTTGATGACCGGTATGTCCATCATCTGACAACGATCCGCTCTTTCCATTCTCTCGTTTTTGCTGAGTGAATTAGATCGGTTTACATCTCGGCGAACCTGGACCCAGTCAATAGCACCCCCGAGTCCCATTTCCCGTGCAGCACTTGATTGGACTGGCGTGCCTCCTGCGATACCTGTTGGTCCTCGATCGTCCAGTCGACTTGCTGCGCGGCTCGCTGCTCGGCTTGCCGCCCGTGAGCCCGGTCTGCTGATTGTTCCCGAGGCAATGGTACTTCGAGCGGTGGCTGCTTGGGTCTTGGCCGTATCGATCATTTTCCGGAAGAAGCCACTCTTCTTCGGTTTTGGTGCCATCAACCCTCCTAAGGGGTCTGGACCGTCCTGACTCTCTTGTTGCTGGTGGCTCGATCCCGGTCGTGAGCGCGAATCATGGCTAGAATGGTATGTGACCCCCGTAAATGGGGTTTCCGGTCGACCATCGTCAAAACCATAGCCTTTGCCCGTGTCTCTTGTTTCCATTACACTCTTGGGTCGTTCCTTCGCGAACTTCTTCCGATAATAGCTCCCTGCACTAGTTGCGCTCATGTTTGTCGCAGAATGCCCAGACATTAAGCTTCGGTTCGTGCTGTTGCTGGTATGCGTTGCTGTCGTCGAGTTCGTCTTGGTAGTAAAGGTCCGACTTAGTACATTGCGTCCCATCTCGTAGGCCGATTTACGATGCCGAAGAGTTTTGGATCCCTTTCGGTCCATATCTTGCTGGAAGTCATCCATGGACGAGCCAGGTCTATGGTACATGGCATTCTTGGGCGGAACTGCAGGGGGTGGCCCGGTTGTGTCTGGCGGGATAAACAGCTCCTCGTTCTTGTTCTCCTGTTGCTGCATTCGTCGTAAGCGGCTCTCCATTCGCTGCACATAGTTGTGCACCTGAGGCGGTCCATCATCGTGAGGACGATACGGATCGTCAAATTCGTTATCGGGGAATCCGGCTTGACTACCAATCCCCATTGATGTCTGAGCGCGAACCTTCTTCGCTGAAGCTTGATAGACTTCATTAAAAGCCTCGGGAGACCAAACACTGGGTGGCGTTGCAGGCTCATCAGGCGAATTCCCACTCCTTGACATGCTCATATCCTGTAATGATGACATGACATCATTCATTGCATTCGTCAAAGGAGAAGGTGTGAAGTGCCCTCTGGTCCCGGACTGTGGCCCAGGGGAAGGTGGTTCAGGGGTGTGGTAACCATTCTGTGGTGGCGCTGGCGAGGGTGCTCTACTATAGGCAACGCGGTGTGGAGGCGGAGGCGGTGGGGGCGAGTCAATTGCACTTTGATACGGCGAAGGAGATGGTCCTCGATCATATGCGCGGTATTGGAACGATGGAGCAGGCGACACAGCTCTTGACTGTGGCTGGTATTGTACTGGAGGTGCTGGCGAAACAGCCCGCGACTGTGAATAGGCATGTACCGGAGGCGCAGGTGATGGCGATCGCGAATAGGCTTGATACTGTGCCGGTGGTGCAGGTGATGCTGCTCGTGAATATGCTGGTCTTGTCGAGGCTGGCCTCGGCGATACTGCACGGAGGTTGGATGGGTTGGCCGGCGCAGGAGAGGCAGTTTCACGGCTTTCGGTGGAAGACCTCTTCATGGCGGAGTACGGCTTATGCGCTCTTAAGCTTCCATTTGGATTCGGTGAACTCCCACCAGCCCTCTGTATTTCTCGTGCGGCCGCGGCAGGGTTTGGAGCGCCGGCAGCAGCGTATGCCGTGAAGGGCTTCCTGAAGGTCTTAGCCTTCTGCGGAGTTTGCTTCACCGGCTGGGCGCTGTTCTGCCTCGATATGCTGCCCCCTTGGCTTGGTGTCATTGGGCTCGTGTTGCGACTCCATGGCTGAAAGTCTTCACTGAGAAGCTCGACAAAGTTGGACGGGAACAGCCCGACCATGCGCCTGTCTCTCTTCAGCCGACCCATCCACCAGGAGCCATCGCCAGCGTTGAGACATTCGATCAAGTCTCCTTCTATGAAGCCTAGGTCGCGTTTGGTCTGGAAACATGTTAGACCCGGCGTGCGGGTAGAGTTCGCAATCCACGCCCACTCACCTCACCACCCCATGAGTAGACAGCTTTGCACCAGCATGGAAAGCGTGTTGGCAGTGACTGGGGAGCTGGCGCCATCCCCAGAGACTGTTATGTATACTCGCTCAGGTGCTACTATTGTCGAGGATCATTCAGCTCGCGAGCGACAGCAAGGTGACATGCGTTTGTTGTGTTCGGTTGGCAACGAGCGGACGGCCGACGGGCTGCGAGATGGGCGAAGAGATAGCGAGCGGCGGAAATCGTACGTAGGAATATCTCGACCAGCGTCCTGCTGTGAACTCAATTGATGGGGTGCGAAGAGATGCGACGACAATAATAGGGCTGCTAAGCTCATGACGTTGGGCGCGGTTGAGGTGTTGTTTACTTTCGGCCGTTGCCCCGAGCGACGCCAAGCCCCATTCCCGCACTCCACGTCTCGCCTATCTATACACGGTACACAACTATCGCCCTTGCATTGAGAACGCTAAGGTTTGTCTTATGGTCCCGCATAATGTTTTGTGCGCTTTGATAGTAGCTGAATATTTATGAATCCGTGCTCTCACTAGCATATTACCTACGTGAAGAATTGTGCGCTTTTGTCTGGTACAAAGTTGAATGCGGGCATGTCGTTGAACTATTCCTACGACTTGGACCCGTACCGACGGTATAAGACGATAATAAACCACTATCCGTCTCTTTGGACTTTTTTTGCCTGTGAACGCCGACCTACTAGAGGGTGCGAAATCGCGACCCTGAATTGCGTCTCATCCTTTATTATAAACTAAAGTGCATCGTCCAACGGATCTCCTCTATTTCTAATGGCACCAACTGCAGTCAATGTCTTATATCCAGAACAGCTTCCATTCACTCATCAACTAGAGCACCTAATATGAGGCTCTGTACTATGAACTCATCACACGCAACCCGGACCTCTTTTCCGCCCTTCAGTGCATGTTTGAGGAGTAATTTAGATTCCACACCGTCTTTTTGTTTGCGCTTTTTGCTGCCACCCCTCTTCGCCGTTACGCCCCTAGTGTCCTCGAAGAGTGCTGAGGCTGCTCCGGCCAGGGCTGTTGGTTCGCCTTCAATATGCACCCAATCCCATTCTCCGTCTTTGAGAAGGGCCTTGGCGGAAGCAAGATCTTTGCACTGGCCGACGTCGTCTGCGCCAAGTGCGTACGTCAAAAAGATATAGGGCTGTTTGCGCTCCATGTCCCTCTTTGTTTTGCCTGTTACAAGGAGTACAGATTGGCCTCGGAACAGGAGCTCGCGTTCCTTCACAACATGCTTGAACCTTATGTCTTCGCCAGCAGGGTCGTACGTAGCCATGACGCGCGAGCGAACTGCGCCCGCTGAGACTAGGAAAGTCGACAGTCCAGCAGGAAGAAGATACTTGGCGAAAGGAAGCGGACGCAACGCCGCCATGGAGTCGAAAATCCACCGGATATGTAGGCATGGTATATTGAGCGCGAGGGCTTGGATATGCTTTGTACGACGGGAGTGCGAGTCTGAGATTAGGGCTACAAAGCCTAGATCATTGTACTCACGCCTCAACAACAAGCCGTCAAGCCCCGATACGGTCCTCAGCGTACCTTCAGAGGAGGCGAGTCCGTCAGCTGATCCGGTTTCGAAAAGCTCATGAAACCCGGCATCTACGATTTGCCCACCGTTGGAGTTGATGATATTCTCAATGGTGTCCCTATCAAAAGACTCGCTAGTGATGGTGATGGCAAAAGCCATGTTGAAGAAGACATCGGTGCCAGATTGTGCAGATGATGTCACGGAACCAGCCTGAACACCCAGTTCGCGACGAAAGGATAAGCCTGCAGCATTTCTTCGTGGTAGTGTAGGTGTAGATATGCCATCATCATCGGGGCCGGGAGTAGCAACGCGAGAAGCTGAGCCGCTTGAAACCTCTGGGGGCGTGTACTTGTAGTATCTGTCGCGGAGTCGAGACCATAATAGCTGTGGAAGATATATGCTTTCCAATGGGACTTCAATGTGATTCTTTGGTTGTTCCTTCTTAGGTGCAGGAAGACTCTCGCGCTGTTTTTCCTCCAATACGATCGTAGCGTAGCCTTGTCGATCAGTCAAAGGATAGTTCTTAGTAGTGTCATCTGTTTTGATTTTGTCTTTGAAGCCAACCACCAAGTATGTCGATTTCTTCATTCCCTTTACGTCGACTTTGACTTGATCCCCGGTACGAAGGTCAAGAGCGCGAACCTGGACGGCATCGACAGTATTGATGTTGCCGTCATCAAAACGGACTTGAAAGCGCTTCGCCTCGGCTAGGCCAAGACACGTAGCTGGATAGTAGTGCTGTAGGCCCGGCCAAAAGGCGAAAACTCTATTAGGGACAACCACCTCCTTTGAAGGGCCGCCTCCGTCGCTAGACATGGTCGCAATGGTAACATTGTTCACAGCTGCCTCTGGCGGTGCAGCCGCCAGCTCATCCATCTCGCTGGCATCGCCATCGACGTTACGCACATGAGTATCAGCAGCTTCAATGGATGCTGAGGTCTTTGAGGTCCCAGCTGATTGACGGAGAGCCGGTGGGCTTAAAAGTGCCCTGTTGACAGGCTTCAGCGCACCTTTTCGAGGAGACCGCGGACTTTGTGCCTTCTGAAGAGCACTAGATTTGAGAAGCGCCGGCCGTGTACTGACTGCCTCGGCTTGGACTCTTTTGGCAGCTCTCCTATCTTTATGCTCATGCTCTTGAGATGGTATGAACGGTGGAGTCCAGCCTCGCAGATTTGAGCCATTTTTCAGAGGAGACGACAAGGCTCCATCAAGAAAATGATCATTTCTTTTAATGGGGCTCTTCTTCGATTTTTTCGCGCTGTATGTGATTTTGCGCCGCTTGGCCCGTCTTCGCTGTGGGCTCTCCGGCATGATTGTACCGAGGGTCTCGGCTGGGTCTGTAGGAAAGCTTAGCTGTGGCATATCGATTGTATCAAGATCCATAGAGCGCTGAGTGTCTGGCTGGTTCGCTATTTCAAGCAATGATCGGACCATGGGGTCTTCTGGTGACTGTGGGACCCTGTTTGATAGAGATGCGGATTGCTGTTCTGTTGCAGTCAAGAACACACCCGTGCTATTCGTCTGAATCTGTCCAGTATGATTATCGGTAGAAGGCCATGCTGTATTACCCCTGGGAAATTCTGTGCTCTCGGCATCTGCGTAATAAGAGGGCTGGGTTTCATCAAGCATGTCGCTTTCAGGGATGGTGGACTGACGCTCTGCACGACGTTGTATTGGAGCATTCTTGTCCGACTCATCCTCAGGGTGGCTAGACCGCACTAACTCCTCTTCTTCGTTGTGAAGATCGTGCAATTCCTCTTGCTCAATCGTTTCTGGGCCGTCTCCGCCGGTACACATATCATTATCCCGGTCGATATGCTCTTCCTCGTTGATGTCCCCTTCTATTTCTATAGCAGGTGCAGCGGATTCAACCGTTGTTAACTTGCTGCTCCGGCCTCGGGCAATGGGAGGATCGCCTGCACCCTCCATCCCCGTATCTTCGCCTTGAGAAGGAGTTTCTTTCCTCTCATCCCCAGAGAATTCATCATACGCATGCTCATCATATGTGATGTCATCGTCTTGTCTGACAAGAGGGGGGCTACTTGGGACACGCTCCTCGATCTGGTCGGGCGATTCTTCATTTTCGTGAGCATCTTCCTGGGCTGGGGAGCTTGACCTAGGTGGCATAGGGGGTGCAGAAGACTCGACGATCTGACTATTGAACCCGTTCATGGTCGTCATGTTGATGCTGTAGTGATTTGTGGAAGGCGAGGAGGGATAGCGAAGTGCTTTGGGCCGTGGGGAGCTGGGGAGCTCCCCCGTCTGTTCTGGCTGTGAATTCATCACGACGTCTGAGTCTCTACTGCTTCGCAATTTAGTCACCCCTCTATGTAAAGGCTGCGAAGCGGGTGCACGAAGCAGAGCTTCCCGGTGTAGTTGTGAGGACGGTGTATTTGGCTGCGACAAGTTGAGTATGGAGTGGCCAGAGAGGGTGCGACGCGGGTGTGACGACGTGTTTGGAACTTGCACACGGCCGGCGGCCGGGGTTTGATAAGCCACTATCGCGTGGAGGCGTGAAGAGCGGTTGCCTGGTGAATCTCCCTGAGATAACTCGTCGGGGGAATCGTCATCTAAGTGATGTCCGTTCACTGGCATAGGCTGCGACAATTCGTCTGGCGAGTCCTCTGCATCCAAGTCTTGTCCGGTTTTATCTATGATTTGATCTTTTGACCGTGGCTTGACGGGCGACTGATATTTAGTGCTCATTGACAGTAAGCTGCGCTTCTGGCCCCGACGGTTAGAAGGTGTAGGTGCAGATACACCCCTAAGTGACCGGGCAGCTTCTTGGTGAAACCGTTCCTTTGCTTTCCCAAAATCCCGGCGTCGCTGAACAGAGTCTGGTTCATCCCAGCTATCCTGTGCACCCGCTGCAGTATCGTCCTTTCGCCCATGTTGTTGTCGTCTCTCCTGTGACTGTTCCATTGTCTCGTAGTCCGCGCGCGGCTCACTCGAAGACCGAAGGACAGGGTCGCTGGAC
This sequence comes from Periconia sp. TS-2, assembly GCA_030378425.1. Classification (NCBI taxonomy): domain Eukaryota; kingdom Fungi; phylum Ascomycota; class Dothideomycetes; order Pleosporales; family Periconiaceae; genus Periconia; species Periconia sp. TS-2. Next base: position 227,496 of record JASNQO010000003.1, on the reverse strand, counting down.
GGATCGTTGTGGGCAGTACCCTTGATAGGACTTGACAATAGCGCTACGGGGCTTGAGCGTCTGGCGTGCGTGAAGTTCGGGGATGGTCGCTGGAAGACAGGGTCTTCGATTGGAGCGCCAGTAAGAGGGGAGGTCCCTGCCTGTGTTGCATTGAAGGCCTGTGTCAGCGACATAGCATTCAAATTTGCACCATTTCCAAAGCCAAAGAATGCGGACGCGGAGAGCACTGTGCCCGGTGTTGTGATCGTCTTGACAGTAGAGCTAAGCACTTGGCCCTGACTATTCCTCTTCCTCCCTGCAAATGCTGGTGTCTCGAACTTGAGCGGGCTCGTAGGGAACTCATTGAAGTGGAATTGGGTCTCCGGGTCGTCCTGTATGACAGTTGGGCTGGTGAGCGCCGGGCTACGCTGTGATTGACTTGATCCTGCAACCTCACAGTCGTCCGTTGGGTCAGTCAAATCCTCATTAGCAGCTAACAGAGGCGGCATTTCAGGAGCAACATGGCTGTTGCTGTCTACGATGCCGCTCGTATACTGCCTAAACATCTGGCTATCTGGTTGCGTATCGCCAGGGGCGTCCGGATGTCCGCCGAAGCTTTGGAACATCTTGCTCGCGCCTTCTCTTGTCGTCACAAGTCCCGTACTGACTGGCACCGTGTTATATTTATAGAGGCTCGGCTTCACATATCTGGAGTCGAATCGGACGCGTCGTGATTGACCGGTGCGTGGTGAATGAGCAGCGTTGTCGGGCCGTGGCTGCAGCGCGCCGGTTGGCGGGCTCTTGCGTGCGCGTCCGTCCGCTGAAGATGTCGAAGTCGCGTTGCCAGAGTGATAGTGGGCAGTCGAAACACTGGATTGGAAAGGAATCTCGCTGCCTGCTCGTTGGTGCAGCAGTTGCGAGAGTTGTGAAGGGTCCTGTGGCGGACGTCAGAGGGCTGCGCGCCCACGATTCATGATCTGCACAAGGTGACCGGGATTGCGGGTGTCCCGCGCGCAAGGGTGGCGTCAACGAAAAGATGAGAACTCACATCGTAAAAGTCATCCTTCAGCACGGTACATTCTTGCGAATCTATCGGCGCCATCGCGAATGCATATTGGAGCTACACCGGGACGACGTTGGAGTGTTGTCTTATTAGCCTAGCGAGGCAGGAAATCTCCGGTTGGTCGCGCTCTCACGTGCAAGATTTCGAGTGTTTCTCTGTCTCCATCATGACTATGAGCCGCGTTATATCAACGATAAAGCTAATTCCGGCATTTGAGCGCCAATTCACTCATGGGCACATAGTCGAGGATCAAAGTATGACTCAAAAACTTCAATTCTATGCTGAATTTGACAGGAAATGTACAGTGTTTGTTGATCCGCCCCTCTGACAGCCATGCTACCCTGGATACTCGTCCATGCAGGCCCAAACTCCGCTATTCACCGCCTCCACCCTTCTCTTGCATTCTACGTCCACCACTCAAACCAAAAAGGTATAGTAGAGCGACAAAGCACCCGTCAGAGCCACAACCGTCCAGCCAGTCTGCATGACGGTCTTAGTCTTGAAGCCAATTGCAAAGTCTTGAATCAAATGGCGAACTCCGTTGAGAGAATGGTAGAAGAACGGGAAGGTAAGAGTCAGTTTAGCAGAGATCTTGGCCCAAACAGGCCATGCCGCAAATGCAGCAACAATTGACGGTGTCTCGAGGTGCCAGCCGATCGTAGGGGCGACAAGGTATGCGATGCCGAAGAGGTAGAGGCCGCCGCTCAGAAAAACTCCGGTCAAACGGTGGATGCCAGAGCTGTACCATGTGATTTGCGGTCGATAGATGGTGAGATGCGGGGAGACGGGACGTTGGAGGCGTTGCTTCGCGAGAATGTCCTGCGCAGTTTGTTCGCTAACGTTTTGCGTGGCTGCAAGTCTGTATACTGTTAGTATTGCGTGTTTGGCGCTATCATTGTTGATGGCAATGGCAGCTTGTGGTGCTGTCATGGGCGCCATACCTCCGCTGCACTATGCGCCCCACGGGCTGTACTCGAAAGGTAGGGGCAGCCGCCCGTCGCAGCCCGAGCTGGAATATTCGCTGGGAGGCCATGCTGCTCAATGGGTGCCAATTGAGCTGCAGTGGAGAGGAGAGTGTCGTCGAGGTGGAGGTGATTGAGTTGCGTGCCTTCGCAGTCGTTCCTTCCAAGCTTCCGGCTCGGCTGTTCCTCACGTTGCCGAGCAGCCAATCAGCGGGCCCGGCTTAGTCAAGCACGCAAGGACACCCGAAAACTTCTCGGAGGCGCGGGCCTCTTCTCTTCAAGGAACCTCGATATCGCCGCCATGAGCCTCCGGGCGTGATTATGCGGAGTGACGACCCTTCTGCTGGCGTTATGTCGGTAGATTTGGGACATGAGGGATCCGCGAGCAATGCCCGTAGTTAATCGCCCATTCGGCCTGAATTATGGTCCTGTGGGTTTCATATCCAGGGCGACAGATGTACTTTTCAAAGCCTGCGTGTTGAACAGCGGCACCTCTGACTTCATTTCTGGCGGTAGCTCTTGCTGCACATCTGATGATAGCGGCCAGACTTGGGTCTCAGAGGCAGATGTGACTACAAACAACCTCGACGTTGTCTACGGAGAGCAATCCGCCTAAGCATCGTGAACAGAACCTAAGCAGCATCAGCGCGCGGCAGATCCATATTATTTCAAATACCTTGCACAAGAATTATTGTTGTGTGCTGTGGCTCTGCACTCTACAGCTTGAGAGGTTTTACATTCTTGCCGCTGAGCCGCACACCAGAAATTTCTGCCCACCTCAACCTCACTTGTACCACATTTCTCCTACCGTTCTACTACCCAAGGAGATGTGCACTCATCAAACCCCCCAATTTCCCCGGTGACGCAGGTAATATTGGACACCCCACCTACAGGTCAATTTTCAATATGGCGCCCCGAACCATCGCACAAGCCCTTGGCTCGAATCCCGGACTACCGCCAAGCTCTTATATCTACAGAATTGTCTCAACGGCACCGCGGAATGATCCGCTCACATACCAGAAAACCGATCATCTGGCCATCATATCCTCTGATGACTCGCTCCGCTTTCTTGATGCGACAACGCTGAATGTTCTGCCTGATGGAGTAATTAAGAACGTGAATGATAAGGTCACATGTTTGGAGCGCGTTAATGATGCTCCCAGCAATATTGTTGCAACAGCAGGACGAGATGGGTTCATCAAATACTGGGACAAGAGAAGTAGCCAACAAGCCCTGAGCATTGGCAGTCGTAAGTATTCGGCATTCTCAACAAGACACGTGATTGATATTGGACGTAGCCCACAAGCTCATTTCTTCACTCGTCTGCGACAGCCAGAAGAACTTTGTAGCAGCCGGCATTGAGAACCCCGAAGATGGAGCAGGTGTGTCTCCGGTCTATGTCTGGGACCAGCGAAACATTTCAAAGCCCGTTCTCGAATTTGTAGAATCGCATACAGATACAGTGACTGACCTCCAACTCCACCCATCTATGCCTGCACTCTTGCTTTCGGCTAGCACAGATGGTCTAGTCAATATTTTTGACACCACCAAGCCCGACGAAGAAGATGCCTTATATCAGGTCATCAATCATCGCTCCGCCGTCGCTAGAGCTGGGTTCATGTATCCCACGACCGACATCTACGCCATGGGCACAGATGAGACCCTGAGTTGGTACGCACTTCAGAGCAAAGAAGAAGAGAAAGAGGAGCCAATACCAAAAGTCTATGGCGATACAAGAAGCCACCTCGGTAGTGAGTATCTAGCTAAAATGCACTGGGTTGGGAGCGATACCTACATCGCCGCAGGAAAGCATAGGTCAGTTATAACCCTCTTCATCTATCCACACGACGTTCACTAATACCTCCTTCAGTGCTAGCGAACTTACTCTATTCCCAGTCTACAAGACCGGGGAAGGTCCACTAGAATACACGTGCAATTTGGACACCAAGACAAGTCTCTCAGGCGCTCATGGCGAAGATATTGTTCGAGATATGTTTAGCGATGTTCACGTGAGTGTTCTACTTCACTTTAATCGTTCACAAAAACTCAATAGATGTCTGATATTTCTCCAGAGCAACACTATCTATACATGTGGCGAAGACGGCTTCGTTCGTGCTTGGAAGATGCCAGTTAGCAGCAGCGAAGACATGGACATCGACGAGGCAGTTGAGCCAAAACGCAAGAGTAAAGACAAAAAAGAACGACGAAAAGAGAAGAAGGAAAGGCGCAAAGGTAACGACGAAGCCAAGAAGGGTAGATTTGCACCCTACTAGCGGTTCTTCTATATTGCGCTCGCTTCCGACTTGCATACTTTGGCACCCCACACACATCAGCCATATACATTGTACAGGAAGACCTGAATCCTGCGACGAGTCTAGCTAGCTGTCGCTACTACTATGCCATCGTATGAACTTGACGGTACATCCGGGTAATTTGGGTAATACAGGACGTAGACTCCGGTCGTAGCACATATTAATGTTCCATCGCAACATCACAAAAATGCTATTCTAGCTATCCACCGACAGTCTTCAACCACGATCTGGTGACGCGTTCCCGTGTTCGAAAAGTATAAGTCGTCAACATGACCCTTCATAATTTAATGGTGTATCCTCTAATCCCGCCGTCTAAAACATGACAATGGCTTCCCTAAAACCCGTCCTCTCCGCTTCCCTGCTCTTAACGAGCATCGCATGCGTATCCGCGCAAAATATAACCACCTGCTCAAACCTCACATTCTCCCTTCTCCACTGCGACAACCAACTCGCCCATCAACCCAGCCCAGTCCCCGACCCCCACGGCGACGGCTGGCGAACCTGGAATTTAATTGAGCTCACTTCTCCCGGTACAAATACTACCCAACACGTCTCCCCTAGTCCAGCCTTTCCGTACACTCCATACGGCGGAGCCAATATGTCTGCTTTTTTCTGGTCTATAGGTCCCGCACAACCACGCGGCATACTATCGATTCAGATACAGAATCCTGGTCGGACTAAAGTGGGCACGTATGCGGGTAAGGTAGTGTTCGAAGAGAAGGAGTTTGAGTGCGTGTCCGAGTATGGAAGTGGGCATACGGGTGGGAATCATGCGGTTGAGGGGAAGTGTGGGGGTCCTGAGGATGGGTAGGTATCCACCGTGCGTAAATCTTTTCTAAAAGCTCTGCTGATCCGCGTGCGAAAACTAGATGGTGTGCGATGTATACTTTATGTACGTCGAGATATACATGTAAACAGTGGGAGACGCCGGTTCCGAGAGATAAAGAGTGTGGACCTCGGCATGGTGTCGATACTTGTTGGCCATTGTGGACTGCGTGAGGCTGTTAGAGAAAGGTGAAGAGAGCCCGGTGCATTAAACTGAAGATTTAGAGTACATGGTAGAGGTCAAGACGACTTGTAGAATAGACCGACCTAGATAGTAATTTGAGTCATGCGAAGATTGCCTTATTATACGATTTCCAAAGCGACTCCTGTTCGATAAGCTAGTATGATTCAATATGAGGTTGAACTTGAGACTTTATCTGGGGCTGACTAAGGGCATGACCTTCGCTAGCCTAGGAGACACAGTCTCTATAAAGTCGATGCAGGACCACCTACCCTCAAATACTGTTAGTTTACCCTACGTCATGGCTCTGTATGTTCAGGTAATATGACACTATAATCCATGAGAATAATCGAGCTAAATCACAATAAATCTAAGTTCATTAAGAAGTCACGGCTTCAGAGACGAGGTGTCTGTATGGGGTCGAGACCAATTTAGTCATCAATACTACTTCCCATCTCGGCCGCATTACAGCTACCATTTCTCTTCTATCTTACAATGTAATTTGTTGCACCTTTGATTCGCATAGGGCGTATCAGTTTCAATGGCTTCCATAAAAATCTACCAGGAGACGACGGCTAGCAAGCCGGTGGTAGAACTCAGACACCTATCAAGTCGCTCTCCACCTAGACTAGAAGTTTCCACAATGCACTCATGTCGTGTTTTTCCAATTCATTGAAATCTCTTCGTTCCCCGGGCTTGAGGCTGCGGCTTATCCGTCCAATCCAGGTTTTCTAAACCGCGTTGTGTCGTTCTCCAGGAAAGAAGATTTACCTGACCAATGTCATTTTCCTCTTCATCACAACCCCACCCCTTCTTCATAGATCTTGGTCTACATTCAACTGCCGTACCTTAAATCACTACTCTCGCAAGATTAATGCGGGGGAGGCACGTGCGACCACCCGCCAAAAGCTTCTAGCAAAACTTGCGATTTTATCCTTCTAACCGGGTCACACAAATTAACAACAATCATCTAAACACAGGTGGCCAAAAATATTCGCCGCTCCATTGGCGCCCGGTTTATACAAGATCTACCGAACGTCGCGGCTGTCTTCGCCAATCTAATAGATTACTAGCGAATTGACTTTCACCTCTCGGTTTCTCAGGGGCGAGGCGTTGTTGTTCAAGGGGGCTAGCGATCATCTACGAGAGATTCAGCGATAATTAAGTCGGTACATATACTCAAACCCTATCTTCCAGTGGTCTGCAGGAGCTGGGATATGTGCCGACATAAATACGCCCCACCCGGCCATTCATTACACGAACTCGAGATATCACCTATACGCCTCGTCGCTACACAGAACTTCGAACAGTTTTGAAAGACAGCAAAATCATCAAGATGTTGGGATCTTCTCTTCTCGCGATCGCGTTCGCCGCGACTGGGCTCGCCCAGTTCACCCCTCCTGAGGGCTACCGGAAGGTGTACATCACGTCGATGGTGGATACTAAATTTGTCGTCGTGCCGAAGTCGTCGGCTGCTAGCAGCACCTTAGTCGTGTATGCGAGAAACACCAACGACATATTTGAAAGACCTATTCACTGAATTTTTTACAGTCAGACGCTCACGAGCAAGCTCGAGCAACAATGGTACCTCACGGCCAATGCGAGCAAGATCTACTTGGCCAGCACCCCTACTCTCTGCATGGACGCAGGAGCCAAGAGTAAGATTCTCTGGTTATCTCGCGATTGTCGACCGTGTCCTGACTTTTGTTGAATAGCTGCCTGGAAGGATATGGCCAACGTCGCCGTGAATACTTGCTCAGATACAGCACCCGGTCAGAACTGGACGGTCATGCCTGACGGCAGAATCGCAGTTGTAGGATCGAGTCCACGTAAGTCTCACTGAATCACTATATTACAGGACCGCCAAATATTGACCTCCATTATAGAGGAATGCCTCGATCTCCAGTACATGAAGGCTACGGCAAACAACCCCGTCGGGTTGTACGGATGCGCTGGATTGGGCAACCAGGGAGCGAAGGACAAGGGCATCAACTGGCCGCTGCAGAACGCGACGACTGGGTTCCAGTTCGTAGCTTAGAGGCAGACAATGGCCTCATAAGTGACGGGGAAGCGCTTGGGGATACAATTTGACTGTACATATGTACGATGGACCAACGACATCAGATAATAACAATCACCCTCAGAGCAACTCGCTTGGAATGCCTGTTTATGTGAAAGCGCACTTCTCTGATATTGTTCCTTATATTATTGACTGGATAGAGGAGATTGGATATGTCGTAAAATTGCTCTACGTGAATTCAAAAATGCACTCGATGGACTTATCACAAAGGGATATATCATCCCTGGCCCACTAGTGCTGAATACCAGAATGTCATACGTCATGAAGAGGAGAGTATGCAAGAGGAGAGTGCCACTTCAATTGAGAGGAGACGCCTATCTGCAACGACTGAATAATGCGGGGGGAATTTCCGAACTCCGGCCCGCGGCCCACCCATCGCTAATACCAGTAAAATAATCCAGACAATATGCGCCGACCTTTAAATTCACTATGCTACAACGTTTCAGTTCGACCAGAACCATCCACTCTTCTTCTTGTCTTCTTTCCTCTGTGGTGGGGATCCATTTTGCTCTCCTTGGCGTGCATCCTGGATTGCTTTCCAAAGAGGAGGCTGCTGGGCATCGGCGTCCTGACCTCGCTGTGTGTGAATAGTCTCGGAACTCTCTTCGCGACCGTCAGCAAAGCGTGTTTTTAGCACCACCTTTGTCGTTACTGTTCCATCTGGGCCTACTGTGCGCTCGGTAGTCGTAAGTGAAGACAGCACCGATGGACGACCTTCATCTTGGGAAGCTGTCCCTGGTGCTTGAGCACGCCCCAACATGCGCTCGTAGGCATCGAGTTCGGTTTCGGGCGAATTTTCAGACCACTTGCCCTGCTTCACCTTTGGTGTTGGAGGGTCGTCATGTTGGTCCTCATGATCATGACTATACTCATAGCTGGGTTCTTCATTCGGTGGTTGAAACCACCATGGCGCACCGTCTGGATGAGCCATCCAGTGCGTGAATTGTTCGCGAGCATCCTCAGGGTTGTGGAAACGATGGGCCCATTCATCGTATGGCTTATCTCGAGACTTTCCAAGTAGCTCAGACGGAATGAGTGGTGCACCGTGTTCTGCGCGCATGAGGTCCTCGAAGGCGTCACGCCATTGTACACCAGCTCGTCGTAGCTCCTCGTTCTCTTCTAAAGCGCGCGGGGAATATGAAGGCGACTCGAATATTCGGGGGACCTCTTCTGCGATGGCTTTGCCGATTTGGTTGAAGATGGATTCAAGTTGAGCAATTCCATGCTCAGGCGAGACATCTTGCTTCGGAGCATCGGCTGGTGGAGGCCACTGGAAGGACCACCTCCATACCTTGGGCTGATTCGGCTGATTAGGTTGATTATTCTCGTCGCGAGGCATTCCTTCCTCCATACGCTTCTTCAGTGATGTCCATTTCTGGTTGAAGAGTTCTTCTGTTTCATTCGACCTCGCCTCGTCTCGTCGATGACGCCATCGACGACACCTAACCCTGCTATCAGCTCTATCATCTGATGCACTACTGTCATGGTCAAATGGTCTGGGAAAGCCCCAATCCCACGACCAGCCCCACTCCTGACCTTTCTCGTTGCCGACCTTTTCTACCAGGCTTGTCTGTTCCCGATGATCATCCTTCTCACCGGTTCCTCTAGCAGACTCAACGATGTCCTTCCTGAGATTGTCGGCTTGTCGGTCTAGGTGTAATAACTCTTCGCCCTTCTTCAGCACCTCTTGCAAGTCGCCCACCCTGTAGAGCTCTCGACCCTGTGATCGGATGTCTGCGATTCGTTCCTCAAGCGCATAGAGCTTGTCGCATTTAGACTTGTCAACGCGGCCGAACAAGCACTGTTCACGAGCGATGTGGGCATTGTTCATATTCACTAGAGTAGCAGGCAGCGTTATGACCGAGTTCAATAGCCATGATGCCTGCGAGTCTGCGAAACGGCGGAAGGCGATAAAAGGATTGTCTTCGTGGTGATCGCGATCGCGGCGGGGATCGTCTTGAGGAGACATATGGGCAAAAAGCGATGAATGTTGTTGTTGAAGGTTGCTGGTTATGATCTCAATAGCTGGTGGCGGGGCCGGAGCTATGATGGAGTGAGCGTGTTGCACGCGACGTTTTGTCGGCGTCGGCGTAGCGCCGCCCCGATCTTTGTACCGGGGAGCTGGTAGCCAGCCATTGCTGCACTCCTCCCCAATCCTAAAACGAGCTTGAGAGATACGACATGACGGTCGCCAAGCACTCTGATGAATCGCTACGAGGCTGTGGAACGCGTACGATCGTGATCCAGATACCTGGCCGAAGAAGAGCTGAGAACCTCACCTTTCGCTATATGGCCATCTCAATCTCCACTTACCATCTTGACCTTCCACGCTTAGTGACAGCCACTTCGTCATCATGGGGTTGCTTTCTGTAGCTGAGTTCCTACCAATTGCAACCTGCTGCTTCATAGCTTATAGGGTTGCACTCGTTGTCTACCGACTTTTTTTTCACCCGCTAGCTAAGTTTCCTGGTCCAAAGCTCGCAGCTGCGACGAGTCTTTATGAGATTTATTTCGATGTCATAAAGAAAGGCCAGTTCATATGGGAGATCAAACGTATGCATGACATCTACGGTCCCATCGTCCGTATCAATCCAGGCGAACTTCACATCAAGGACCCCGATTATTATGATACTATATATGCAGGCTCAAGTCAGAAGCGCGACAAATACGAGAAATGGATGCTGATGACAGGAGCTCCTCGTAGCGCCTTTGCAACGGCAAACCATGACCTCCACCGCCTACGACGCGCAGCTCTAAACCCCTTTTTTGCAAGGCGTTCAGTCATCCGACTCGAACCCCGAATTAGTGAAAAGGTCACCACACTCCAGAACAGGCTAGCTGAAGCCAGTCAAAGTGGTGTGGTACTGGAACTCGGCGAAGTTTTCATGGCCCTGACTTTGGATGTTATCACTGATTATTGCTACGGCACAAGTCATGAATACCTTCTCCGACCGGAATTTGGTAGAGACTGGAAGTGTGTAATGGAACAAGTCTTCGAAGACGCCGCGTTTAGACGTACAGTACCCTGGCTCACATTTACTATGCAACGAGTGCCGCAATCCCTCATACTCAAGCTCATGCCGAACCTAAAGTTGCTGTTGGATTGGGAGAAAGAGATCAACGAGAATGTTGAAGCTATCATCTCAAGACGTGGAGGGCAAGAGAAAGAACAAGCAAGGAGCAGTATATTCATAGAGTTAAGGGACAGTGATGTATTGCCTCTGTCAGAGAAGGGGAATCAAAGGTTGGCAGATGAAGGTCAAATTCTAATAGCAGCAGGTGCTGAGACAACAGCCAAAACACTCACTTATACCTCATTCTACATCTTGAATACACCTGGCGTTCTTGATGCGCTGAGGTGTGAGCTGAATACCCTTCTGAAGGGAAGTATCAATATTCCGAATTGGACTGAGCTCGAGAAGCTGCCATACCTGAGCGGGGTTGTTATGGAAGGCTTGAGATTATCGTTTGGGCTTACAACAAGGTCGCAGCGACTTGCCCATGAATCTTTGAACTACAAGGGATGGGCGATTCCTCCCAAAGTAAGTGCATCCACAGCTCACCATGTCTGAGAAGTGGTTTGAGAAAACCTAGACACCAATCAGCCAAACTACCTACTTCATCTCAGCGGACCCGGACATCTTCCCTGAGCCAGAAAAGTTCAAGCCCGAAAGATGGATGCGGAAACAAGGACCGAGGCTTGACCGTTACATGACATCTTTTAGCAAGGGATCACGAAGCTGTTTAGGCATCAAGTGTGTACTCCTAAACATCTTACGCTACGTGGGAACTAATCGGAACCTAGCCTAGCGTACGCCGAGCTGTACTTGACACTTGCGGCTGTCTTCCATAGATTCGAACTGGGATTGTATGAAACAACGATCGAAGACGTACGAGTAGCGAGGGATGCTTTTGTTCCTGCGCCAAGATTGGGCTCTAAAGGTGTTAGGGTCGTCGTGAAGGACAAGACCTCATCATTCTAGGTTGCGCTATAGTAAGCATGTCTACAGATTTTACCCTTTCTACCACCTTCCGTAGGCTCTCCTATTTTCTCTGATTGAAATTAATTCCGGTGTACTCTTGCTCTATAAATCAATAAACACATTCTTGGTGGTCATCCTTGGTATTCTCGGCCTTACATAGCATACAAGACAAACACCATTCTTATGCCTACTTCGCAGCATCCAAAACACCCAATTCCTATTCACTAGCTGCCGATCATAGCTGCGGCATTCCAAACATGGGCTCCCTGATCTTGTTTCCGCATGATCGACAACACCAAGACCTTGTGCATCGCCATCTCTAGGCAAGCCAAGCTGCCAAGTCGCCCGGCGAAACAACAAACACATCGACCATAGCTGCAGAAGCAAAATAGCCATAGTCCCAAGAAGCGGAGACTGCAACGTCGCTGGCTTGTCGGCGCATGGTGCAACGAATGTTGGCCATGGCATGCACAATACCACATGATCGGCCTGTGTACATGTCGGGTGCAGTAGTATCCATCGTGACACGGCGCTTCGGCGCTTCTTTTGCACGTCATTCTGAGGCGGAGCATAGTAGTTCCCGGCTTGTGTTCCTTGGGAATGTTTAGTTGGGCTTGGAGACTACTTGTCGGGCGGCGTATTGCTCCATGGTTGGCAAATGTCAACGTCTCACCAAAGGAGTATGCATCAATACTTAAATGTCTCCACGCCTCTTTCGATATTCTCTACTACAGCTTTGCTCCGTCAGACAATTCAGCCTATCGTCTTGCTAAACTTCAAAATGCGACCCTCCGTCATTGTCTCAGTAATCCTCGCAAGCCTTGCCGCTGCCCTTCCCGACCCGCTCCCACAAGGTTATACGGGTCCTTGCTCGGTTTCTGACTGTAAGGTCCTACATAATTTTTCAAAGCATGAGCTAATGAATTAAGGTGGCGTGAATCATTTAGACTGCAGAAATCGAGGAAATTTGTGCGTGGGGTGGCCAAGCACTGATCCAGCTTTAAGGAAAGGTTGCACGTGTAGTACCGGATAACTCAGTGTAAAGAAATCAATGGTGCGTAATTGCGCGACTTAGTATATGAGTTTACTAATTAAGGGAGAAGGTAATGGGAGCATGAATTGAGCTAGCCCTGGGTCGTGCCGTGTTGGCCTGGAAGAGGACACACAAATGCAAGTTGTAGTAAGAATAGACCAATCAAACCAGCATTTTCGCGTTGTTTTCTTCTTCATCTTTTAATGTACAGTCACTGCTGGCCGGGAGATATAGCCAATCGAATATTTCACAGACCACTTTCACTCGTTTCCTAGTAGACAAATGGGCTTAGCGCTACACTCACACATACTCTGCCCCCTTCTTCACTTGCGGGCGTAAAAATTAGGCTACTGTTTCGTATCTAGCTTAAAAGTTACCCACCACTTGCTTACTGTGCTCTTTTATGGGTGTGCGTCTCAGCCACTAGCCACTTATTTATCTGTAATCTATCCTCTATCGACCACTATGGATACCTTGGTACCCCTCTGCCTCGTATTATTGGCACTTTTTCACCCACTAGTTGAACCTAGTGCCGTTCCGCCTGTGCAAGTCAGCCTTTTGGCCAATTCATCTACACCATCCCTTCAAAATTCAATTCATGGCTGGCAGCTACCACTTCAACGGTCGGATTTCATCACGGCTTCGGGGCCATCGTCTGACCGATTGATACGCCGATGGACAAATCCAGCCGCTGCCGATGATGATCTATGGAACAAATGTGTCTGCAGAGGCCAAAGACTTCTCCACGCGATAAGGAACGCCCCTCGACCGCAAAGCCAATTCCGTGAATTTCCAAGTAAGTACGTCCTAACCTCGAGAAACTATGAGTATATCTTGACCTTGCAATCCCTCGCAGAATCGTTTACTGACTGGGGCTATTCCGTGTATGACAAGGAAAGCGTAGATTCGGACATGAGCGGAGTAATTTTCCCGGACCTATTCGATAAGGGTGGTTTAGGCATTGCCACTGCCCTGAGAAAGATCAAGGTTTCGGAAACGACACACAACTTTGGTGGAAACAATTATCTGTTTTGGGTAGTATGGCCATCCGGAAATAATGATATCTATGACTATTTACTAACTTTTTCTCTATGAATAAGAATCATGGGCCTCAGTGGGCGGAGAAGAACAATGAATGGCAAGAGAACAAGATTTATCGAGCAGGGCAACTCTACAAGCATAATGATCAAAACAGGCATCCTACCAACGGGAAAGCTCTCCGGGTTTGTTGGCATCTATCACATTGAAAACCCTGTGCTAATACTCCCTTAGTATACTGATGCCCATTTCTACTTTGGAATCAATCCTGTGGAAGGAGGTAAGGATTGATCATTATTTCCAGCACTTGTTGAGCTAACTTGATGCTGTCATTCTCACACTCGACCGTCAGACCCCACTGCATGCGCCCAAGAAATGGCGGTGGATAGAACCACCACCTATGTTCCCGATACCCGGAAAATGGAAATCGCTGATAGAGAGGGGGTTGATCAGAGAATGGGACGACACAACAGATGCATACCCGGATTTACAGCAATCTTCAGACGCGATGTACGGAGCATACAAGATGGTATCTGAATCGGTGCTGGGAAAGTTTGAACCCTCCAAATTTCGCTACCATCTCTCTGTGAGCGTCGTCAATAAGGAGACAATGGCTGTCGCTAGTCGCGCTTGGCAGATCGCGGAAGGGGTGGATGATCCTGAAATACCTGGTGATATCAAGGAATGGCCAGGAACACTTATCGGAATGGGCACAGAGGAGGAACCGAACGAGGCAGGAGTAGCCATATTGGGTATGGATCAATTTCTCTCTATTAATCTAGGCGAAGGAAACAGCTCACTAAGACTATGTGCAGGATCTCCCAACATGCTAGGGTTAGCGTACATGCTCATTCAGCGAGGAGACGAGTTCAAGGGACTGCGGCCTGTGTCCGTGCGGATGTTTCTGTGTGACGGCCCGACCAGACTTCTCTGCTTGCTCTGGGAAGTCAAGAATGCGCCACCTAAACCACCGAATTCGAATGCACCTTGAGGCTTCATAAAGATAGAGGGGGCTGGTTTAACCCGCCCGGGGTACTCCAATCATAAGTGTTCTTCTTGGACCTGAATTACATGTCAGGAGGGGTATAGGTCTCCTATAGATTGAGAAAAATAGAGAAAACCTCAATAATAGAGCGGAAAGCATACTTCAGAAACTCCACGTCTTTTATACCACAGCAAAGAGGCTGGAGAAAGCAAAATCAATTGATAGCTAGGAGCCCCATTAATTCAATTGTTCCATCAACCACTCTTCAATCATTACTTGCGAAGCACCTTTCTCCTTGTAGTCATACGTGACATCTAATATCGGTGCAATATGCGCTTCCTGTATTCCCACAACCACTTTCAGCCTTTCTGGATTTCCACCGCTAAACTTCCATCCGTCCTTCACCTTCTCGACAGTAGCACGGATACTGTCAAGAAAGACCTCGTCCTCTCCGGCCCAGATGAATACCTCTTCGGCTACTTGACGAAGACCCTCCCATTTTGATGTTTCTGCGAGGAGTAGCTCGGCATACTCATTGCTATTCTCAACCTTGTCAACGGGCAGGTCGCCATCGGAGATTTGACCGAGGTACATTGGCGCCCATTTGTGCAGTATGTTCGGGTCGATGGTGTCTTTTACGGCATTTGTTGTAAAGCTGGGAAATGTCGTGTCGAAGCTCACTTCTGGACTGTAGAGCAATGCTCCCTTCAGTGGCGCGGAGAGCGTCACCTCTGGAACGTCTGGGTGCGGATGCAGAATGTGGTAAAGTAAAGAGAATGCCAGACCGCCCCCTGCTGAGTCACCGCTCACGATTATACTGGCTGGACTGCGGTCCTTAAGAAGACAGGAGAGGACTGTCGTGGCTTGCTGAAGCTGCCTTGGGAACACAACCTCAGGGGCGAGGTTGTAAGCGGGTAGAAGAACGGAAATCGTAGATTT
Source organism: Periconia sp. TS-2 (assembly GCA_030378425.1). Classification (NCBI taxonomy): domain Eukaryota; kingdom Fungi; phylum Ascomycota; class Dothideomycetes; order Pleosporales; family Periconiaceae; genus Periconia; species Periconia sp. TS-2. The sequence goes on along the minus strand of JASNQO010000003.1, from coordinate 212,116 downwards.
GCCATCAAGACGAGCGTTCAAGTCTTTTACCAGCCGGACTAGATATTGCATATGTCCGACTGTACAAGGCTGTGTGTAGCCACCGCCTAGTGATATTAGTCTTTTTTTGACTTGCATTTCGACTCAACAAGAGAATGCTCACCATGAAAATACAATATCACGAGATCCGCATCCTGATTACCAATCCAATGCCCTGTTACATTGCCGAAATCCTCGCTCTTCGGCTCGATTTCAATATTTTTGCAGATTTCGTAGTACGTCTCTGTTGTTCCCTTCATTAATGCCCGAAATTGAGCAATACTGGCGTGTCGAAGCATCGTGCGGACGGCGGCAAAAGTAACATCCCGGTATAATGTTGATGCTTTGTTGGGACTTCGCCATCGAAATGGTGATGTTAAAGACCTGAGGGAGACTACGAAAACTATAGTTTTCGTTAGCTGACTTATGGTAGTGACGGCGAGAGGGATGCGTACGAATTTTTGAGAAGAGGGCGATGAGGCCAGGTATTGATGCAGATTGTGTGTCGGTCATGATGAACAATACAGAAGGGCGTTATTTGATGAGCTGGACTGTATGAACAGCAATTAATATCTGCAATTTATATGCTTAATGCCATTGAGAATTTGTTGTGATCAAAGAGTGGCTAGTGGATCAAGCAACCAATCAGGGGGCGAGAAAGTGAGTGTATCATGATGAGCCATACGCGAGCATACTGAGCAGGCTTAGTGTTTATAATTAGCAAGCTGTAATTCGAAACTTTTGTTCCTTTCTCTAATGATTGCGCGCTTGTGATGTTTTCTCTCAAATGTATAAGGTTGTATAAGTCGCTGTGAGATGGCTGGTTTTCAGACCGCTTTAATCCCTTCTCTACCCGAAAACCTCCATCATAAAGTGATACTCTAACTTGTTTCCCTCAGCTCTTCCTCTTGCAGTCAATGCTTGACATCGGTCCGCCAGCTGCACACCAATGACCGGTGGTCCACAGAAAAACACCCCAATTTTCACCTCATCTGCTTTTCCCTTTCCTGAATAGCCACCTTTCTCTCGCGACCTTTCCGCAAGCACATTGCACATATCGTGGTAATGATCCTCCATGATAAGACCGATATCTGGGCGTCCAAAATGTGTCGGATTGAGAAGGCCAGTGAGCGGCGATTGGGGATGAGAGTCGGTGCGGTGTTTCTCGAGTAGCCACCGAAATACATGCGTGGAGATCTGTTTACGTTTCTGGGTGACGTATGTTTGTATTCGAATATCTAGGTGTGAGCGGTCTAGAGTCTGGGCTCGGGTAACTTCATTGAGAAGATCGGAGAACCAAAGGAAATTGTTTCTGTCGCGCACCATCCAGTGGAAGTCAATACGTCTGTGATCGGCATAGGGAGACGGTGCTGAACATTCGTTCGCGGAGTTCTCGTGTGATGTCAACCTTTCTAGCTCGTGCTGCTGGAGGTCCGTAAGAATACCAGAAAAGGGAGTTACGCCAATACCCGCCCCGAAGACCATGCTGTATTCGAAATCATAGAAGCGTTGAGCAGGCGCACCAAAAGGACCATCAATGCCAACTTTGATGACGGTGTGCTGTCCTCGTTTGGCTAAGTTGTACAATTCGTTCGTCCAGTCACCGTCAGATTTTATATGGACTTGCATCGTCTTGCCCGTGCATGTTGAGATAGTGAATGGGTGCCATTGAAAACATGATATTTGAGGTACCTGGATGAACACATACTGGCCAGCTTTGTACGGCCACGGCTTAGCCTTGGGAATTTTGGTAGTGATTGCGACGGTCTCTTCATCTAGAACCTCGAGATCGGCGAGGATTGGAAAGAAGCCTAGGATGAAGCGCCAAGTGCGTTCGAGGAAGACGATTAGTGTTGGGAAGGCCATCCAGTAACCGAACATAGGCCATTGAAGTAGACCCGCAGTACCGTGCGCAATCATGAGGCAGAGTATTGGAAACATCAGTAGATGCCCGAGTTGGAAGACTTCGTAGCTCCATTTGCGCACTCGGGGCATACTAAGTGCAGCAAGCAGATAGAAGCAGCCCAACGCAGTTAGTCCAGTCCAACCTGGAAGTGATCGGACATAATCTTTGTAAGAGCGAGGCACAGCATCTGATCCAAGAACAAGTTCAACGTTCTGCTGTCGGCTAGGCGAACTACCGAAAACAAAGGAGCCCGACAGGTGCCCGATGGCATGTAGCGTCGCGAAGAATAACGCCGCGATCGACATCTTTATATGAAAAGACTGTGAGACGTCCCAATTGATGAACCGGGAGACGAAGTAGAAGCGCCGGAGAATAGTTGAGAGCCAGCGTGACATAGAGAGAACAAGGAAGAAGAAGGTTGGGTAGAGCACTCCGGCGCATGTCTTCGAGACCACGACTCCCCATCCGAACGCGGGCCGATATAAGGGGGAGTTTATGTATTTGACCAGTTGCCAGATTCCGAAAACCAACATGAAAGCCAAGACCAATGCCATAAAGGCTGTTTCGGGCCCTTGAACAGCCCAATATGCACATATTCGTCTCCAAATGGACATCCGTTCAATGTAATCGTCTTCGTCTTGCGCCTCTTTCCGGTCTTGTTCAAGTGAGGGAATTTCCCAGCCACGGACACATTGCTCGAACTGGTCTCTAGACACGCGGTCCTCTCGAGTGCCGATTACAGTTCGTAGAAACTCGTGTCGAGCTTCATCCCCACGCGAGTCATGGTGGAGGTGGTGTGGTTGTGCTTTTGGTGCGATTTGCTTATGAACTTCGTCGAGCTTGTGTTCCAATTCCCAGAAGTCGATTTCACCATTGCCATCTTTGTCCAAGCTATCCACGAAGGCTTTAATCTCCTTCTCAGTGAGAGGTTGCTGTATTGCCATTAGTGTCCTCGCTGTCTCTTAGCGGCATCAAAAGCCCAGCTCAGCTGTGGAAAAGATACAATAATTATGCAGAAGCAATATGTCCCAGTCATTTATATTCTTTCATACATATACCTATCTTTCTTGTCCAGATACGTACGCCAAGAGAAAAAGGGTCTTCCCATCCTATCATAACACGTAGAGTAGGGTTGGTATCGGCAAACGGCAGCAGTCGCAAGACGAAGAGCGTCCTAGTGTGCTTCGGAGAGGCCTAGATGCTGCTCTGACTGGTACTTTAGTGGTCCCAAGAGCAACTCCAAGAAAAGGCCCAAGAACATTGTGGCGGAAAGCATGATACCAAGACTAGCGGAGCGGAGCACGGCTTGGGGGCTGCTTTCCGCTTTTCGCAAACCTGTCTTTGCGTTTAATAGCAGGCTCGCTTGAGCCCTAGGTGTCCTGCTGGTGCAGCATACCCGTTTTGGAATCGTTCTATGATTATTGTTGGATACAGAGGGCTTGCTGTGGGGAAACGGACGACCCATGGCATATTGAATAGCTTTATACAAGACATTCATTCACACCGCATGCTCTTTTATCTATCACCATCTCTAGTGCATGTCAGGCATTGTAGAAGGTCTAGTCAAGATCGAAATAACAAATGGGTGAAGATCAAGCCACGCAGGGGCGGCTGGGTCGTAATGGTATTGCCAAGACTGGTACCTTGGCAGAATCCCGGTCGCATCGAACTCGAACCCTTGCCACGACGAGGGTTAAAACTATGTACATCTTCAACACCCATGGTTTGTCTGTAGGTGAAGACGCGCTGGAGATGCGATTGAAGCCTACACTGTGTACAAATAAGAGGCATTGTCCCCGGATCGGGGAGGCACGAATATGGCACACAGGTCAATTCACAGCTGCACTAACTACGTCATCGAAAGCGGGCTGAAAACTATGACGCGAAGGCGCTCGATACGTGCCGCCCTCAGCGAGACCAAACTACCGATAGTGGAATGTTGGAAATGCGGCTGTATGGATCGCATTTGTGTATATGGGCTTGCGTGCTCTCCTCTTCAATCCTGTACACAACTCTTCTCAGTTCGTCTCGACAGCTCTCACAGCACACATAGGAATCCTACCCGAGCACGCCTGCTATGGAAACCAATCCTAGCAAAGAGCCGACGATTCAAATAACAACACGCACTGAACGCACCCTCTACACGCTGTTCATCCATCTAGTCACCCGACCATTTCGCACTCGCCTCGGTCGTCCGAAGAAGAAGCAGCCCAAAGGCTCCCTTGGGCTTCAGCCCTACAAGCGCATCTCCAAGACATGCAACGTCACCCACCGAACCGTGTGCGACATCAACGTCTACGACATAGCCCCGAAAACGTTAACGTCGAAGGAGGCGAGGAAACACATATACTACTTTTGTGGAGGAGGATGGCAAAGTCCGCCTTCAAACCAGCATTGGCAGCTGTGCGCCAAATTGGCCCACGATATACCAGATACAATGGTCTCCCTTGTGTCGTATCCGCTTGCGCCGAATAACCCTGCGCCGGTGACCTTTCCGTGGCTGGTAAAGTTCTACCGCGCAGTAATGGAGGCTGCCGATGCGGCAGGGGAGAAGGTCATCTTGGCCGGGGACTCTGCAGGAGGAAATATCGTGCTCAGCATTGTGCTCGAAGCGGTACGCGAGGATTCAAAAGTCGAACATGAAAGTCAGGGTATAGCACATCCCGTCTGCGTCATGGCTATCAACCCTTCGACCGATCTCACGCGCAGAAATCCCGACATAGATAAGGTCGCTAAGAATGATCCAATCCTAACTCCTCCCTTCGTTAAAAACACGGCGAAGGCATGGCAAGGCGATTGGGATCCCGAGGATCGGAGGCTGTCTCCCCTTCATGCAGAAACATCGCTCCTAGCAAGGAATGGAGTCCAGATTCATGGCATCACTAGTGGCTACGATGTTCTGAGCCCAGATGGCATTCTCTTTCGAGACAAGCTAGCGAAGGAAGGAGTCCAAGGGCAGTGGCTTCACTGGGAGAAGCAGATGCATTGTTTCGTACTAACGCAGCCATATGGTTTACCTGAAGCCAAAGAAGCGACGAAATGGATTGTCAATGTGCTAAAAGCAGCATAAACAGCATTCGTCGATTCGGGATGCCACCCCTTCAGGTCATTTGGCGGCCGGCTCTCAAAGAAATGCGACTAACTATCTAGTGCTCATTTCCGATGCCATTCACTGTTTATTTAGCGGGCGTAATTACTTTGGGACATATAGATACCTAGATATACACACCTTGATGATTTCTCGGGTTTGATTATACTATGTTTCTTCTCCTGAATGGCTAATTGCGTATAGTGTAGCTAAGGTGAACTTATAAGCCGACTTGTGTCTTGTTAGTATTAGGAACTCGACTAGCAGGCAGTTCTTCCAAACGCATACTTATAGATAGCGAGATTGAAGCGCAGCCTAATTGACAGGATCTAGGAATCGATCAGGCGCATTCGTGGGGGGCTTAGACCGCTACGTCGCGTCTCATTGGTCGCCTTACCTCTTCACGGCCACACGGCATCCTACGGGGTCTCATCCTCGGTCAACCTGCCTGGACAACATAGCCACTTCCTCAACCTACAAAGTTCGACTTGTCGCACGCGTCACGGACGAGCTCAATACTAATGCACCAAAACTGTGAGGAGCTTTGAGAACATGTCTTATCTTAGTATTAACGAGGCCTTCACCATAACCGACTGCCAAAGCAAATATTTCGATCTCTATGCTGGTGGTCCCTCTGGCAAGACAGTCGGCCTCTCATTTCTCATAATCATTCTTACCATCAACCTCGAAATATGGTCGCACTTCAATGCTGGCTTGGGCGGGAAAAAAAAGAAGTCCAGCACTCCAAATTTCGAGTCAACCGATGTGGAGTCCTCATCACCCGATGCTTCACAAACTGAACAACCACTCAGCAATAGTGAGGCCGAACCGTCAAAGTTTGGTCATCCGGATCCACCTCCAAATGTTCGCGCGAACAGATTGGCGATCGCGACCGTACTTGTTATCCCTCTCTGCGTTGCCTTCGGCTTCCTTATCGACGATAAGAAAGTCCCCTACATCGAGCATCGGTGCCTTAAATACCTCCGCCTCGACGACATATATCCCAACTGGGTACTCATCACCTTTCTCAACATCATCCCCTTTGTGTTCGGATGCACTGCATGGCTACGTACTCTGGTTGATTGCCTTCTCGTGAGAAAAGGGAAGACGCTCGGGTATATGCAGAAGAAGAATGAATGGGGTTGGCCTCCCTGTGCACCGCTGCTTATCCCAGTGTATGTGATTGCGGCGATATTCGCGGCGTTCGTACAGTTGGCGATTTGCGTGATGGGTTCGCCAGACATGGGTGTGAAGAAAGATGATCACGATATTGAGTTGGGCGAGGAGGAGCAGAGGTTGGTCGATCATGTTGATTGCGATGACGAGGGAAATTCAGAGGAGCCTCCGGCTTATGATGCGAGTTGGCGGGCTGGAGAAGAGGGTGAAGAGCAGAGTTCAGAGCAGATGAAATCATCCAAATGATTTATACATATGCTCATTTAGAATAGTTCATTGATGCCCTAATAACTTTCTCCCTACACCACATTTGATTATAGCGTCCAAATAAATCGGTCGAGTTACGTTAAGAGTCTTAGTATGCAAAGTCGATTTCCCTTGACGTGGATTCTAATGACTAACTCTAAAGTCCGGGACAAAATCTGAGAGAATGTCTATGAGCAGTTGTCCTTCTGCGCCGCAGATGTCAAGGGAACTATTATTGAGGGCAAAATTGTGGTAAGCATTTTCATATCTTACAGTAGGATGGCATAAAATGCCCCTCCCTAGATTCGATGTAGGATGGTGGTGAGCACCTTGTGAATCTACAGTGTTGTTAATCGAAATGCACCTCCGCCTCTGAAACTTTGTTGCTATTATCATATCCGTAATAGAGGATACCTAACAATGTGTTTAATCATCAACGAACAGAATCTTTGAGAAGGAGACTGAAGAGAACACGAATGAGGCGGCCACAAAGGCACATAGTAATTCTTCGCAACCGGAAGTTAGGCGCTACACTCGACATGCTGAACCTGAAGTGGTCGTTTTAACAACGCCTAGCTTTTTTACACTTACGATGGTACCTGTAAGCGCCTAGTACAACGTTCTCATTAGCTAATGCACTACCTACTAAGTCAAGTTGGTGTCTGTGCATTGCGGGATAAATTCCAACAGTCTCCTCGTATTCTGCCTGGTTCAGTCTCCTACAATACGTCATGCAACTTATGTAGCTCATCGCTCGCGTCAGCTGAACGCCGCCCCCAAATCATGCCTATAGTATACTCCAAGCACCGGCCCGCTTGTTTCTAGTCCGGTCAAGACTTTCGTACAAGCAACCTAACGTTACCTCGTAATATCCAAATTCGGCTTGCTGATTCGGGCCTTCAGTTGCTTAGGCGTACACAGATCTCGCCTGCCGCAGTGTTAGCTGCACGAGTGCGGGATTTTCAATGTATCTGTTCATTCGTGATAACATTTGCGATTCGGGGGCTAATGTCTACGCGAGCTATCAAACTACAGGTATTGTTTGGAGAACGTGATGCTGCGATCGGATGCTTAGCGGTTCCACACCAAAAGCGGGGAGGACTTGGCTGGTTGGACCGCCGTAAAACGCCGTATGTGAGAACGCCCGGGTATATAATGGACTATGCCCTTCCCGCGTATGTGCGTCTCTTGAGCTGACGACTACGAAGCATGCCTCCCACAACCTCCCCGGTTCGAACGACGCCACATATCAAGGCTATCCTCGACCGCCTCCATCATGAATCCTCCACTCAGGAAGCAAAAATAAATCCTGATGACTATAAGCCAATTGCAGAACTTTTCAAGACAGATCCGGCTGCAGGTGCGAAAGCAGCAGATGACTTGATGCGCGATAAGTTCATTGCATTTGACCCGGATAAGTCTGAACTTGTATATCAGCTCATCGTTGCGAAAGGTGCTCGTTACATAGTCGAAGGTGGCACAAGTTTCGGGGTTAGTACCATATATCTCGCGCTCGCTATTGCTGAGGTCGAACGACTCTATGGTGGACCCAGAGGCAAAGTTATTACAACAGAGCATGAGCACTCAAAGTGTGAAAGAGCGCAGGGGTACTGGAAGGAGTGTGGTGAGGACGTGGATGGTCGAATCGAATTAAGAGAAGGCGATTGTGTAAAAACGTTAGCAAAAGATGTGGAAATGATTGACTTTCTGTTGATGGATTGTAAGTCTAGAGATCTTAACGCGGCAATCGATCCTTGCATATCATGTCGAAGTGCAGATTGCCGCAATTGCAATGAATGCTAATCAAGTTAGTGTGGCCACCGGCTGAACTCCCTACTCTTAAAGTGCTGCTTCCGAAACTGAAGCCAGGAGCGATCATCGTTGTTGACAGTGCCAATGATTCTGATACTAGGGTAAGCTCTTTACTACTCTTCGAGATACATGCTGATCATTACGCAGGACCCTGCGCTTTTGGAAGTTCTTAGAGATCCAAATGGTGATTTCCGTAGCATGACGCTTCCGTTCAAGGCTGGGTTAGAACTTAGCGTTTACGCGCCGAAAAGTACTCCTTAGTTCTATCGAGACACTACTAGATCACTTGAAGTAGAATTATTCCATACTCGTCTTCTACACATCTTTGTGGTTTGGTGATGCATTCGTACGAGAATGTTGCTGCAGCGCTAACACGTCAGGACAGGGATGAAGCACGCAATCGATCTCCTCGTGATGGCTCTTACGATACCCCTCTAATCATTTTAGATCGTTCCGGTGAGAAGGGTTAATAGACTGTAGATCCAAAATAGCGGTTCGCCCTTGGTTGCGTGCGGCGCAGCCGATATAGGGCTGAATGTCCTGGTTAGCTTATCAACCTTAATTGCACCTCACGATGAAGTCTGCTCGCACGTGTATTCATGGACTGAAATATATTTTATTCTCTTAACAGTATGTATAAATCGGAAATCCGCAGGCCGTCTCGGCGAAGATCTACATGATCGGTTTTCCATCCGCAGGACATGGTGGCAGTCTCTGCGGACAAAACTGCGGTTCTCCGCCAAAAGCCTTCTTCACCCCTTCATCTTGATTGATGAATCTTTTGTACCACTCAGTGAGCTTAGGATACTTCGCTCTCGTTTCCTCTTCCCACAAGAAGAGAAAAGGCCAATATACTGCAGTGGCCATACTGATATCTGCAAGATTTAATCCTGTTTCACCACCCAACCATTCATGATTTTGGAGATAAAGTTCCACTCGGTCCACTGCTTTCATCAAAGCTGTCTCCTTCTTTTGTACTGCCCACTCAACATAAGGTTCTCTTCCCATCATCGGTACAATGATAGCGTACGCGTTTGGAAAAATCTCGCTCTCGCCCAGACTTGTCCACATTTGAATGAGAGCTTCTTGCTCTGGAGTCGCTCCGAGGAGTTGGGTGCGTTTTGGCCCACAGCAGGCGAGATATTGGCATATTGCGGTTCCTTCAGTCAGGCAGAACCCTGAAGAAGTCTCGAGGGCAGGGATTTGACCCATGGGAAACTTGCTCAGGAATTCAGGAGATTCGTTGGTTTTTCCAGGCTCGTAGTTTGGGAAGATCTCAACTTCGAGACCACTTATGTGGGCGGTTGCCATGATCTTTGTTTCCTTCGCATGACGTAGATGTGTGAAAGTGTACAGAGTTGCGAATGGTGCCATAGTGATAGATGAGGAACTGAATCGTCACGAAGTCTTCAGAAAACAAAATCCGACGTTTTCAGAGTATGACACGTGATAGAGGCATTTCTAGCTCTCAGTGCTAGTCTTACAGCGAAGAGCATGCCAAAGTTAGAATGTTCTTCAAGAGCTTCCAACTCGGGGTTTGGTTGCATTGGGTTCGGCAAGGTTGCCCCAACGTTGGATGCAGATCTAGTGCTGACAACGCGGCGTCATCTCAATGCATCTTACTGCGGGGCGGATTGCCTGAAAATCTCGGGTACGCATGCCCGGTAACCCATGCGGCCTTAACGCTCTTGTACACGGCTGCATCGTGTTACCGGGAAGACAATGCAAAACCGCCTTAATCCAGAGCACCTCACGCACACCTCTTGCCTGTCATATCCCGAATTTTTGATCACTTCAATTTCTACTTGTCAGCCTAGAGAGCAGAATGGATAATTTTCGAGACCTTGAAGGATGGTTGCCTCAAAGCAGATTTGGTCGATTAGCTTTGATTGCTGTGATAGTGGGCTGCTACTGCCTTGTCCATTTCCAAATGAAGAGCTAATCTCTTAGGTATATACGAATTTTTTGATTGGAAGGGCCATCTACAATCTTTACTTCAGTCCGCTACGAAAAATCCCCGGTCCATTCTGGTCTTGTATATCTGAATTTCCACATTCGTACAACTTCATGCTCGGCGATGGTGTACCATACGTCAAGAAAATCCACGACAAATATGGATCAGTCGTTCGAATTGCGCCAAATAGGATCTCGTATAGCACTCCGACTGGCTTCAAGTCCATCTATGGAAAGCGTGAGCATGTGAAAGACCCCGATATGTACGTATGCTTGACGAATTTGGAACTATAGAGACATACTTACCACGAAGCGTCTGGTATTAGGTATATCGCGCCGCCTAGCGATGCCCCTGGAATTGGCGAAGCAGATGATGTAAATCATGCACGCATTCGGAAATACCTAGGACCTGCATTTTCTGCAAAGGCCCTGGAAGAACAGGAACCACTAATCCAAGGGTATTTAGACTTGCTCCTCGAAGGTCTACGGAATCGCCAAGGAGAAGAACTGGACATTGGTCAATGGTTTGATTGGACGCTCTATGACATGATCGGTAAACTCGCTCTCGATTTCGAGTTCGAGAATACCATCAACGCTCGCTATCATCCTAAAGTGAACAACATGTTCACGAATTTCAAGATCATGGGACTCTTCTATGCTGCTAGCGCATATCCTTGGTTTTACAAATTTGTGCGCAAGTCGCTTGAGATGATGTTTGCCAGGCGCTCCGAGAACTATGATTTCATCCAGGATGTTGTAAAAAATCGAATTAGATCGAACGACAAAACTAAGAAAGACTTTTGGGCGTATGTGTTGGCGCATGCAAACAAGGGGGATATCATGGAAAAAGAGCTAGAAACGACAGGTTGGTCGATTGTCATTGCCGGAGCAGAGACTACATCAAGTCTGTTGAGCGGGGTTGTGTATCTGCTCTTGGTTCATCCAGAGCGACTGAAGAAGCTAACTGATGAATTGCGCGCTCGTTTCAAGACTGAAAAAGAGCTGACCTTCGATTCGTGCTCGAAGATTCCATTCTTAATTGCAGTACTGGATGAGACGCTCCGCTACTATCCACCGGCTCCTTTTGGCGTCTCACGCGTTGTGACGCAGGCTGAAGGCAGCGAGATCGACCAACACTGGATGCCACAAGGGACACGTCTATCTGCCTCTCACTACTGTGTTTTTCGCTCGGAGGATAATTTCGCAAACCCTGCAGAATTTGTACCCGAGCGATGGCTTCCTGACTGTGATGAAATATACAAAGAGGATAAACACGATGCCTTGACACCCTTTAGTGTCGGGAAACGCAATTGCATCGGCAAATCGTAAGTCATGAAGTCCTTGGAGCTGCCTGCACTTACTAATTTTGATAGTCTTGCGATTGTTCAAATGCGAATCATTCTCGCGCGGTTGCTATGGAACTTTGACTTTGAACTATGCGACAAGAGTCGCGACTGGATCAAACAGCGAACGTTCATGGGCTGGGAAAAACCGCCGCTTCTAGTGAAGGTCTCGGAGCGGAAGTTATAGAATAGAGAGATCCAGTCTCACAGATTTGATACAGAAAATTACCGGCAATGCCGACGTAGGACTGAGCAATTAGGGCCGACGAAGGCTGGGCTAGTATCAAAATTCATACGAGAGCATGACCTGCGGATTCTATTGTGTGCGGAAAACATTGACCAGGAATGCTAGGATGTGAATCCTTGGTGTATTTCCCCAGTATGTTGGCATGCGAGGGGCGGCCAACGTGCCGTGCCGCCAGCATATTCGGTCAAAGATCGCGCCACCCGTAACACGCAGCGGCTAGTTCAAGACTTGGCGATGGATTAATCCCACTACATGGTGGTTTAATCTCACACCGAGAGGTGCAAGACACTCGGCCCATTGAGCCAATCTAGTTGAAGGAACTTTAAGCACTCATGACAGCAGCAACGTACGCGTACCTTTTCGGGATGCACACTGAGGTAATTAGGCACTCCACCTCGGGGGATATTCTGACTAGTCTACGAACCGTCCACGACTAGGATACCTTGGCATGGTAACCATCAGCACAACTCGCGGATACAAATGCCACTTACCGCATGTCCCTCTACTCAGCCTCTCAGCTATCAAACGCCAAATTTCAAAATGACGCAGTTTCGAGCTGACCTCTTTTCCAGCCTCGTCATTCTCCCTATCACGAACGCCTTCGGGCACCTATGCCCAGCCATTGGCGCAAGCTGGGTAGCGGTTGGCATGCATGTATTGGATTATCCTGTCCTTACTCTACTTTTTTCCGTACATGCCTTATTGGATAGTATGTCTGGAATTCTCAACCCAATCTCGGGTCAATTCTCACCAAGCACCAGGTTACGACAAGTATAGAGACATTCCCCGCCACAAGCGTCCCCAGTCACTCACGTGGTTGGTATGGGTTGGCCTACTAAGCCTATTAATCGCGTGGGGATCCTACGAGTGTGGAGCTTCTACTGCGGTACGCCTAGTCTGGTATCTTGGCCTAGAAGTCTTCTGGGCAGGACGTTTAATTCCCGTTTACTCCCCAAAGCGTGGTATCAGCTTCGTTAAGCTTCGGGAAATTGTAAGCGAAGGCGACCGCGAGAAATTTCCTCACCGGAAGCTGATGTCATGCAGTTCGGACCTTTCAAGTCGGTGTTTTGCGGTGTGATGGCAGGCCTGATGGACGCTGAGCCTGCCTCGCATCATGCGTGCCTGACCTACACCGGTCACTCTGTACCTCATGAGCAACGTAACAAGGCTCTTGCATACAGTATCTTGTACAACTTCGTAAGAGAAACCGTGTACGATGCGCGAGATATTGAAGAGGATTCTAGAGGCGGGGTTACAACAATGGCAACGTTCCTCGGCATGCCGTATACGGTTGCCACGCTGCTAATAGCTGCAGTTGTTGGGGAGGGTTGGATCGGAGGGAACGTCAGACTTGGGGCTCTCAGCCGTGCGGTTGGTGTTGTGGCGTTTTCAAGCATAGTGGCAACGAGCCAGCCCCGAGGGAACCGGTGGCCTTGGGCAGCATATTCGCTGTTGTCATTGGCGCCTGCGTGGATAGCCCAGACGGGCCTCAAATGAGATTTCGCACTGATAGACTTGATTAGGTTAGAGTTAGTGTAGCTCGCATAAGGAAAGCAGAGGATTGGACTCATGACGAGGCCCTCAGCAAGTGAATCCTGCAATCGTGCCGCAACCTCTTTGTGGGGTAATGGGTTGCCCTAGTTATTCCCTCCTAATCATCAAGCGCTTACAGCAGTTATCGACTAGCTTCGTGGCACTTGCCCAGTAATCGCGCGGGCTCGCAAGGAATTCCGATGTTTCGGAGACATACCCACCTTCTTGCTCAGAGATGCTATAATAATCTAACTTTAATTGAGACTCCCACATGAACATTTTCTGTTTCTTTGACATTTCCGGTGTCCCATATTCGCGATAATATGACCTCATTACAACAAGAAAAAGCTAGTCTGTCTCTGTCTCAAGTTGTTTCGAAAGGTGAAGCATATTTGAATCAGCATGCGCGGACATGGAGAGCAGAGACGGATACAGGTCTAGACTTCAAAGACAACTTTCTCGAATTCTTGATACTAGAGGCAACCGGAAATTGGTATGGCGCTCCCCATTGACAGACATCAGTTCATTGATAGTGTTTAGGCGACTTGTAGACTTAAAGATTCCCTCGAAGAAATGGAATTACTTTGGAAGCAAAGCTGTAGTAACCACAGACCCGTATCCTGAGGACATCGATACGTCATCCATAGCAAACACGGTAATGAAACCGGTGGATTCGACAGCGCATGCTCTCCTTGACGAGATCCTGGCGTGTGAGAATGAAGACGGAATTATTCCAGTAAGTCTGAACGATCGAACATTAAGGCTTTCTCTAACAATGCCCACAGCTCTACTTCCAGAAGGATCGCCCTCGGGTTTGTGTAGAAGTGTGTGCTAACATATGTACATTCTTCTATACATACGGACGAGGAGAGCAAGTCCGAAAGACTTTCGACTTTGTGCTATCAACGCTGAAGAACCGTGACTTTGGAGTAAAGCGGTACTATTTCACCCCAGAGCCACTCATGTACTACTGCTATCGACTCGTGCAGAGCTCAGATGCACCGGAGCTAGCTGAGATGCGCGAGGTACTGAAAGAGTCCGTTCGAGAACGCATCGGTGTGAAAACAGCAATTGGTGCCGAGGAAGACAATGCAGTCTGCCTCGCGATCCGTCTCCTCATATGTCAAAAATTCGGCATACCTAACCCCATCGACCTGCAGGCGCTTCTGAAGCTGCAGCAAGAAGACGGCGGTTTCGGCGTCGGGTGGTATTACAATTTTGGCAGGTCCAAGGTCAAGATCGGGCATCGAGGATATACGGCTGCATTGTCGGTCATGGCGATCAAGGGCGCGGCTGAGCAAGGGGCCTTACAGCACGCGAGCCCTAGTGTAGGGACTTATGGCGTCAGCGGTTATCTAGCTTGGATGAAGAATTGCTTGTGGTGGATCAAGGCGCGAGCTGCAAAAGTAGTGTAAGCACGTAGTCATTTCAATCACACAGCACCACAGATAGATTAGATTGAATGTCAGAACTTGAGTAACGACAAGGAATATTGCATCCTTCTGCGTGCGGATGTCGGCCATACGGGTTCCGTCTTACTCACTTTGTGGAGCTGTGGAAAGAAGCATGGGTATTGCTGTACTTTTGCCGAATGTAGCATGGTGCTCCCATGGTGCTCCCATGGTACGTCATGCATGTTGGTTCCCCGGGTTCGGGATCCACTACAGCCTTCAACCCGCCGCTACTTGCTCTAGGTTCACACACCATGTGCCAGCCTGGCCGACAAATGCGGCTGAGCGGCATTTACAGTGGTGTGATTTGCTCCTCATCATGGACGGCACGCGGCCTCCTTCACCTTCCAAACAATGTGCGGGATCAGTTGCGCCGTCGCCCTGAGAGGCCAGTGCAAGCCTTTTGGCTATGACAAAACCCTACTATCAAAGCAACTTGAAGAAAGTCTCGACCAGATCAATCATCGCGGCCCAGATGCTAGGGGACAATGGATATCTAAAGATTGTAGAGTTGGTGCGGTCGTTCAATTTCTCATTCACGTGATTTATTGACTAACAGTTTCTGTATCAAGCTCTCGGTCACAATAGACTCGCAATTGTAGATTTGAGCCATGATGCTGAACAGCCTTTTCATGATCCAGACGGTCATGTTCATGCCGTGGTCAACGGCGAGCTCTATGGCTTTGAAGCCATTCGTGCTACGTTAGCTTCCAAAGGGTACCAATTTCGGAGCCACTGCGACTCCGAGATTGTAATTGCGCTATATCGGGAGCATGGCATATCTTTCCTTTCCCATCTCCGTGGAGAGTTTGCATTGTGTCTTTATGACTCACAGGCACAATTTTTTATTGCAGCGGGAGACCGGTATGGAATCAAACCTCTGTTCTACACTGTAGTCAACGGCAGACTTTTGGTAAGAGAAGTCCACGATCGTTACTCCCTATCATCTGTGAACATCTACTAACGGTGCTTTCAGATTGCATCTGAGGCCAAAGCTTTCCTCCCTTTCGGATGGCAACCAGAGTGGGATGTTCAAAGTATACGCGACAATGGATGGCTATGTGATCGACGAACGCTGTTCGAAGGCGTGCACAAAATACTCCCTGGACACTACCTTACCTGCACATCTTTCAATACCGTGTCGCAACATAAGTATTGGGACTTTGACTTTCCAGACAAGGTGAGCTTCCTCGCTTCGTTTGAGCCAACTGGTCCGCTCATCGTGTGATAGCACATCGTTGAACGCCGAAATGAAGAGGAGATGATTCTAGGTGTGCGACAACGGCTCCTAGATGCAGTTCGTGATCGCTTACGCGCTGATGTGCCCATTGGTATATTTCTTAGTGGTGGCATCGACTCCTCTGCCATTGCGGGTATGATCAAACATCTGATGGAAAGCGAGGGTGCAGAACTTGGCACTGCGCCCAAGACTGATCTGATGAACTGCTTTAGCATTAAATTTTTTGATGAAGCTTTGGATGAAGAACGTGAGTATTCATATAAACTTAAGAGTTGCAGAGGCTAGGTATTGACAACTTCAAGCTATCGCAGAGCGCACAGCCCAATGGCTAGGAGTGAAGAAGCACACGATTGAAATGACCGAGGAAGTATTCGCCTCACTTATCGAAGAAACCTGCTGGCACAACGAAATCGCCATGAAAGACCTCAACACCATCGGCAAATTCGCGCTGTCAAAGCTCACGCGCGATTCGGGCATCAAAGTCGTATTGACAGGAGAGGGTTCAGACGAACACTTTGCAGGATATAGAGAACTTCTAACAGATTTTGTTCGTGAACCGGATCCTTCTTGGCCCAATACAGACTTGTCCGAGGAAGGCCGTCTGAATATGTTCAATAAACTGGAAGGATCTGAGTACTCAGGCCCGAAGGAGCCGGAAACTGCCGCTTTCGCTCGCAAGCAAGTGAATAATGTTTCCTTCATTGGCTTCACGCAATATGCTTCGGTTGGTGACCATCTCTTCGCACCATGGACGGTGGCGGAGTTTGGCGAGACTGATAAGCGCACAATCGCCGTGAACAATTCCCTTGATGGTCGAACAAGAGACCTGATCGCGAATAAATGGCACTCTCTGCACTCGGCACTCTACATATGGAGCAAGGGGGCTCTCGCAAATGGCCTTCTAACTGGTCTGGGCGATCGTGTCGAGATGGCTCACAGCGTAGAAGGCCGACAGCCTTTTCTCGATCATAGGCTGACTGAGTACGTCATGGGCCTTCCTCCCAGTGTCAAGTTCCGGTGGGACGCAAGCGCACAATCCTTCAACGAGAAGTGGATTCTCAAAGAGGCGGTCAAGCCATTCGTCACTGATGAGCTCTACAAGAGGAAGAAGCATGCATTCGCGGCGCCTTACAAGTACAAGGTTGATGGGCCAGTGCACAAGTTTTTCGATGGTTTGATCACGAAGGAGAAGGTCGAGGGCTTAGGCTTTTTCGATTGGGAGAGGTGCAAGGATCTGGCGCATGGAGCGATTGTAGATGGTGATCGAGCGAAATTCGGACAAATGATCTTGGTGGGTCAATTTGTCATTCTCGGGGAGAAATTCGGGGTCAAGAAGGCGAACCCGGAGTTCTTGCAGGTGGAGAATGGAGTAGCACATTGACGAAGCTCGTTCTTCGGAGCCTGACTCAAGTATAGAAAACCCAAGTACCTCGAAATTAAGCTACTGACCCAAAACCCCTTCCTGCCTCGTTTCCTGTATATTCTGCACATTGGACTGGTGCACATCCTCGTACTTTGCAAAGTAGATCAAATTCCCCGCCTCCACATCCTTTGCAACAACCTCCGACAGATTCTTGGTCCAAGCCGCAGGCTGCTCGACAGGCTCGTCCACGGCTTGTATGTACCGCAGCGTCGCATCAATAAACGTGGTGTCGTAACCTCCACTGGAAATACGATCGGGGCTACCATGCGCTGGCAGGATCTTTTTGATGGGCAATTGCGCCATGCGCTTGAGTTCTTGCTGGTGCGTATCTAGGCTGGCAGGATCGGCGATGAAAGTAGCAGTGTCCTCGACCGTGTCGCCAGCGAAGAGGAGACCTTCTTGCGGGAGGAAGAGAATTGTTCCATCTGGCGTGTGGATATTGAAATGGTGGAGCTCGACAGTGCGGTTTCCGACCTGCAGCGTCTTATTTTGTTCATATAGTTGCGTTGGTAGCACTGCTTGGATAGGCGGATCTTGCTGTGAGAGTCGTTCTGTGTTGCGCTGGATCGTGTCTTTTGTCTGGGTCTGTCCGAGTATGGTGGTGTTTTGAAGAGCAGGAGCGCCAGCGATGTGGTCGTTGTGGAAGTGGCTGTACACTGTGGTGATTTTGGTGGCTCCGAGGCTCTTGACATGGTTGAGCATAAAGGCAGCATGGTCGGTGGTGATGGCGGCGTCGAAGAGGAGCGCCTCCGACCCGCTAACTATGGAATAGGTGCAGACGCCGAGTGTGAAAGCACCGTCATCTAGCCAATTCGGTTCTTCTGAATGGAATCGCTCCCCAGTTCGGCCGTCATAATAGCCGAATATGCCGTTATACGGCGATATGATGCGAAGGGTCTTTAGCGGGTCTCCTGGTGGTCGAACCTCTTTTTTCATAAAACTACAAGCTGTGTTAGATTGCATCTGATCATCCTAATCTACTATGTCCTCAGAGATACTGACGGTACATGGCGGGACGAGAGTTGAAGACTCGGGCCTGGTGCAAGATCGCGGGGTTCGATACGATGCATGCATGCTATAGTATGTCCCGCAGCGAGAAGCAAGCAGATCCATGCTTCTTTAAGGGAACGAAAAATCATCTCGAGCGACGTGGTGGGAACATTAGGTGTTGAGAAGACCGTGACTCACATAGATGATCGTGCCGAGACGTGCTTTGAAGATAAGTTATAACTCATTTCTTCTACAGCGAGTGGCACCGAGTATACCAAGAGTTCATGCCGAAGGGGCGGAAACGTTGTGTGCAGGAACGATCTGATTTCAGAACTTGAGACTTCGGCTCAATGCAGATGCGCTTGGTGAATTGCCGGAAGCGGTATCGCTTCTCACAGCCCTATGCCCCGCTCCTATCAACACGCTATCCCGAGTATATTTCATCCCTTCGTGGAGCTCACATAGCTGGATTGCATCGTATGTTTCTCTTATGTCTAGCTGACATACTTGATCTGGAAGCATGTCGCGAAGTCATTTCGATTGCAATTTACCTAGGTAAACACGCTGGCTTGTAAGACGCACATACTTTCGAGACAAGCATTTCTTCAGCCAGCTGTTCCAAGCGCAAGTCGGCCCTAGGAGTCCTCTACCTGTCCGAGGCTAGACGTTGATACAAAGGAATCTCTCGCGGTACTGAAAATGCTGGGTAACGAGGTTTCCCACTCCATCGTGAATATTATTAACGCGCCAGAATATATTGGTCTTATCTTATACAATAGGTTCTAAAAGGCCTTTAAATATCTATAGGAGTTTAGATCTCTAGAAAATTTCAGGGCTAAGGGTATTCCAGATGGTTGGTAGTAGAGACGAAGCTGCTCATGTCCAGCTTTTTGTTACTACGAGAGCGAGCTCAACAGGCATCTTAGAATCTGGATGGTATGCAGGATACTTATTCTAATCAAGTGTTTCATTAAATAAGTTGAATCATGACTCATTATAACATTATCGAGACATAGCAAGCATCCAAGGCTGATCGACAACCTACACAACTCATCTCAACTAGTCACCCCTCCTCACAGCAAGATTTACATCACGCGACCCTTGCGACTCCGAGCTGATACAACTCGTCGTCGGTGTACTCTCTCCCTTAAGCCCGGTCACGAGCTTCACAACCTCCTCATTCATTCTCCTTGTAGCGGCAGAACAAGCCCTCTCATTCTTGTGTATATCAGGCTTACTCTTCAGTAAACTCGGCTGGATAACCGTCACCTCAACACACTTCAACCGACCCATTTGACCCAGTGGCTCAAGATCAACAGTCCAGTTCTCCGCGTCAAACACGGAAACGTACGACGTGGGCAGCGTCAATGTGAGTTTGAGTGTGTGCAGCGAAGAGCCGGGGTAAAGTTTGAGACAGCGAGTAAGTGGTACGAGGACGTCGATGGTGGATATGTAGAGGGTTGCTGTATCTCGGACCGGCCAGCTTGCATAGTCGTCGAGTCGGAGGTCGTCGAGAATGAGGCTGCGTATGCAATGCGCATTTAGGAGTGGTAATCGAAAGCGGCTTGGGCTTTCCAACGGCTTTTTTTCTTGGTCTTCTTTTTGAGCGATGTACCTCTTTTTCAGCCTTAGGTATCCAAGAGCGCTGGTGGTGCGGCAGCTCACGCATGTTGCTTCGCGGTAAAACTGCTGCAGGCCTTCGGATAGAACTTGGTGCGAGGTGAGCAGCCAAAGGGGTAGCTTTTGATCGGTGTCTGAGACTTCATGGCGGTCATAAGACACGGTGAAGATCAAGCTGTGTTGGGTAAATGTGAATTGTTTGCCTTGGAGTAGGTGGCTGTACACTAGATCTCTGAGCTCGCGGGGTAAGGAGAGGAGGGGTGATGAATGGGTAGATTTTGACAGTTCAAAAGATGAGCCAGCCATTTTGTTTGCGTAGGGGCTATTGACGTTCGAGGATTGTGTATTTTGATTGGGAAATGATGGATGCAGGTGAGGTTCGGATTTAAGAGCCCCGCCACACAGCCACTTCTCCAAGCCTCTGCGACTTTTTGTAGATACTAGACAAACCAATCTTTGCTTGCCGCTAGAGCCTGAGAGTCTTGCACCAGATTAGGACTGCGGTATTGCAGGTCGCGATCTAACAAATCAAATGAACGAAATTTACACGAGAATTTTACACAAGTAGGGTACAAATTCTCGAGAAGAGGTTTGACTACTTCAAATATTGTCATTAGAAATTACCTATCGACGACCTCCCCACCGCAGAATCCAACTTCAAATTCACATGATCAGACATATACATTGAAGCGAATGGCGCTGCGCATGATGCGCCCATGTATGCCATCTATTCAAAAAAGAAAAAAGAGTTGCGACCATGTGCGCAAATGCATGGCCTGACAAGGGGCCTCCCGAAATGGTATCTTTTTGTGTGCCCTGACCCAAACCAAACTATGTAGAAAGAAGATCTAAATAATAATATAGAGAAGACCTGAGACGTCCCCGGACAAAGGAAAAAGTGTAGCATAGCGGTGTAAAAAGATTTTGAAAACAGGTGGGTGTCGTTCTCAAGCTCTTGGAGCATCCTCGGATCGATAGCAGCCTAGGAGAATGATAGAAGCGCGAACGAAGGAGTTGACAGAGACACGCGAGTGGCTAGAGGTGGATGAAGACACAGAATTATGAAATTTCTTGGGCCGGACAACATGCGAAGCATGATATTCCTTCGGACCCCT
This sequence comes from Periconia sp. TS-2, assembly GCA_030378425.1. Lineage (NCBI taxonomy): Eukaryota > Fungi > Ascomycota > Dothideomycetes > Pleosporales > Periconiaceae > Periconia > Periconia sp. TS-2. Next base: position 190,955 of record JASNQO010000003.1, on the reverse strand, counting down.
GGCAGACAATTAGTCATAGTCAACACATGCTAATCATTGAGACCAAAGACCCGCCTGAGCCCTTGGAACTTCTTCTTCTTGCCGGTGCTGCCGAGGACAACTTTTTTGCCTGTGTTGGAATTAATGGTTGTGCGAGGTTCAGAAACCTGAGATGAGTTTCGCTTGCTGAGCACAGGGCGGAGAGACGACCTTCGATTGGCGATACCATCTGAACTTTGCGGCCGGGTATCCTCCCCTATCGACGGTGGCTGAGGTAATGGCCAAGAATCTGATGTAGAGCGTGCCCATTGAGGCATGTTTCGACGTTGAAGTTTAGGGGAACGCGCAGTCCCTCCCGCTTCGATATCTTTGTCCTCGCCAATAGGAGTGAGTGGTCGACTTGGATCACGACTTCGGTGTTCCGGGGGCATGGGAATTTCTGCGGATGCTTCATTTCGTCTCGCAGTATCCGTATCATCAACATAGGAAGTAGGTGTTTTCTTTTTGCCCATTCCGAAGAATCCTCGTTTGGGTTTTGCCTTCTTGCCAGCTTCGATCGCAGGTAGCTCTGCCGCATGTTTGCTTTGGCGCAACGATCCCGCACTGAAACTCACGCCTTGCCCATTGGTTTTTCCATTTGTAGTCGGGACACTCGCGATTTCAGCATTCTTCGAATTCACCTCGCGTGAGGCCTCGGCATCACTGTCTTCGTCTTCCAGATCTGTAGAGTCGCCGTCTTCCTCACCAGGTCTTTTCGGAATGCCTCGGACGGGCGCGAGCCCAGGCGGGAGCTCAAAGACGTCATCATCATCGTCAGAGTCGGCGAAGCGGCTTTGGAAACGTTGTGGACGATCATCGTCCTCGTCGCTAGAATCCGCAAAGCGGCTCTTGAACCGAGATCTAGATGGCTCTGTAGGTGTCACCTTTGGCTTCGAAGATTTGCCGAACGTGGGCATCTTGGTTTTCTTTGGTGGGATTGTCTGTGTCGGAAGGGGTGGTATATCCGCGGTACTCTTAGTCCTGAACCTGCCAGCGGGAGACAGCGACCTGATGCTGAACCGTGACGACTTCAGTCCACTCGAAGAGGGACGCTCAACTGTTGGCGATGTCGGACGCATAGACTTTCGAAGGGCGGGCGGGGGTGATGTCGCTTGTGGAGGCGACATAGGGCGCATTGTAGGCGTCGCTCTCATGGTCGGTGCCGGTCCCGACCTCATCGAACCGCGCATTGTGTACCTGCCACCCTCCTTCCGTGATGCGCGGGGTCGCTGTCGTTGGAAGCTACTCGCCGAGACATCAGAATCGCTGTCATAGGTAGGAGTGGGCACAATGGGTTTAGTCAAGGGTAGTCCCACGCTCTGCGGTCGAGGTTTGGTTGCAGAGCTAGCCGCTGCTGCAGCAGGAATATGCCTCTTCTGAAGTGCACCCTTGGGTGGTTTCGTCTCTAGAGGAGGCATGCTATAGCGTGAGGAAGCTAGGCCCATTGTACCCTGGCGATCGTCTGAACGCATTGACTTTCGTAGGTGTGGCTCCGCTGATGATGTATTCGTAATGCTACCATCTCGCATGCTCTTTCTCATTCGAGGTTCAGGGGATGCCACACTACGTGGAGCGGTTCCTTCTCGCATTGTCTTTCTTAGCTGTGGTTCAGATGGTATTGTTGGTTGTGGAACAGCTGTAGTCTTCTTCATTGCTGACTTGCGTGGCTTGGCAGAAGGCTGAGGTGATTTCGGCGTTGTTTTCGATTTTGGCATCCCGGCAGTAGTCTCTAATGAAGCCTTCTGCTTAGCGCTGGACTCTACACGATCGGCAAGAGGGTGTTTTGTGGCATCAACGTCCCGAGCTGTTGCGACGGGTTGGTCAACGGAAGGCTCCGACTGACCGTGCTGCTTCCGAGATCCGTTTACAGTAGTCCAGTGCTGTCGAGCTACGTCCCATTCATCGGTAGCCTTAGGATCTTGGCTAACCTGATTATTATCCCTTGTTTCGTGTTGAAGCCCCGATTTTGGCGGCTCTTCGGCGCTCAGATTGGCGAATTTGGAAGACTTTAGTCCAGGAGCAGGGCTAACGACAGGCCTTTCAACGACGGCATCGATGGAACCGAAGCCTTCATCCTCGTTCTCAGATAAGTCCTCGTAAGCATCACTATAGATGCTGCTATTATCGTCGGACGATTCTTCATTAGCAGGCTGAAGGGCGGGCACTTGGATGGTGCTATCAGGAACGATCGCTGGTTCAGGCTTCGCTTGAGGAACTGCGGTCCCCTCCGACCCAGTGTCAGACCCTTCGTCATCATCCCAGCCACCAGGCACATAAGGGCGCGGAAACTTGGGCTCGGCCCGTTCCACGGGACTTGGACTTGCTGGTTGCACGGCGATAGCAGGTACCTCAGGCGGAGGAGAGCGGCTTTCAACTTCTGTTGTGAGCGTTTTGGGCTCAGGTTCAGGGGTAGACCGAGCAGGTTCCAGAGTTTGTCCAACAGCTTCGGGAGGAGACGCAATCAGTTCGATATCTGACGAACTACTTGACTCATCAGAAACATAGCCGCTGCCCTCTACAGACGTAACTTCTGGTGGCAGTGGCTCCTGTTGTGAAGGCTGATGAGCCTGCTTTAAAGCAAAATCCTGAGCAAGGATGCCACCGATGGCATGGTCATTTGAGCTCTCCGTAGGCCCAGAGGCTGAGGTAGTTGAAGCCGAGAGTGACGAAGAAACAGTCTCGGTGACCTTTTCCGGGACCTCGCCCTCTCGAGAACCTCGACCTTTGTCCCGGATGCTGCCGAAGGAGGGAAGAACAGGGCGAGGTTTCATAAAGTCATCATCAACGTCCTGCTCATCGCTCGCGGTGCTCCATCTTGACGCGCTGAGGCCAGTCGGAGATGTAGGAGTCTCAATATCGGCATAGGCAGACGTGCCAGCGATCACCGGATCCTCATCAAAGCTGACGCGAACTTGTCTTTTCTTTTTCTTGATCGCATCGTCCGATGCAGCATCGGACACCTCACTAGTGGCTTGACTAAAGACCCGGCCATCGTTGGCAATAGGTGAACTACCTCTTCGAGAGACAGACGGAGACGGTTTCAATGCAGACTTGGCAGGTGAGACTGAGCGAGGTGGTGGCTGATGCCTGACGCCGTTCGGAAGCTCGACGGCAACAGGTGCAAAATGCGCGTTGCGGGGTGGACTCAGTGAGTTTGTTCTCTCTGAGCGTACGCTTGCCTGTCTCTTGGGTTCAAGAGCCCCAAGATGGGGATACGCACTGTCCTGGTTCACAGCAACCACCGGGGAATGCTGGTAGTGTGTTTGTTCTTCCTCTGCAACGCTCATCTCCAGGCCTCGGCTAACGTCAGTATCTAGGGATGGTCTAATGTCTGCATCTGCAAAGTCTTCAGATTTTTGCCTTGCTAATGTTGAACCCATCGAATGATGTGATGCTGGCGGTGTCGGGGGTCTTGCTTCAACAGCCTGCCCTTGAGTTTGCACAAAGGTGCCCGCAGGTTCCTCGACTTGCTGTCTCGTAGCGCGGGGCCGGGCCTGCATATCAATATGAACGGGGCTGGCAAGCCGTGGTGGAGGCTGTTGCTCAGTTCTTCTCTGCTGCGGTGCAGCCTCATACTGTGGTGCTGGGGCTTGGTGAGACTCATATGGAGGGACGGGATCTTGAGCATCACTCAAGGCGCGGTGCAGGGCCATGGCATCCTGCTTATGGATGAAGGTCCGCGTAGAGGGATCGTAGATTGCATACGGAGAGTTTGGGTCTACCACGCGTGGTTCAGGTCGATGCGCATGGTGGGTCGATGGAGCGGGCTGATGTTGTCGCGACTGTACGGACGTTCCAGTAGGCTTCGCTCTCATACCTCCAGCAGCCAGTCGTGCGCCTTCTACGCCATGTGCAATTTGCATCTTCTTAGTGGACACGGGTCGGTCGGCCGCATTTTGGACTCCCTGCTGGACACTGTGCGCTTCGAACGCAGACAACGGCGCCGATGCCTTTTGCTGTGGCTTTGAACCCCTGAAAGTCTGGTCTGGGTTTACGACAGGGCCGCCGAACCACCCACTCTGTCCAGCGCGAGCGGATGCAACTGGCTTGGGGGGACTTGTTGCTTGCTGCGGCGACATGGGCCGCGAGAAGTTGACGGACCGCGGGCTCGCATTTGGCTCGTCCTCTGGCACTTGGGCAAGGCTCACGATTCGCGGCTGTCCTCGTCCTGGAGCTGGCGTACTTGCAGCAACTCCTCGATCTAGGCTCACGCCTCTTCCACCACCCCTCCCCATAGGTGATCCACCACGAAACGGCGGGTCTAGACTCGAGGCGCGGCGATGGACAGGACTTGCCCCGGATATTTCCCGCGGCACAGCGGGAACGGGCGGTGCAGCAGGATCTACAGGACTGCTTCTACTCGGTGATGGGGCGCGGAACGAGCGCTCTGTCATCGAACCGGAGCTGGAATGGCGCCGCAGGTCCTGAGGCCTCTGGCTACCACTGCCCTGTGAAGACACAGAGCCCTTCCGCACCATCCGTTTCGTGACTGTGTCGCCCACCTGGGTCGGCCCTGATGGATGAGTGCGCAAAGCAGCCGCGGCCGCAGCAGAAGAGAGGGAGGCATTGGATTCGCGATCGCGCAGAAAAGCCTTGGTGGCGGCGAGGGAGGCAGATGCACTAGGCGGTGCTTTGGAGGCCTGCATCCAGGGGTCAGAGTCAGTATCGTCGTCGCGCAGCGCCATGAGAGGGTGAGAGGAGAACGCACCGGGTTCGACGTCGCCCGCCGGCGGCTGGCGAACATGGTCAATTAGAATGCTATGGCAGGCGCGACGGCATCGCTCGGGGTGGTGACAGTGGCCGTGGGAGACAAGGGCGAGTCAGAGAATGAAGCGTGTTGGTGGTTGTGATGTCATCCAGAGCGCGCGAGCCGTGGAAACGCCGGACGGGCGAGAAGGAGCGACGGCCGGGCAGAGCGCGAGACGGCGGCGGCGTGGGCAGGCGCAGCGACAACAACACGGGCAGGCGCAATGGCGGGCGAAGAGAGATGCACAGCGGCAGCAGGGCGGCTCGCAAAGGAGGCGTGTGGCAGAGGAAGTGAAGGCCAGCAAAACATCGTGAGTGTGCTAGCTTACGGAGGATCCGCGGTGGTCCAGATCGGATGCTTGGCGGCCCACGCCCCCTCGTCATGGCCCAGTGCATCTCGCATCTGCTCCACCACGCCGGCCTCGCGAAAGCCATCGCCCACGGCAAACGGGGCTGGTCGCGTCTGCTCGGGCGCCGTCGCGGCCCCTGTCGCAGCCATATGTACTGCATACTATGTACGAGCGTGGACTGCCGACGCGGACCGGGTCCTGGACGGCATTCTGCTATGTATGTGTGCTTGCTAAAGCCGGGGTACGACATGGCTTGCAGTTGCTCTCGCCCCCATGCGCCCCCATACCAAACAAGACACCCAGACGCCCTCTGCCATACCGCCTAGCCCCCATCATGCCCGGTCGTATCGCTCGGCCAGCGAGCGTGGACTTCATCAATCTCCCACGCCAGAGCGGCTGCTTCCAGCGTCTTGCAGCGTTCCTGCGCTAAACGCCGCCCGACTAGGACTAAAGCGAACGACTTGTGCGGTGCTTACTCGACTGCCTCACATGCCGCCATGCTTCATATACACTTCGGAGGCCGCAGCAGCACTGAGACACACTGAATGCCCACACTGTTGCCCTTGGCGATAGCCTGCCGTCAGCCAATTGCAGTGGTTCCTAATCCTCCTCGACCCGAGCCCGCGGTCCTCGCACACCTTTAGCGGTTAACATTCGTCACCCCGCCCTCACCCAGAGACACTGGGAGTCCACTCTGCTGGATACTCGGACCCTGATCTGGGCTGAGTATCCAAAGATAACAAGGATAAAGCCACGGCCTTGGACTTTTCAACCACCTAACCGGTCCGCTTCTGTTCTCTACTGAGCAGACATACTGCATTGCCATCATGTCACAATCTCCAACTCACACAAGACCTACCCTGCCGCCCCTACCACTTCCGCCCGGTATATCTGAAAACTATGTCTTCTGCCCTTCAAACGGTCTTACTTTCCACATCCTCGAAGCCGGATACTCGCCGGAAAGGAACCGGCCGCTTATCATCCTATGCCATGGCTATCCGGAACTTGCCTTTTCATGGCGGAAGATCATGCCCTCTCTAGCAGAGGCCGGCTACTATGTGGTAGCGTTCGACCAGAGAGGCTACGGACGGACAACCGGCTGGGATGATTCTACGTTCGCCAAAACAGACCTATCACAATTCACCATGACCAACCTGGTCAGGGACGTGGTCGTACTTGTCCATGCACTGGGCTATACTTCAGTAAAATGCATCATCGGCCACGACTTCGGTGCCGTCACGTCTTCCATGTGCGCCCTGATGCGACCAGACCTATTCAAAAGCGTAGTCATGATGTCCCACCCATTTAAAGGCTCCCCTGACCTCCCATTCAACCTCGCCCATAGCGACGAGGACGACACTCACGTACCGATCGACATGCAGAAAGAACTCGCAAAGCTACGTGAGCCTAGGAAACACTACAAATGGTACAATTCCACTGCCGTCGCTGCGCTCCAATGGAATGCCCCTGTCCAAGGCCTAAAAGCTTTCCTCCGTGGCTACATACACGTCAAAAGCGCAGATTGGGCACAGAACAAGCCGCATCCTCTTGAAAGCTGGACAGCATCAGAACTAGCTAAAATGCCATATTACTATGTCATGCCCTTCCACAAATCCATGCCCGAGACCATCGCTATGATGATGGAAAACGAGGACGGAACCAAAACTACACGCTGGCTATCCGACGCCGACCTGGACGTCTATGTGCAAGAATGGACGCGCACAGGGTTCCAAGGTGGCTTGAACTGGTACAGGACAACGACTGATCCAACCAAGAAAGGAGATCTTGATCTCTTTGCTGGGAAAAAGATTGAATGTCCGTCTGTGTTCATCTCGGGCAGTAAAGACTGGGGGAATTATCAGGAGCCCGGCGCCATCGAAAACTATCCGAACACATGCACGCAGTTCAGAGGCATTAGGTTCATCGAAGGTGCAGGGCACTGGCCGCAGCAGGAGCAGCCAGAGAAAGCAGTCAAGGAGATCCTGGCTTTCATGGGCGAGACGTGACGTGAACTCTTCCTCCTACTTAGATCATCTCTAAAGCGCCGCCAACATTGCGTGTCCCTCAAGAGAAGAAGTTACGGTGGACGAGTACCACTCTTGACTTATGATCGCCCACCATTCGGAAAACTACGACCAGTCAGGCAACCCTTTCACGACCACCCATCATCTTTCACGTCCACGCTTTTTTTTTCTACCCGTTTCAGTTCGCTCGTACGTATTATAGCACTTAGACTTTGACAAGCGTTTGCCATCTTCGTTGTCGCATGAGTAGGGTGGGGGATACACACACACACACCAGAGCATTCCAACCAAATCGCAGGAATGCACTTGGAAACATCAACCTTCGTATAGATAGCTTTGCCCTCTCCTCCTTCTTCTGCCCACCAATTTTTTTTTCAGCGTAGATTGAATGCATCATCATCTTTTCATGTAAGATTTGCTAAATTATTCGAGTACGTTATCGTTCGTGGTTCTCCCATTGTTGAGATCGATTCAGCCCCCTCTGCCCGACTACGCCGCTACAACATGCAACTACGCCTCACCCATCTTTTCGACTACGCCGCTACGCATCAAACTCCCCTTTGCCCTCTTCATTCCCTCCCGTCCATGTCCTGAACCTCTAATTCGAAATTAAAAGACAAATCATGATGGCTTGTCCAACCGAGGGGGGAACGAAGCCCACATGTTGTTTTGCGTGGGTCACGTCGTCGTCGTCGAAGCTAGTTCGTCCTCTAGCAGATATCCACAGCAGATGACGCGTCGGCACCACGCAACAGCACTACAAGTACGCCGTCGATGAACAAAAATGCACATTCTTGATATTCTCCTGCGTCCCATGGCGGGACGTAGGCTAGCTATCTACACGATCTACGCTGTGCTCGCACAAACAAGACGTCCCGTCAGTAAGAACGTACACATCGCTTCAACGCTGCAACGCTTAGTCGGCCTCCTATCTCAAGACGAAAACGCCTCGAATTAGCGCTCCAAAGATGGCGCACGCCAACATCCAACCGAACCAACGCTCAACGCTTCATCCTCCAAGCCAGTTTCCAATCCAAATATACAGCCCAGATTAACCATGTACCACTAAACTATGTCAAAAAGGCGCGCTACGTCCGGAGTAGCGCATATACAGATGAGCCGAACCCACGGCATAGCCGTCGCTGCCTGAATACCAAAGGAGGGAAAGAATCCCTCTGGAAAAAACCATTCGTCCAACATGCCGGATGCGAAACGCCGTGAACGCCAAGCTGAATGCAAAAAATACGCCAGTCATTCGTGGTCGGGGCAAAGTAAGATCATGATACCGTCTTACCACCACAATCGGGGATGGTAACGCCTTTCTTGAGGTTGCGGTTCACGTCCATGAGACCCCACTTGTCTTCCCACTCCTTGCCCTTTTCGTTGTAGACAATCTTCCAGGGCTCGTCGAAGGCGGAAAACCTATGTCTATCAGTATCGATGAGAGCAAAAAAGGGTTGAGAAAACTTACCAGAAGTACTCCGTTCCGTTTTCCATACTAGGACAGATCCAATCCTCCATGAATTGGTTCATCTCGTCGACGCCCGCAATGGAACCTTCCGTATCTGATGTACAGTCATTCTCTCCGCAGTCGTTACCACCTCCGGAAGGCCATCCAACCTCAGCAATGATCTGCTGGATATCGGTATTGCTTTTGGTGAGCGCAACATCATGGCCAGTCCAGAAATCCCACGTCCAGCCCGCGGCCTTGTCTACCTCAACACCGGCGAAAAAGGGGTGAACATTGGACATGACGATGTCGACTTTGCTAGCCATATCAGCAGTCCAGTTGTCGCCAAGGTCGGAGGTGGCAATGGGCAGATCGATGCTGCGGTCTTTGAGCTTCTTTTTGATGGCAGTGATGTTGTTGACAAGCTGCGTCGCCGTCAGGTCTTTACGGAAGAGGACTTCGTTTCCGACGATGACGCCCTTGATTCTGTCGGTGGCTTTTTGTTTCCGTTTCTCGAGATCGTCGAAAATATCCCACATCTGGGAAATCTGGCGGTCATTGGTCGTCCCATTCTTACCTAGCCAAACACCAAGCCAGACCTTCATCGACTTCTCAAGGTTCAGGGCCTCTATGGAATGCAGCACCATCTCGGTCTGATTGCAATCGGTTCCGTACAAGCGCACGGCGTTGGTTAGCTGCGACATTACGGCGATATCACGAGTGATGTTGTTCTGCGAAGGCGGCATGTCCAGACACTCAGGATACTGGCCGTTGAGGGGTGTATAGTCCATACCGGGGAACACCTTTTTCAGATCTTTGTTATTCAGCAGCTTCTTAATCTCATCCGAGCTAGCGTTCAAGTCCTGCTTGTTGTCATCAGCAACGCTCTGAGCATCGGCCTTCGAGCCACCTCCATCAGAAGGGCTCTTCTTGTGCAGAACGGATCCTAGGACGCCGCCCACAATGGCACCAATGACAAGAATAGCGATCACCGTGACGACAATCCACATGAGGCGTTTGCGGCCAGTGTTCTGCGACTTGAGCCATTCGGACTTTTCGCGGACAAGCTCTGGTTGGTCTGCGTTGGCATTTGGCACTGCATTATATTGTCCACTGGCATCTCGCGCGGTAGAAGCTGCTGCTAGACCACCTGCTGCTGCACCAGCGGCGACTCCTGCTGCTCCCGGCCCTGGTGTCCCCGATCGACTTCCGGATGCTGCACCAAACGGAACGAGTGAACGGCGCTTCTGTTGCGCGGGGGTCATGCCCCAATCATCATCATCGGCGACGTCCATTGGATTAATTTCGCCCATCTGCGGAGCAAGATTCAGGTTCGAGGAAGAGTAGCGGTTATAAGGGTTGTCCGAGTAGGGGTAAGGATTAGAGTGCGACGTGGATATGGGCATGCTGTGCTGCGAGCTGTTACTCGACCACATGCCTGCAGGGCCAGCACCCCCAGAAGCAAGAGCTAGGTTCGAGCCGTTCCATGGCTGAGAGTGAGCAGCGCGCGGTGGGGTGGGCGATTCGTATGCGTAATGGTCCGAGAAGGGGGTAGGCGAGCCTCGTGGTCTGGTACCATCGTACGCGGGCATGTCCCTCATGGCCTGTACTCCGCTTTCTCTCTCGTGCGAGCCTGCAACCCCCATAGCGATGCCATTGATGCCTCCACCAGCCGCAGCTTCGCCCATGTTATCTGCACCCGGTGTCACGCCTGGCGGCGAATAGTTGGTGTAGTTGTTCGGGTCCTGGTCAGGGTACCGCTGGTTCTGCATCTGGGAGAAGTTGCTGTCCGGATGCATGCCGACAGGATTGCGGTGCGCTGGCGGTGGTGGCGGGAAGTCTGGGTGTGACTCTTGCACGGGCGAGACGTCTTCCCTCTGGTTGTAGTACGGCTGCGCGTGCGACGGCGGAGTGTATGCCCGGTATGACATTGCGAAGGTGGGCAGGACTGAGCTCCGCGGGCTACAATGGTCGTCGCGGCGGATCGGTCGAATACGTTGGGCTGTACCAGAGCGAACTGTGAATGGCGGCCAGGCCGCTCACTCGGTGTTGCTATCGAGCTTCTGCAGCTTTGTTTGCACGGTTGAGGAGCGATTGCGGGTGTTATGTCGAAAACGTCGCGCAGTCGAGTGCGGAGAGGCGGGACGGGCGTGAACGAGCGACGGTGGAGAGGAGGAGTATGGATGGTAGGCGCTGGCAGGCGATGACAGGCCGAGTGAAGGGAGAGAGCAGTATGGGAGGGTTGCACTTGTCGGGTGGTGGTGCGACAAGGGCTGACTGCCTTGCTCTTGCCTTGTTTGGCGGGAGCGGCTGGCCAAGCAACGGCGCTATTTTCGGATTTTCAAGGTGATGAGCCGCCTTCTTGGTTGGCACCCAGCGACCAGGCAAGAAAACAGGCTTTGTCGCACCTGTACTACTTGCACGCTGCCCTTCTTCAGTCTTTGTCGCAATCGCCGCGTGCAGCGCTGTGGCAGCCGCGTGGAATGCAAATCTCCTTTTATTCAGGGTCCGGTGTTGCGTGCTCCTTTCACGCCCGTCTCCGTCAGCCCCCGGAGCCCCCAATAAGCCCTCAGTACCCTCGCTGACTGGAAAACCACCACTCGGGCCATTCTCTGCACTAGGAACTACCGTATCAGCCAAGTGCCTGGAGGATCGCCTTCCCAACGGCTGCTCCAGTTTTTATTAAAGATAACCGCCTGCAGCTTGCAACCCGTCGCCCCTGTGCAAGTACCTACTTGTGCGTCATTGCCCCCTCTCAATCAGGGCTGCATTTCAATGAGTGCTGTCTGGCTTCGAACGAGACGCCGAGTTCGAGGCGCAGATCATGAGAGCGCTGGCGTCGAGGTTGCTTCACGCCATCGTATCGCCTCCACACAGCCCCATCAGCTTCGCTTGCGTACTCCCGTTTGCTTCCCTTCTGAGCGAGCCTTACCTACTAAATTCGTCTTCTGACTGATGCGCTTGACCCGTTCCTCTGCGTGGTTTTCACTTTTGATGGCTTTCGAAAGAGTCGAGCCTTCGGCCAGAAGCGCGGCGGCTTTCGTAGTCGTGAAACAACCTTCGGCCGATCAACACTACATTCGAGGGACGGCATAGAGTTGCGAGACAAACGTCCGCCCTGTTGCCGCAAACCGCTCTTCGTCTCTGGCGCTTAGGTTTTTTTGCAGCTCAAAGCTCTCTCTACTTGTACAGCGATTGACCTGTTGCCATCATCATATCTACCAATACTCCGCACTGATTTTCAAATAAGTTGTTGACATCTGCAATCTTGATTGTGGACATGCAAGGAGCGTCACTCAATTATTGCCTTGCAGGGGCCCTTGCGTTATCGATCGCTAGACTAGGGGTCCTCGTATAAGCTTTTATCACGTGCTCTCGATTCACAACACCAGTTTCATCCAACGACAACACTGAACTCATCTGTCTACAAATTACTACCAGACCCAAAGGCAATGCCGATAACAATTGAATGAATCTGTTAGCATGCCTATCATCCCAATGTCCAAACACCGTCTGTATTCTCGTCCTGTAAGAGACACTTTACCACTACATTAATTTGAAGAACACCTTCTCTCCACCTAAGAGCTCGTTCAATATAGCTATTACGCACCAAGACTCCTCCTTCCCATTTCTTAGCCGCCGCGTCTCTCACAGATTTTGAGAACCCCCTTTTATTATTCTCTCCAGCTTTGTTCAAAGCCTCTTTTGCAGCTTCCTCTAAAACCTCGAGTGATTTCCTGGGCGTTTCACTTATCCTTCCGGCCCCCACCTCCAGAACCTTCTCAGTATGATCGAACCAGAACGTGTACCCTAGAAGATTAATTGCTCAGCTTGCCCGGCCGTTCTCTTGCAGATGTTAGAAAGATCCAGAGCTGTAAGCCTGGAAACTTTCTCCGCATTGGCGAAATCAATGACCTTGAAGCTTGGAAAACGACTGTTATCATCTTTCTTCGGTACATCGATTAGAATGTTCGAGACTCCCAAGTCGCCGTAGACCAACCCATGGTGCTCATGGAGAACTTGCAATGCAGTTGTTAGTTCTAGTAGAACATGTGCGCTCCAGGGGTATAGTCCTCTACGGGCAGCTTGAATAATCTTGCTTTTTTCTCTGTAGTAACAAGACATCTCCAAAAGTGCTCCAGTGTGAGCCCAGGATACTGAGCCTCCGAGTTCCCCAGCTTCTCTACCAAAACAAAATATCTCTCCGGTCTTTGATCCGCGCTGGCCGGTCCCCTCGCAACTATCTTCTCGAATGTTTTGATTTCATTCTGCAGCTTTTCTCTGTATCGCATCCCAAGGATATCTGTACCACCTACCGCGAACTTTAACACTACTAGCTTGTCTCCTAAGGTCTTCAGATATTCTTCTTTTAATGCGTCATTAGGAAGAGTTAGGTTGTGTTTCTCAATGCAGAAAAAGGCTACACCGCCGCTTCTCTTCCCGGCAATGCGAAGTGGAATGTATTCAGACCACGGGAAGGTCGGAAGGGCTGCTTTTACCCCATCCTCTAGCGTCGATTCCCGGTATGGAAAGTTCAACCTGTCAATTTAGGGTTCTAGTAAGTTGTGCAATGGTGTTGTGTAATCAAAGTCGTTTCCCCGTTTTCTTGTGTCCAAGATAATGATAGAGGAAAGAAGATACAAACATCTCCATAGAAAAGATACATTATATCATCCGATGATTCACGCATTTACCAGCCTGCAAAGCGCGCCGCAAAGATATACAGATCTGGTTCCAAGGTCGACTCATAAATGCCAAGACGAGCTGTTGAGCCAAAAAAACACTTTGATGAAGCACAAAAAAGCTCAAGTCAAAACTTTTGAACGTAGCTTTGAAATCACCACGACTGATGAATGTGTATAAGTTGAAGATATCGTGTTAGAAGCTAGACGTCCGCGCCAATGATACTGTTACGATGATATTGAAGGGTAGATGAATATTCCAGCCTCAGGATCAGCTCGCGTCATTACATGGTCTGAAAAATGACTCTGTGGTATTTTAGAACATATATAATGAGTCAAACTTCTCGAGAAAGGCGATCTGAATGATTCATTCAATCTTTTTATTAGTTGATTTCATTTTTTTGCTGCATGTTGCGTCTACAACATCTCCGTTTTCCAAAGCTCATTCAAGCGATTAACTACACTAGCGTTATTGAAAAGCTCATTATATCGACAAGTACAACTAACAACGTCTTTCTCACTGATTTAGCTGTACCCAGATATCTATAAGTGTGTTCATATTAACATTAGCCGTCTCCTTTAGAATTAACAAATAACCAGGATGGCACCAATCCCGAACCTGCTCACGCCACGCAGCATGTCCCTCATGATCTCAGGTAGAGATCACGCACATACCAAACCTGGCCACTGTTATTACGGAAATGAATCGTTAATCCTCGTCTCCGTGATTTTTGGGGTTTTGTTCGTGGCCTTCATCGTATGCTTGCTTGTTTTGGTTCGAGGGAAGTGGAGAAAGCAAGGGCGCCGACAAGAAAGTATTTGAGATAGAACAGGCGCTCTATGACTTTTGGACGAGACGTACTGTGGATCCAGTTTTGCATTACTGGATGGTTGAGACAGGAATGTTAGCTAGTCTACATGATAGCTATATAGCCTACAAGTCAGGCCTTTTACACGGTGCGATTCAAGTGATGTTGTCGCCACGTTCCGATGAACAACGTGAAGGACCATGGCCTGTCTGTGAAAGTGGAAGAAACGTGAAATTGTCAATTGATAGCGACTATTTTTATCCCCCAATTCCTTAAAACGACGAGAACTATTATTTCATTTTATCCATTTTCAAATTCTAAACTCAAGAAGAAAGCTTACCGCTAGCCCCTTGATTGCATACTCGGAAACATCATCAACACATTCTCATTCCCGAGATGCCAACCATCCCTCAACCTAAGTCTGTACCCATTTTTTTAAGAACGTCATAGGCTGATGATCGAAGCTCCTCTGTAGTGGTAAAGATTGCGTTGGCCAAATTTATTATGTCTTGCTCCATGGGATCAATTGGCACTGATGTAGAAATCAGTCAAGGGAGATGGATTGTAATCTGGGTCAGGAAGGCAATGGTTTTTTTCCTTCTAACATTCGGCGTGTCTCAGTGCAAGAAGAAAATGGGGTAGAACATATCTGCCCTTGAGAACATATGATCACGAAACTGAAACTTGTAGACGTAATTCCTTTAATGAACCCTTTACTAAATGCCTCATCGCCCCAAGTACTCCGTGTGGACGCTGTCATGGATTGTATGTGATCTGTCCTAGATCTAGTCTGATCTGAGTAGCGGGAGAATAAGTACACTGTTCCTCCATTCGCGAACAGCTCTGGACAACGAACCGGGCAGAAATGCCGTGTCCGAGGAGACCGTGCTGCTTATTTCTGACATCCCATGGCAACGAAAAAGCGAGACATTTCCGCCTGTGGAGGTCGCGTGATAAATGATTTCGTCGCTCTATTACTTAGCCCAGTCACACTCGGATTCCATCCACCAGTCGTTGATCAGATGTCGCTGAGTTGCAAAGTCGCTGGAACGTGACCGTAAGTCGGTTTGGAATGCGATCAGCAGTATCTGCTGAATCCAAGGTGCCGGAACTCGTATTGCCTCGCGTAGATCCGGGTACCGAAAATAGACGACCAATAGATTCAATCAATACGTATTGCGTAGCGAATGAGGCTCAGTTCTAGCTGCGTATAATATATCGATTTACCCTAGTATGTCATTGACGCTTCCTTGGTTCTACGTAGTACACACGTCGTCGTGCGCATCTGGCGGTATAAGAAAGTGGTGCGCATCTCACGCCCAATATGGGTTCTGTCTTAATTACCAGCACTTCGTCGCATAGGAAAACATTGGATCACTCGCTTCTGTACTCCCAAATATGATCTACACACTCGCTATTCTTTCACTTGTTACAAGCGTCCGGGCCATTGGTCGCGCAATCGTTACTAACCAATGCGACGCCCCGCTCTACCTCTGGTCTGTCGGTGGCGATATCGGTCCTCAAGTAACGCTCAACCTCGACCAATCCTATAGTGAGGTTTTCCACCGTGACCCGAAGTCGGGAGGAATTGCAATCAAATTGTCTTCGGTCGAGAATGGTATTTTCCTCCCAAACGTCAGTCAGACGAACTTTGCATATAATCTGGACGGAAACACCATATGGTATGACATGAGTGACATCTTCGGGGATGGCTTCACTGGAAGGACGGTGACGGTCAAGCCAAGCGACACATCATGTGACAGCATCTCTTGGTATCAAGGAAAGCCGCCTGCTGGCAGCCAGGTCAAAAGTTGCGAGGCGGATACAGACCTGGAGTTAACGTTCTGTACCGGGCATTGCCTTCCCTCTTGGAGTAAGCCACAATTGTTGCCGGGTTTTTACGAAGCAAGCTGACCACAACTTGTAGGCCCTTGCGGTGACAATGCACCTGGTGATCTAAGGATCTGTTGCACACATTGCATCGGGAGCCATCACTGTGTCGCTGCACAGTGACTTGACTTAAGCCCACGGACAACGACATTTGCTTGAAAGGTATCTACGAAAATCGTTGTGCTTTTGAACCATGGAAACAATCCTTAAGATTTGTATAGCATCCTATCTTGGGCTGGTATAGCGGACGAAAAATGATGCGCTGCTAAGTGAAACGCTGATACGTAGTATGAAGAATAAACGATTATATAATTTAATACAATGCTAATCAAACTACCCATCAAGAACCTTCTCCCCAACTCCATACTCCTCTATGCTCTTCTTCAAGCCTTTACTCCAAACTAAAGGCTCGAATGCCTTTCCATCTGGCGCCATTCCCCACACCTTTCTCACACCGGCCTCCTCATATCCCAACCTTCGCATCATGGCTTTCGAATTTTCATTGTCAGGATGACAATAGCCCAAAAATTCATTGATTCCCTTCTCTTCCTCAAAATACTTCATTAATGCGGAGGCAGCCTCCGTCGCATATCCCTTCCCCCAGAACTGACGAAAGAAGGAGAATCCGACGTCAGGAAGTGTGGGTGCACCAGGGAATTTGCGCGTTTTCATACTGACGATGCCAATCTTGGTCCAATTTTGCGAGCGTTCCGAGAATGCTTGCGAATCATCTGCGTTAGGATTTGTGGGATCCGTTGACAGAGGCTTGAGGGAAACAAGATAGCGGCCGTATCCAAGAGAGGCCGTTCGTTCTTGGTTTGCCTCGATATTTTTGCGTGCGGCTTCACGGTCCGGGGTCGGTGCTGATACGCCATGGTTAAAAGCTTTTACCTCTGGGCTATTGTACAGATTGACGAGGAGGTCACAATGTGGGTCGAGCGCTGAGTTGAAATGCGATATTGTCAGACGTGGAGTGTCGATGTAGAAATTGAAGTCGGGCATAGCGTCTAGATGAAGACCGTAGAACTTTGAGGTTGCAAAGAATGCAAAACAAATGATACACAGAAATCTGTGCTATTAGTCGTAGAAGGAAATTCGAGGATGAGGATGATAAAGCTTGACCGATTCTGCTCGTGGTGAATCATAGCTAATGAGTCAGCATTCTAGACTAACCGGAACGGGTAGCTTGTTCCCATCTCATATATTGGTGCCTAATTAATCCTCCGATACATTCACAAGCATAGCATCTCTGATTTATAAAGATAACGGTAATGTAAGACCGAGAACTAACATGCTTTTGTCTTCTTATGGCTTCTCAATAAACAAATGAACGAACTGTGAATTTAGGGACATCTTAGCTCATGTCTGTGTTCGTGTAAGCGTGGAAATGGCTGATCATCAGATATGATATCCGTTCTCCTATGTAGGAATCGGGAGGTTCTTTCTGTACATTGGTATAGTCCTACGAATCGTGGTTCGCTCTCCCTTTCTCGGCCTCTTCCCCGAACCTCATCCTATCCCTCGGAACACCATCCTGGACTCATGAATAATATTTAGCTGGAGCTTTCATCTTTCTTGGAAAGCTGACTCTGTATAAGCTACATAAGGATTCTATCAATGTCAGTATAATCTTGAACAAAGACATCTGTCTAGTGTGTACAAAAGTGATTCCCTTGTGGGTATGAACTTTACCGTTCAAGCCTGGTAGGAACTCGTAGCACGGGCAAGGTATTTCTTCTATATTACATATTAATGCATAAATCGATTGCTTCGCCTTCGTTCACTGCCTTGTGGATCCCGAATCACGTCGTCATCTTCATGACCTTATCTATACATTAAGGCAACAGACAGAATACAGCGCTATGAGCATTGTATGTCAAACTGTAGGGAGTACGGAGCTGGAGATATTAGAAGCGCTTACCGCCTCCGAAGCCCATGCCTACATAAGCGTCGTCTCCCCAAAGGCCCGTGTCGAAGAACTTATCCATATCAAAATCTATATCCTTCATGAATGCAAAAGGATCATCATCGTGGACACTCCTATTCGACTCGAAGCCCATACCTCCCATCATGCCTTGGAAGTGGTCTGTAGACCCCTGTGTTGCTGAGCCAGATATATCTCCGTCCGTACTTCCCAGGTAAGTACTCATAGTATCCCCTGTGGAAGGACCGGCCGATGCAGCTTGCGCTGTATTTGTTTTCTTGGGATGAATTTTGCGCAGGAACCAGCCCTTTGTCAAATCCATGATCATTTTTAGGACATAGTAAAAGTCTATATGTGGTTGATTGACTTTATGAAAAGTGCTCAGGTTGTGCATTCGATAGCAAAGAGATTCAAGATACAGATCGAGTCGGGCACGCTCATATGCGGTCTTTACATCCCACTGCGCGGCAACATGTGCGTCGCTGGGTATGCACAGTCGTGCGAGAGTGATCACCGCGTACGGAAGACGCATCCAGTCGGGAAACGGAATCAGGTGATAATCCGATGCTGGTAATGCAAGGAGAACATCGAAAAAGCGTTTACAGGCTTCAAGAGTTGCGAGCAGAGCGTTGAATTGTGTCGGATCTGCGACAGGCGGCTGATTAGATGGATTGGGGCTGCGTAAAGCGATGCTATGTAGCAGGATGTCTGTGACTGAGGATGAAAGGTCGAGAACTTGGCTTGCTATTAGCTAAACAAAGCTTTGAAGATAATAATAGTCTTACCTCTCTGGAATTCGTCGTCCCATCTAACTCTTCTCCATTCTTCGAATTGTGTTTCCGTAAAACGAAAGTTCATTAGGATTCGAGGATCGGTAAGTGGAAGATCGATTGTCTCCTCCGTGAAGAACCAGTCATGCATCTGGTCATCTAAGCGTCGCAAAGCAATGAGATGGCTGATTACCGCATCTGAAGGATACTCCCTATGCTGATGAAGTGCGCTCCCACATTCAGCTATATACATTGTATGCTTTAGCAGATTTGGTTTTTGAAGACCGCTGGAAATTCTAAATGGATCAGCCGAGTTTAATTGTGCAGAGCTTCTATCAACTCACACTGAAGATAAATAATAACACCCAAGTAGAGTTCGATGTCGTTCTAACTGTTCTTCTGTGGATGGCATAGGTGGTCGTGGTCTGCCGGGAATATCCAATGGCGGTCGCGTCGATTTCCGATGAAGTCCTATATCTAGAGCTAGGCCAGTAGCTAGCTGCTGCAAAGAATATATTTGCTGAGTTCTGTGGCTAAAGATGAAGTGATATCTAATACGTAAGCACGGAAATTAGTGCGACATCGGAAAATTCTTACCTAGAAAGATAAACGAGAATACTCTGTAGGAGTGACAATGTTTTGCGGGGACGAATAATGGTACGATGGGCTAGCTCTGTTCGATAAACTTCATCGAGCAGTAGTTGACGTTGATGGTCTTTCCAGGAGGCTACGCAGATGATGGCAAGAAAAAGCATAGGCTTTGTGTTATGAAGCTCCCAAGCGGAAAGCGTAGGCGCGAGAGGGACAAATGGAAACGCAATGCTCATCGATCGATATTCGTTTAGTAAGGCATCCGCCGCTTCTGTGGCGAGTATATTCTGAACAACCTCGCTCTCAATTGGTGGCTCAGTTGTTTGAGAGCCGTGAAAGATTCCATCTGGAGGCGGCCGGCTCAAGTCTACGTTGTCGCTGAAGTTATGAACTTCCCGTAATTTCTCCAAGTACTGTTGGGTTGGTTCTTCATCTTGCTGGGATGTGTCTATACTTTGATCTGAATTCGAGTGATGTCGTTCAAATGAAGCTGGGAACGGAAGCCAGCTTCCCGGAGCCAATGGACGATTGAGCGAAGAGACCGGATCTACCGGATCTTTCGGAGTCTTCTCGGGTTGTAAACTATCCCCGGTTCTAGCAGAGCGGACCTCTGATGTAGGTGTCTTGGACGGACGTGACGTGTCAGAATTCACGAGACTAGCCACCAGTCCATCAATCTTTTGTTCCACTTGCGAAATGCGTCTATATCAAGTCAATGGTTGCTTAGAAAGCCAAGTGTTGGGAGCTTACGAAGGCCCACGAACACGCCTTGGCCGGCGCGGCGTCTCGGCCCAAATACATTCTCGTTTAGAGGTAAAGCATCTAGCTCTGTCTCAGTAACCAATATAGCGGGCAAGCGCTAGTAATTAGTGATGCATATGGTACCTTTGACATGTTCCCGAGAGTTCACTAGGTAAGCAGCGTGTTTTAAGACTTCGGCAGCGTTGACAGGCCTGTGAGACTCGAGGCAGCGTAGTCCTGTCGGTGTTCGGATGTTCAATTTCTTCCATTCCGTTGCTGAATGCTGGAAAGTGTTTGAAGGAGGTAGGGCGGAGAAAGTTGGGGACGGGACTGGCCGGCACGGAAGAATTTTATCATCCGATCCGTGCTATCTCGCTGACTAAGATGTTCAATACTCACTACGACGCGACTTTGGCATTTTTGCTTTTGTAGCCCTTGTCGCGAATACAAAATTGATGTTGTAGATTAAATAAATTCAAGTCATTCTCCTATTCAACGCACGTTGCAACCATATCAAAGTAGCCTAGAAACTGCAGCTCTCTTGAAGTCCTCCCTGACTCCCGCCTTTTTCAAATCCGCTCAACCGTCGTGAACCGCAAATCGTACCTTGCCTAACATTATTCATTGCTATCACGGCAACAATACTCAAGGGTGATATGGCCACTTGCTATCCGCCTACTCTCCATCAAGCTTGATCCTCGACACCAGTCTCCACCCATACCACAGAGTTGCTCCAATGGTAATTAGATTCAGGTGAATACTCATAGCATGATTCTTCGAAAACTGGCGGATTAAAATCTTCATCTCATCGCTAACACTACCGTTTACCGAGTCTCGGGCATCTACACTAGCTTTCCGATGTCAGCAAGTCTCCGTCTAAAATAAAACGTCTCGTACATATACGCAAGGGTCACATACCTTGATGTTGTTTTGCCATCATAGTATGACTTGTTCTAGGCCCAAAGCAGATCAAATTCAATATAGCGGTGGCTCCCGCAACCAATAATGGAATCCAATCCCATTTCCATTTTACGAGTGATGCTGGTCCGTGCGGTGGTAGTGAGATGGCTGTTAGGAATAACAGTAATGATTGGCCGCGGAAGTAAACTGGAAATATGCGCCTCTGTAACAACGGAAAGACTTCTGTAGGGAGAGCTCTATGAGAGACTTTAACTATTACAAAACTCTGATATAATTGGGTACCGAGAAGTGTCGAGTATGCCAAGAAGTGAAAGGGCGCCAAGAGTGGTGCGATAGCGGACATGAAAGGCATCATGAAGAGTAAAAAGCAAGTTGCAAGGCTTCGAATAGTCAAATGATGCGCAGATTGCTAATAGCGGGAAGAATGCAGATTGAAAGCTTATGTTTTGGGTTGCAGCCTAGCGATTGGCAAGACTCCGGACGACGGTCCGCAATTTTCGTCCCGATCCGACAGCTTAGCATCCGGTCGGTCTACAGTGTCGCATCCGTTCACCGTATTACAACAGATATAATGGTTTAAAATTATTCCAGGGTAGACTTCATCTCCTCATGCTCACTTGATTCTATGACTGCCATGAGCTAAGAACCCGATCTCATGTCAACACAAGCCTGGAGCAAGCGATCAGAAACCCTTCGTTAAAGGGGAGATCCTCGCAACAGTTTTCTTTATATGTCTCTGTTTCCCGAACTCCTAGTTCTTAGCACGTGTCTCGTGGGGGTATATTGTGGCCAGATTTTGGGAGGATGTTCGGACGAAGATGTCGCGAAGTTCCTGTCGATCGATTTTATCCCCGCAGATTACCCCACGCCTCGGTGACCCCCTATATATCCAACGCTAAGCAAATTATCCGCGCAATGATGCCATGTGTCTCTAGTTGCAATCTGTGACTGCGTCTTATTCATGGAAGTTCGTTGTCTACCCCGTTGCGACAGTGCTATTCCACCGCGGATGGCGCACTCGAACACTGTTGGACGCATCTCGCTATCATCTAGTTCCATGTTTCCGGATACCCTAGATATTATTGCCAGTGTATATAATTAGGATTAGGGTTGAAAGTTAGAATATAACTCTGTGCTATACATTCGATTCCAAAAGCGTCACCAGTAGCTTCCACCTCAACCATGCTCGTTTCACTTGCGCTTCTCTTCTCAAGTGCGATTGCATCTCCCATCTCTCAATTGCAGCATGCAGTAGACCCAGTGTATTGGTTACTTGCTGGTGATTCGACAACAGCCCCGAACGGGGGATGGGGCGATGGATTCGTCAACACTACTATAGCACCAGGTTCCTCAGGCCATAATTACGGTCATAGCGGCGCAACAACTGCTTCGTTCCGTGCAGGCGGAGATTGGAGCAAAGTCATCAAAGACATCGGAACATACAAAAGTAAATATGATATCTATGTGACGATTCAGGTAAGCCAACTACTCTACCATATCTTGGCGTTCTCCTAAACTCCCTAGTTTGGTCACAATGACCAGAAGTCCACTTCCGGCGTTACTGTCGCTCAGTACAAGACCAATCTCCTCAATTTCAGCAAAGAAGTTGTCTCCGCTGGTGCGACACCCATCCTCCTCACACCTCTCACCCGCCGCAACTTCAACTCTTCAACCGGAAAAGTCATTGAAAATCTCTCGGAACAACGTGCAGCTACGATCGACGTTGCGACCACTAACAATGTCAAATGGATTGATCTGAACAAGGCGAGTATGGACTACGTGAACGCAATTGGGAAGTCAGCGGCAAGTAAGTACAATCTTGCGAGCGATGACTGGACACATTTGAATCAGTGGGGCGGCGTTGTATTCGCTCGAATTGTGAGCGACTTGTTAGTTGAGAAGTATGGAGATTTGTTCGAAGGCGTGACAAAGAAGAATGAAACGCTAAGCCAGTTGATCAAGGCAGGAAAGCCGGCGTAAAAAGCGTATTCGGACTCTAATGGCTCAATGAAAATCAATGATAACAATGTGTTATATTCATTTCTATCTCACGCACGGAGTACATCAATATCTCTCTCCACCATATCCACTCCCATCGTAACCACCGCTGTGCCATCTCTTAGCCTGATCTTGGCCTTGTGCGCTAAATCCGCTTGCCTGGCTAGAGTTCGGTGTTCCGTACTGCCTTTGTTGATGGGTGCTATTAGCATACTGACTACTTTGAAATGATGTTTGTGATGACGAATTAGAGCTGTTCCCGTAGGGAATATAGCCGGTTTCTTGGCCTGGGGGTTGCGTGGCAAGCGGTTGATACTGGGACGGGGGTCCTGATGTGTAATGTTGTGGAGGAGAGAACTGCTGGATTGATGGAGGACTGCTATATATCGGTGGAGAACCATGATTTGGTGGTTGGAATGCGTATGGATTCTGCGTTGGTGGCGTGTTATGCCCCTGTTGGTTTGTTTGCGGTTGGGGCTGGTGCTGCTGATACCGTCCGCTAGGACCTGGGTTCATTTGAGGTACCCGGTCAGATGGCTGTGTGCTGTATCGTTGGTACGCATGCTCTTGGCTTCCAGTACGTGGCGGGAGAGGAGGTGCCCCATCCGGGAATCCATAGGAAGTTTGTTGATGCGGAATAGGCGAGGCTGACTGGTATCCGCCTGGAAGAGGCTTCCTTGCAGGTGACCCAGAGGGAAATGCATGGGCTTGTTGGGCCACTTGAGGCGGAGGCCCACTTACAGATGCTCGGTACGGCGCATATCCTGCCGCTGAAGAAGTGGGATAGCCTTGTGACGAGTATCCGTTCTCTTGCTGAGCAAGGCCAGGGTAGGCTTGGAACGACGAAAGACGAGATTGATTCTGACGCTGCTCAGCATACTGTTGCTGCGGGTTGAATTGCTGATAGCTTGTTCGAGGCGTGAGTTGCGGCGGAGGACCTGCTGTAAGAGCTGCTGGGAGCTCACGGCGTCTAACCGTACGGAATCGCTTGACGCTAGGATTGCGCTTCACACGAGCCATGGCTTCGTCAAGGAGTTTCTGTATCTTAATTTCTTCTGACACTTCATCTTCCAATCGTAGATCCATAACACTGCCTTGTTCGCTAGCAGTGTGTACGGATTCACCATCACCTTCCCACTCTTCATCGTCTTCGTCGCTGTCTTCATCTTCGTCATCAGACTCCTCTTCAGCTTGATCATCGTGCTCGTCATCAGAATTGTATCCGTTTGCTTGGTCAGCTTTCAATGCATCAAGGGGTGTGCCGAGCGTTGAATGTTTTGCGTATATATTCGCCCCTGATTTTAGGAGCGATTCAACGCTAGTTGACTGGCGATGTGCGCATGCTTCGACCAGCGCGTCATCAAGCATGCTCTCGGGCGGATTCATCTTCAAAAACTTTTCGAGGACACTTTTGTTACCCCTTATGGCTGCTGCAGCGATGACGCTCTTATATCTGCCTCCACTGAGTTTAAAGTTCGCTCCTTTGTCGAGAAGCTTAGCAATAACTTCCGTTCGATCGTAATACTATGAGCCATATCAATTTGAATATCCATGGGCATCATTTTAGTTGGTAGACTTACTGCTGCCGCAATCAATGCTGTGTGATACTTGCCCCCTTGATAGTTGACATCCACCCCATGGTCTAGAAGAGTGTCGACACACTCCATGTCGGCTGCCTTGATGGTAGCACAAACGAGTGGGCTACCGTACTTGCCGCCTGTAGCATGAACATCAGCTCCTCGTTCAATGAGGAACTCTAGCACTAAACGGTTGTTCGCGAATGCAGCAGCTGCCAGTGCGTTGCCGAACACGCCTCCTTGTAGTGAAACCTGGGCGCCGTGGTCGAGAAGTAGTTCCACGACAGAGTAATTCCAAGGTCTTGATGCAGCTCCGATGATTGCAAAACCATGCTCGCCGCCTTCGAGATTGACATTTGCATCATGTTCCAGGAGAAGGCTGACAATATCATCCTCACCAGCTTGCGCGGCTGCATGGAGCGCATAGCCATACTTTCCGTTCGGAGGTTCAAGGTCGATCACGGCACCGTGTTCGATCAATAGACGCACGATATCACCATCCCCAGCTGCACAGGCGGCTTGAAGGGCGGTACCGAACTCCCCGGCCACGGTCTCGAGACCCGTCGCGTCAGCACCTGCATCCAAGAGGACTTTAACGGTATCAAGATCTGGAACGTTGCATGCCGCTTGCAAAGCATGCCCATAGGCTCCCCCAGCAGCATTGATATCCGCGCCGGCTTTAATCAGAATCTCGCAACACTCTTTGTCGCCATTGTTGGCCGCCGCAATAAGTGCAGTACCGAGCTTCTCGCTAGATATGTTGACATCTGCCTGGTGCGATATTAAGAATTCGATGCCCTCGCCATCGCCGGCATCTGCGCAATTGATCAGAGCAGTCGTGCCCTGGTCACAAACGGCATTTATGTCGGCGCCACGGTCCAGAATGATTTCAAGATCCTCTTTCGTGAGAGTGCCACCGGCCAATGATAGCACTGGCATATTGTCTTCACCTCCACGAACGTTGACGTCGGCATGGAACTCGAGCAGGATCTTTAGCGCATCCTCGTCACCTTGATCCACTGCCGCACTAGGAATTGTTAATGCCCACTCTCGGATATAAATCACACATATGCTCACTTACATGATTGCGTAGCCATATTTCCCTCCGTGCGCATTTACATGCGCACCTTTCTCTAGCAGCAGTCGGATTGTATCGATATCTCCGCATTCAGCTGCGGCTTGAAGAGGGTACCCATAGATTCCAGTCTCGTTTGTGTTGACTTGCGCTCCATGATCGAGTAGTATCTTCACGATGTCCGCATCGCCGAACCATCTAGAATCATCAGCATACTTCCCAAAGCCCCTAGAGGAATCCATACGCTGCTGCCTGCAAGGGAGTACCATAGTCACCACCGCGCTTGTTGACATCGGCGCCTTTCTCTATGAGCGCTTTGATGATCCCTTCTGTTCCGTCATAACATGCCGCAGTCAAAGCGCATCCGTAACTATGCTGTTCAGCGCTGATGTATCAATACTGTACAAGATGACTTACGTTGGGCCTTCGGCATTCGGGCTAGCGCCGAATTCGAGCAACACTTTGACAGTGGATTCATGCTCGTGGTCTGCACTAAGATAAAGAGCCTCGTCTAGCTTCTCTTGCGATATTCCTCGTGCAAACAGTAGTTTGAGCGCTTCGTCCCTACCATAGTCGGCTGCAAGCATAAAGGCTTTCTGATGCCGCAGTGTTGGTGTCTTGTCCAGAATAGCCTTTACTACAGCTGCTTTACCATTCTGGGAAGCCGCTGTGTGACATTAGCTACTGAAAATCGCAAGAATTGATCCGTGATTGGCCAACTTACCTGCCAGAGCTTGTTCTAGGACTGTAATGCGAGCTTCTTTCTGGACCAGTATCTCTACTACGTTGACATGGCCGTACGTCTGATACGTGTGAGTAAAGTATTTAGTGAGGAGAGGGAGCACCATACCGCCGCACAGGTGAGAAATGAGCCGTAATTTTTCATCGTTTTGCTAGGGCTCCATCCCTTCGAAAGTAGTAACTTGACAACTTCCGCATGTCCGCGGCGCGAGGCTGTCCCCACAGCGGAACCGTACCAATATTCCTCGTCGGGGTCAATATTGGCACCCCGCTCGATGAGCAGACGAATAACGTCCACGTTACCATTCCACGCCGCGATGTTTAGCGCTCTCCGGCCAGTTCCACCCACGAGGTTGACGTCCGCATTTCGTTCGATAAGCAGTCGAATGATTGGGTCATGGTTTTGTTCGCATGCAACATACCTGAACAAAGGTTAGCTTTATAACCATAGGCAAATATCAGCGTAGCTGTAATCTGATCTGCTGCTTGTTAGAGTAGGGAGCACTTACAAGACACTTCCATATTGCTCGGATTCCGCATTGATGTCAGCGTCTCTCTCGAGCAGGCACTCAACAATGTCAAGGTGGCCCCTTTCTGCGGCTGCATACAAAGCACCAACACTTCCTTCCTCGCTTGCGAAGTTAATATCTGCTCCTGCTCCAAGAAGAGCTTGGATAATCTCATAGTTGCCGACAGCGCAGGCATAAAAGAGAGGTTGGTACCCCAGAGAATCTTCCTTATGAATATCTTCGGTCCACCCATGATTCAAGACTAGAGCAATATGATGATCAGAACAGCCATTCCTGAGATAAGATGGTAAAACTTACGGTGGTCGACAAATTGGGGGAATTCAGCAATAGTTGCAACATGAAGTGCCGATACATTTGTCTGGTTAGGCAAAAGGTGCATGGTGTCATTTACACTCCACCAATCTTGACGTGAAGGTGATTCGTCATTCCAGAATGCATGGCCAGTCCGGAATTCTGCTCCCATGTTAGTAAAAGAAGCCTTTGAGACCAAACATATCTCACCCTCGATGACGTCAACCGGGGCTAGCTTCGCGTGTTCCAACCAGTATTGTACTGGATATTGCAAGGCCTCTTCTCCTTCGAATTCGTCATTAACGCCAGCACTACCTGCATCGGATTGTGCAGCTATATCAGTCTTTAAAACATCGTTGTCGTCGTGATCTTCGTCTGGGTGCTCGTCCTCAGTTTCATCCTCGTCGTTTTCGTCACCAGAAGCAGAATTCTGTTCCTCATCCTGTATCTCCGCAGCTTCAGCTCCAGATTGGTGTGGTTCCTCATTGTTCGTTTCTTCTTCTTCCATTTCAGCTACATCCGTCCGTTTAGCAGCCTGAGCAGCCTCATACCGCTCGGTGGCATCGTAAATATATTCAAGACACCGAAGAGCAATGATACCATGCTGCATATCCTTCAGCTCCAATGCCAGCTCATCTTTGGCAAATTTCTCCAAATGCTCTTGCGCCGAGATGTCTATCCATTCAACAGTCATGCTATCCTCATCCAACTCATTCCCACGAAGCGTCAGGAAGGCGCCACAGCGGATGATATGTGCTTTTAGTCTCTCTAAATCTTCTCGATCTTCTTGAGGTAGATCAGCTATGATAGCAAGTTCGCGCATTGTGGGTGCGCGCTGAGAATGTATGAGACAACGCAGGATTTCCTTTGTGTACTCGATGCCCTCGGCATCAGAACGAAGGATGCGCTTCCGTATGTGTTCGAACATATCTGTCAGTCCGTACGGGAATGACTCCAATAGTGCGCGAATCTCTGCGTGGGTGCTATTCCCTGATGCTCTTGCATTCTTGAGTTCTTGTATGACCAAGCTAACGTAAATGTAGTTGTCCTCAGCGCGAGCATGGATATGGCGCTTAACAAAATATGACAAAGGCGCCGATAAGCTAAGTTCGTTCACCCTGGCAGATATGTCAGTTCGCAAAGCGTCGCTGACATATGCAGAATTTTCCGAATCATCAATGTTAATCTCTAATGCTTTGGATCTGAGGGTTCTCTCAATATCGGGGCGGCCCGATCTACTCAAGAGCATCCACTTGAGAGGCAAAACTTCATCATCCTCGTCGGACTTGGCGTCATTTTTCGAGAGACTATTCATGTACTGGAGGAAGGATTTGAGTGAGTCTCCCGAAAGCTGATCAACACCGTACAGTACAATGTAGATACAACCTCCAGGGAGGTCCCTTGCCATTGCTTGCAGAGCATCCCAGAGAACTGGCACCTTGGTGAGCGACTCAGGGTCAAAATCTTGCTTTCCTGCTCCCTTTCCTTTTGTTGAATCGCTAAGTAGATGGACTGCAAGATCCTGGTTCAGGTCGATGATCTGCCGGATGAGAATTTTGAGTACACCCCGCAGCGACCTTCGATTTTCATCAGACTGATCGCAGAAGAAGGAGGCAACAATAGACCCATGCTCCCTCGCCTTGTTGAGGCTCTCTATGACTGATGAGGCAATCGAGCTTTGGCCAGTCCCGGCTTTGCCATGGATCCAAAGGAGCGGCGCTGTTTCGTGGGTTTTCCATTGCCCGAACTTTTCGACGTCCACGACCCATGATGATTTGTTTCCTTTTGGTCCTTTATAGGATCCTTTGACTGTCGCATCCAGGTCAGAAAACCCTTTACCGAGGTGGTCGATCAGCGCATGGTACGTGCGGTCATTGATGAGAGCTTGGCGGACAGCATTTTGGCGCGACTTGATGATACCTGCAGCTTTTGCTGCAGTTGCTTTAATCTCATTTGAGACTGACACAAAGTTTCCATCCTTGGGTCCTGTGTATTTGTTCAGGCTAAAGTGATCCGAGGCCAGCTGCAAACTCTCCACACCAGGGAAGGTAGCGGAGTCTTTGTCTACAATAAGCTCCTGTGTTTTGAACGGTAATCCTTTCATAAGAAGTGCGGCAACGTCGCTCTTTTGTGACTCGAAGAAGCAAAAGACACGAATTTGAGCATCATTCGAAAGTCTCACGAATTCATCAAGCATGCGGATAAGTGCCTCAGAATCTTTTTCAAGCAGCTTGAGCAGACTGGAAGGAACGCCCATCCCGATGGTCTCAGCCATTGTAGCCAGGACCATCGCTTTAGATTGACTGGATGTCCCGTGGAAAGGCGTACCAAGGAAGACGCAGCCTGCGACAGCTGGAAATATGCTAGGGAAGTCATTCTGGCGTAGTCTTGCTGTCAAAAGCGCTCGCTCGAGAATGATACCACCAAGACAGTGAGAGATGAAGATTATTGGTGTCTTCTTAGTATCCTACACAAACCGGTAAGTATGGATATATGACACCAAAGATCAGGTAGCACTTACTCCTCGAGCGCGTTCAAGCTGGTACAGAAGCTGATCGGCTACATTCTCAAGTCGCTGGTCGACTGAGCCCTTACCGAACCACTGCGATTGATATTGGAAGACGCTGATACGAGCATCTGGAACTCTGCGTGCAAGCATGTTGCTGTCTCGCAGCCAATGCACCTTCTCGCGTACCCTGGCTTGAATTAGTCGCATAAGCCTAGTAGGAGGCCTCTGGATTGTTTACCATGTCCATTCTGGATTGGCCCCTAGTCCAGGTATTGCGATGATACTAAACAAATACGGTCAAATTAAATGGAATTTGGGTGGCTTGTCAAGCTTAATTACTCAAGTTTGATTTTGCTCGATGCTTTAGACGTAGTAGACTCGTCCGGATTTGGGTGGAGCACTTGTAGACCAACGTTGATATGCTGGTAAGCTAATGAGTATTGTGATGTAGCGACGAAATAATGTGTGAAGGGTGGCTTACCACTGGGTCTAGCTTGGAATACTTCGTAGGCTTTGAAGCCTTCGCCGTTGCCGCCATGTTAGACTACCCTTGATGAGCACCAGTCGATACAACCCTTCTGCAGAGCTAGAACAGCATGTCGGAATGAGGAAGAGCAATTTTTCCACCCGGCCACATTCTCTCACATTAGTTCATATCAGGCTGGCCCCTTTTTGCATGCACATTGATATGTCAGTGCTACCGGAGGAGAGTGATTGGGGGCCAAAAGCTGTGTCAGCACGATCCGCTTGCTGCAATGTCCATTTTGGTACTAGCTGCGGCTTGAGGCTGAGCCGCCCCCGCGAAACCTCTCATCCTCCTCATTATAGGGCGCAGACAGCGCAAATCCCATCAGATAGGCTGTCGTTGTCTTTGGTGTAAGAAATGTCCGAATATACCATTGTAAGTCCGTCCTGTGGAGCTCATGCTTGATGATTTTAGGTTGTGTTGACAAGATACAGAAGACTGAACTACCTTTAGAGCCGCCTTTTCACACTGAAGTGCTCGAATCGTACGTCGTCAATAGATTGAGTATACCGTTATTGCCTGTAACGTATCGCAACAAGCGCCATGCGGTTTGTCTTGTTAGCGCCGATATTCGTTCATTCCTTGAGCATGATCTGGATGTCGAACGCTTGAATGGTATCCACAAATGGCTTTGGCTAGTTGGCCTTCCAACCTCACCCCGGCCACTCCATTATCAATTATTGAAGAAAAGAGAAATCACCGTATCCGAACAACTCGATCTTCATCTCGTATGGTCACCATCCCGGATTTTTATCAAACCACTTCCAAGATATCTGCTCTCTCCAATGTTTTGGCGCACCAACCTATTCCGATTCCCGCATCTGTATCGCACAGCACTTGGTCTGATGCTCTCATATGTTGCACTCATTGAGAGAGAGGTCGACTACAATTTAGCCGTAAACAACAATCTTTTACCGAAGGAGGTCTCATGGCCTGCGTGGCTTGGGATCGTCGAGGAAATCATGGCCATGACCGCACGAACGAAAGCATATCTTTTAGAACCAATACCATCACCTTTATCATCACTGGATTCACAGATCTCCGTTAATCCTCGCTTCTTTTACGGGGAGCTCCGGTTGGGCCGACTAAACTGGCTCTACAGGCTACTGCTTGGCCAGCCTCGAGGGTATCAGAGCGATTGCACAACATATGCTGCTTTCGTGCGAGACAATGTCAACTCACTCATCACACTTTTTGCATACATTACTATCGTGTTATCAGCCATGCAAGTCGGACTCGCAACTCCATGGCTCGCTGAGGACTACGCGTTTGGCATGGCATCATATGTCTTCTCCATATTCTCGATAGTAGCTCCATTAACGGCTATCGGCGCCATTCTCATCGTACTTGGGGTCCTTTTCACTGTCAATCTATTCAGGACGTTAAGAATACGAGCGAAGAGGAGAAAGCTGGGCGCTGGTGTGTAAAGTAACGACTCAATGAACGACTGCCTTATATGAACGCTCAGCTTCCTAGAACGAAGGCCGAGGAGTACTATCCCCATTGGTGATCAATCATGGCTTCCATAAGATTAGACGCCTAGAATTTAGTCGACAAGATAGAACCATATTCAATCATACGATAATTTATATTTAGCGGAACCAAGCGTAGCGCAGAATGCCATTACAAAGAGATCGAGGGATGGAGGAAGAAATTTTGATGCCTTGGAAGTACCTCACAGGATGAAAAGGCGCCGCAAAAGTACACATCATCAGGTCTGTTCAGGTCGTAAACTTTTGCACTATTGTCGAATAGGTATTATAAATGATGTCTTCGGTAGCTAGAGCAAATTTCACTCGCTCAAAATGGTTGCACTGCGACACAACCCCCTAGAAGAAGAGCCAACCCTTTCTCGTCTCGCAACTAACCTACTTCGGTGTATGAATCTCGGTATCGGCCTGGATGTCTTAGAAGCCTTGTGTACGCTCGCATATTCTCCACGAACCTTTAGCATGTCCAACTTCTGATATGCTAGTTTCACTACCAGTAGAGCTAAGAGTGCAAGTCTATGAATGGTTGCATTTTCCTCCAGTCTCAGTCACTGCATTCCGCAATTTCAGTAGGTTATTTCTTTCCTGCCACCAAAGTCATGAGGATATCAAGCGCGAATGCTTCAATCATGCAGTAGAGTATGTACAGGACGCCGAAAACGCTACTCCATATGAAGAAAACTACGCATCGACCTTTAGTAATTCTCCTTACTGGATCATAAAATGGAGTTACAAATGACGCCCTAGTTCACTAAGGTGCTTTATCGATTCGGATTTCTCAGCATGTGCCTCTACATGCAGGACAAGGATCAGAATACCTTTTTACAGTTCAGCATGGCCACTCTTTGCAGAAATCTCAAGGTCATAATCGATGATAAAGCAAGCGTACGATCGTGATCATGGAGTGTTCCGGTGGTTTGAACAGCTAGAGAATGCGTATGCATTGAATTACGAGACATATTAGCTCAAGCGAGTCGGGTTACTCTTCACAAATCCGATAATGATTTCACACCAATACCTACGGTCGTGCCGTCGGATTGACGAGGCTTTCGTAGCGAATGGAGCCAGACCGACAAGCAGGTGACTCTATCTTGCTCTAGGGAAACCAAGTGGGGCCACCTCGCCATCCAAAATTTGGAGATGACCTATGCTGCATTCATCCTCACAGGTAAAATGGCACTTGGTGCGCGGGGCAAATTATGTATATATACTAAAAATGGATCGATGGTACTCCGCCTCATGCCGTGATAAGTTGGAGATCCAGACCCCGATACCGCAATGCGGCCCGCCTCCTGTGGTGTAACAATTGATGAAACTACCTAGTATGTAACGTGCATCAGGGCCACGTACCAACGCAAAGAGAAGCTCCGAAACTACAATCGATTTTCCCATTTGAATAGAGTCAATAAGGGAGGCGAAGCAGTATGCCTAAAGCTTTCCACAGCTCTGACCCATGCTATGCAGGAGGAAATAGCTGATCAAGCTCTCGGGCCGATGTGAGCAATCACCGTGCACCTCAAGCGACACCTTGAACATGGGAAATGGCGCTATATCATCTCTCGCCATCAATAGCCATGTCATCCATAGGTGGACTTTCTCCGATGTCTTGCCTTGTTGTTGTCCGTACTAACAACGGTTCGTTGATCTTAGCGATGGGCGAATGTCAACACGTCAGAACTTCTATGTTCTCTGAGGAGGTAGAGACTGTACCGGAGTCTTTTTGATGACCGTTGAAACCTGCGAACATGGTGTGCGACTCCTAGTAGTTTTTCCACATGTTCGTCGGCGATACGAAGGCCACTCATGACGTCGAGAGGTTCGCTCGTTTACCAACAAGTTGCGTCGAAGGAGCCGATGCTTTCCCGGCCCCCGTTCCCAACTATAGCGTTGTAGCAAAGGCCAGCATGTCGCAGCGCTAGACTCCGATGCTTTTTCGGGTAGCATCGCAGAAGAACGCAGTATTCGATTCCAGATCGATAATTAGAAAGTTCAGCCCTGATCGTCAGAGTACGGCCACAACAGCGAATTAGGCTAGGTTTACGCCAGAGCCTCGATCCCATCACCATAACCCCACTCGAAGCTTGTGGTATTGCATTGCATCCGTCAGATCCCTTCACTGCATTGGAAGGATTGAAACGAATACGTCGCTGGCAATCCGTATTTACACAGGGCTAACGTACTCGGTTCCATCATCCGAATTCCACAGCAGCAACTTGCACGTTTGAGACGCTCGGCCAGAAAGCGGGGCGTACTCGTATCATACGGTACGCCCTTCTCTCTGCTCGTTTCGCGACTTACACCCAAATCAGTATGACGCCAATACTTTGCGAGCGCTGAAAGCTAGCCTCGGGATATCTGCCTTGCGCCCTGCACCTTTCACTGGTTGCCTGAGCAGAGTCGTAATATGCGCTTACGCCAACCATTGAAAACGCGGCCCCGCCAACCCTATAACCTCGACAAAGTAGGAAAAAGCTTCTTACCAGGT
Source organism: Periconia sp. TS-2 (assembly GCA_030378425.1). Classification (NCBI taxonomy): domain Eukaryota; kingdom Fungi; phylum Ascomycota; class Dothideomycetes; order Pleosporales; family Periconiaceae; genus Periconia; species Periconia sp. TS-2. The sequence continues at coordinate 156,817 of JASNQO010000003.1, read as the reverse complement.
CTCGGATGCAAGGCTGCGGCTGATGACGGGGTCATACTAAGCTCGTTTCGATTCAGTTCTCGCACGGCAAGGCCACTACTCCTTAACAACTACGCCGCTGCCATACCTGTATATACCATCGGAGGCGCTCCGCTCCAACTTGTATCTAACGATCCATCTCTCTAGACCCGAATCGACTCTACATCGAACAAAACATGCGACAATCCAACCCTACTTCATTTCTCGCCCTTCCAATAGAACTCCGCCTTGAAATTTACGGGAACATAATTCGATCCATATATCCGCTCGCGCCAACTGCAGCTGCGCTTCACGAATATCACGGTCTGATCCTGGCGAATCATCAAGTATATGCCGAATTTGAAGTAGAATGGAGCAAGGCTTTCCGTAACTCCATGGAATGTGTCAAAGATCGATGGTCAAGCAACGCGAAACTCCGCATTGAGAGTCAAACACGCCTATCCAAATGCAACAACATAAGACTTTGGATCCCCGAAATTTTCCACTGTAATGCTACGGCTCGTATTTGGAGAGATTTAAACCGCTTCTTCGCGACTATTATCGGAAGCTTGCATGCGTGTACACTAATTCCGGACCCCCACATTTGGAAAACGGACAAGGCCCGGTCAAAATGCTTGCGCACTATTCAAGCGGTAATTTGGCAGTTGCTGATCGATCAAAGTGGGCGCAGTCCTTTTCATGGATGTGAATGGGAATGGAGTCCCCAGTGTCTCGTCATATTTGCACCGGGCAGCAATGAATCAACGCAATATCGAATGGTGAAGATATTTTTCCAGCTTGATGCGAGATCACATTGTTGGAGCATCGCTCAAAAGTGGGCGTTGCAACGTAGAGTAAAGAAAGAATACGCAGTAAATACATTTCTTCCTTGTGGATAGACTGCTGAGACTGACTTGCCTCGCAGGTTTGAAAAAAACTTCAGTCCCGGTTAATATTTCAATAACCTCATTTCAAAGCCCAGAGGAATCAAAGACTAGCTCTCAATATTTTGGTGGAATTCCTTCAGGACTTATCCCAAAACTTCGAAAAAAAAAAAAAAACGCGGATTCGGCCAATGTTTACATGGCACGTCTTAACGAGCAAAGCCTACTACGCATGTCTGGCTATTCTGTAGAGTGAGAGATGGCAGACAAGGCTATAGCTCGCATGGACCAGAATCTTTAATCGCTATGTCGAGTAAGCTTAGCTCAGAAAAGGGACGGTTCAACATTGAGGATGTATTGCCATTTCTCAGCTCAATGCAAGTTCTGGTCAGATTTCCGAAGTGCGCGAGCTCAGAAAACGCAGAAAACGCAACGCTTGGTGAGAAAGAACACGTTTACCTCTGGAAGAGCGATTAATGGGAAGCACTTTACGTGTGAGAAATCGAGTTTCAAAAGTCCTCTAAGAGAGCATACACAATTTCTAAAGCGGAAGTGATCAAACCATAAGAATGGAACGTCTGTGGCAATAGAATTGGTATAACAATAATTGGAGAACAGCGACATGTATCTGAACCGATGTAGGATTACAAAGAATATCGTGAAGATACTCGAAATGGTAGTTCCTATAACGTACCAAATGAGAGCAACTGGCAAATCCGAGCTTTCGCAGTGAGTCCATAACGAACTTCACGAAGAATGGAACTGATCTATCCCCATTATCAACTATCTCTGATATAGCGCAGTAAGTACTGCGCCGATTCCAGCAGATGCACCAACGCCTGCAGCTCTGATCGTCGAAGCACCGGCTACCTTAGACAAAATGCCCACTCCAGATGCCACCGCTCCTACCAATGCAATATTATTGCGCATGGCCTTCCCCTGTCGGTCCTTCCACCCTTCCACTAATGACCTCAACTTGCCCATTTCTTGATACGAATCCGGCGTGATCCTGACCTGCTTCGTGGCACCGTCTACATACCAAGGGAATTGGAATGTCGTTCCATCTCTCTCCGCGCGCAACCTCATATACTCATCTGTCATTTCGTGTAGAATATTTGACTCTTTCTTAGACGACAAGCTTGTACTGTAGCCACATGCTCCGTTCTTGGCTACATGGAAAAATCGGTCTTCCTCGTAAGGATTAAGAGCTACAAAGACTACTTCACCTGTACCACTGGAGAGCAAGTCACCTTGGGCGAGTGTCGGGTATGCGAGCCTCAAGTCCCAATTGCGTGTACCGTCAGACCAGAGGACTATCCAGGAATTCCTTACGCCGAGTGCAACAACCATTGGCAATCGGGTATCTTTCTGCTTCTCTATGATGGATTGAAGATCTCGGGGAAGGGCGTGAGATATCCAACGCTTTCCGCACCGGGCAAAGTAACTTCCCTTTGGACCAATGCTAACAGACACGTCTTGAACTTTCTCAATGTCGCGGTTCGTTTGGTCACATATCCAGTCAAATAATTTGACATATGCATCTCTTGACTGGACGACTATAAAGCCTGTCTAAGTGGTCTGATGTTTCGACGAGAATCATTGCTCACTTACAAGCATCTACTTCACCAGCTGGTATCACTAGAGCTCGCAGTCAGCATAATTGCTGCGTGCAGATATGAGAGCGTAAGCAAGCTTACAGTATTTGTCATTCCAGGTGTGTACAATGTGGCCCTGCCCATCCTCGTTCTCACCGCCGATCATGAAACCCGTATCATGCTTGAATACGACCCACCAGGCATCATGAATCCCGAGGGCGGACCAATCACTCTTGCTTGATCGTACGCTGAGAAATTCAATTTTGATGTGTGCACCACAAACGCGGTGATACCTACAATCTCCATCTATGTCCGCATCGTGTCCAGTACCACTTCTCAGGCCCGAACGAGAAGTTAACATCTGATTTGCCGAGCTTTGGCGTTTTCTGGGTCACGTCATCCTCACTGGATGGTGTGAGAGGAGTCTCATCGTCGCTCGACATTGAAACAAAGCATGTGCAAACGATGAAGGGTTAGGTCACCAAAGATCGGTGTTATCATGTGTACAATGCTGCGCTTATCGGTCAATGGTGAAGGAGCATCTGACGTCACTGTGGGACGCCTGAATATGCAGTGGGTGGCGGGAATAGCTTGTCACATCATCCAATTACGTGCTTCCTCCATTTTGAATCCTCGATGAAGCCCAGAGTCGAGATACGTGTAAAATGGCTGCATCAGACTTTGTTAGCCTCGTGAATGAAAGCAGCCGGTCCGAATACAATGTTTGTTCCCAAGTACACAGTGTGAACTGACCACTAATGTTCAGGTATGATCAATGTGTGCGACCAATACAATGCTAAAGCCAGCCCGTCATTGTGCAAAGTCTGTCACGTATATAGGACATCCAAGTCATTTCCCTTAGTACCATACCTATAGTATATACCAATTTTAGCAACAATTTTCGAATATTATCAGATATATATACAGGACAGAAGAACGCAACAGGTATAGATCACATCAAAATGTGCAAGTTCATCCGAACGAAATTTCAGTGCGGCCATGTCATGCTCGGCAGCACTCCAAGCTGTACCCTCCTCTGCTCTAGTGCTAAACGATTCAATCTTGAACAAGGCATTGACCGCGCCCCTGCATCTTGCTTTCCCCTCGCCGAAGACATCGATGACAAGAGAAAAATTCTTTGCGAGAATTTGGACCTCGGGCACTGCGATGACTGCTGCGAAGATGATGATTGGAATGGCACTGATAGCTTCGAAGAGTTGGGGACAGGTCAATATACTTCAGATGATGTAGAGGATCTCCGTCAGTTGCGAAAAGAGTTGGAAATGGTCTGGCTCAATCATGTTCAGATGGCCGAACGGTATAAGGCTTCAAGACACCTACAAGCAAAGCTACCAATGCTGGGACACGCATGGCTGGAAGAACAACTCACTACCGGTGGTGCTGCCAAGTATGAGTACCTGCTTCTTAGTCACTTAATAGAAGCACAAGACTGGGTCAAGCGTCTCGAGATGTTCGTAGAGAACGATCACCCGGTCCCTGAGTACCGGAAAACCTTCAAACTTGTGGTAGATAAATATAGGACGGCATCAGAGCAGGAGCAGTTATTTAAGCAGCTTATCATCGACCTTGGATGCTTCGAGCCGGAAACTGGACTTTACAGAGAGAGAGTATGTCTCTCCGCGGACAAGCTTAGAGAACTTTTGGGGGGTCATCACTCGCCCCGGCATGATGTTGCATACCTACAGGATGAATTACGGGATCCATCCCCACACCACACGGAGAATCGTGTGCGTAGTCCTTGGGACGTAATCATGAAGTCTGCATCATGCGAGTCTGAATCTTCTGATTCTTGGTCATTCCACTCCACAGCGTCATTCTGCAGTCCATGAATAGACACTCACGTGGATGAGATCAAATGCGGCACTCCGCATTGAGATTCTTCCTGCTACAAGAAATATAGCTCTTCCGGAGGTTGAGCACAGACTAATGTGAGACCTGCTTAGACAGCCTGTGCTGCCAATTTCGTGGAATAAAATTAGGCAGCGGCTAAAGGCTGATGATTTCTAGATGATATCATATGATCCCCGTTCAACTGCGCGGGTATGAATATCAAAGACGTTAGCAGATGAAGCCCTTAACTACAACATGCTAATTCATAAAAATCCCTTGATTGACGCGAAGGTTATCAGAATCAATAGGAGTTAAGCGGATAAAATGTGGCATTGGAAAGCAGAACAAAGATCTATTGTGAACGCATGAATCATATTCCTTGCAGCTGTAGTAGCTACAATAGACTGCTGTGACAAAGAGCTGGACTAAGGACATTTAGGCATCTTCTTCGGCGAGCGGTCTCTACTCTAAGGAGAAATTTTCCGCAGTAAATCCTGTGATATATGATTAATAAGTTGAGCCATGACTGGTTGAGAATCGTTGCAAAACGAAGTAAAGTGTGTTCAGTGAGTGATCTTGATATTATGAACGCCACATGTGCGTAGCAGAGATACTGCGCGAGACGTACCGGATGCTAGTTTGAAGCGATCCCCATATCGTCTGGTCATGCAGTAGGGCATCTTCTTCAAAGGATGGGGATCATGGAGCATCATCGGTCTCAATCTGTGGCTTTGACCTTCTTCAGACGGTGTGATGTACCATGCTGTCCCATACAGTTTCTCGTAAGAATAACCGACCTTCGAAATAGCATACAGGAAGTCAACCCAAGGAACGTCTCCCGGACGGTCGGGATTCAACGGTGAGTGAAAGAGCGCTTGGAAGACTTTGAATGCCCTCTTATCGACAGGAAATACCATGTTGAGTGGTGGTAACTCTACTTTGAATCGGACTGCGTTGTCAATTTCCTGAGTATCGGAATGGCCAGAACGGGGATCCTTGGGAGGCTTTCGCAGTTCTACCCAAGGCTCCGTGCGACGTAGAGCTCTTGAAGTGAGGTTATTGAGCGAAATGCTTAGCTCATGTAAAGTCTTCCCTTTTGTGTACTTTCTTCGTCCTCGTGTGAGCACTATCTTATCTACCTTCTCCCAAAGTTTGTCTAGATTTGACTCTGCAAGTCGCATCTGGTTAATCACTTGCTTTGTCCGTTGTTTGTCTGAAGGATAGTCGAACTTGGATGCGAACGGTGTCCCTTCGTCTGCCACACCAAGCAAGTCCTCCATTAATTGCAGAATTATCCAGTCGGAGGATATGGTTTTGAAAGCGGTCTCTTTTACGGTATCAAGAGTGAATCTCAGGTTCGTCTGACCGAAAGGTCCGAACAACTGGGGCTCGTACAGATTGATTTGTCGTTCTATCTCAACACTGAGCGCGAGTTCTACACGTAATTAGCAGAGAATGGCTGATACTGGAGAACCCGAGATACCCGAGAATGTCTGAGCAACGAGAGATGAAATACGCATTTTTTGCTTCGGATCACGGCGAATTGTCCGCTCAGTGTCATTGAGAAGCTCATGGAGTCCCATAAGAGCAACTCTTCTGTCATCTGCTAGTATTGTAAAATTCAGTAAGAGATGATCGTCAAGTATAGAATTTTTCGCTCGGAGGTAGCAGACGTTCGGGTCGGGGAAAGTTGTATCGCGAATAAAATCAGTTCGGAGTTCGGGTGACGAGGGTACAGCCGCATTTAAAAAGGATAACCACGTGGTTTGGATCATTTTGAGAAAAGAGACAAAAGTGAGCAATCCAAGTTCGAGCTCTTCCGGAAGAGACTGTCCATTACCACGAAGTTCACCGTTGTTGTAGTAGAACTTTTCAATTGGATTGAGTAATTTTTGTGCCAGAATCCATGTGATAAGAGAAGTGTACGCTTGCTGAATCATATCCGTGATGACTCGGTCCCAGAATTTTGGTGTGTTTTTGAAAGGGTGATCACTGCCAAATATATCTGGCACGCACTCTTGACGGTGTTCTGCGCACGACATTACCGTCTCTCGGAAGAAGCCGGGGTCTTCTCTTAGAGCCCATATGTAATCTTCACACTCTCTTCTTCTCGACTCTATGAGCCCGTTAAGTTGATCAAATTGTAGCGGCCTTGGAACTTGATATGGCCCATCCTCGGCAAGTGAATCAATGGTGACCTTTTCAAAACGCGTTCCCCTAGGGAGCGGATCCAAGGACTCAAGAAATGGATACGATCCGGACAGAAGCTGATCTTCTTCAATGTCGTAGAGGATGCTTTTGACACATTTGACCAGAAAAGCTAGGACCCGATCCTGAATCTCGAGGATGATTAGGGAAATGTCGAGGTTTACATGGCAGGAACCCATGGACTTTGCTGTCGACTTTTCAAAGGAACTACTTCCAGATTGTTCCGCTATGGGTTCCCTGGGGACGGCCATGTGATAAGCGCCCTCGACCTCAATCGGAGCCCGATCAATACTTTTCGTTTCAAACCCAAGTGCAGCGTACTGGTAGTCATGCATTGCGAAGGTTTCAGGAATGTTATTTGCGCGCGTGTGAAGGAAGACGAGCAGATTGATTCCAGAGGAAAGATCCTCCAAATTGATATATGGCATCAAGAAAGCATCTCTGAACTCTTTCCCGACTTCTAGTACGGGCCCCTCGAGCCCTCGAGCTTTTGCGACGCAGACCATTGCCTCCCAATCCGGTCGATGATGATGCGGAATAGCTGGCCACACTTCCATGAGTAACAGTCTTCTGCGTTTGTTCGACTTTTTACTCCATCTCTTCCGGATCTCTTCTTCGTGGCGTTTTAATATATTCTGCAATTCATTCCAACTGGCACCTAAGGACCATGAACATGCTTGTGCACTGGATTTTGCGGCTGATAGAGATGGCGGCTCTTCTGGTCCTGCATCGTGGTTGGCTTTATGCGGACGTGCTTCTTGTGGATGGTCCTCTAGTGGTTGAGTTTCTTGTGGGGGGACTTCTGGTGGTCGTGCCTCTGCTAGATGTGGCTGCTGCGCAGACGTATCTAGCCTTCTATGTGTTGGAACTTGAGCTGCGATATCCTTCAGGAATGATGTGTCCGCTGAAATTACCTCGTCTTCGTCCTCTTCAAGCGCCGCTGCAAAGACTTCGCTCAATCTAGGCGGCATAATCTCTACCCTAGCTTGATAGAAGTGGAGTTTAGTGATGCTCAAGAATGTGAAGAAAAAATGATAGTACCCCTGAACAGTTATTCCGCCGACGTCAGTGCCGGCAACTGCCCAGGGATTGAACTTCCGGAATACTTCGAGAATGGAAAAGTGGGTTCGCAGTCGATTACGTGAAGATGAGAGGTCTTGATTGGGGATACGAAAACAAACGTCAAACAGGCTTGAGTTTTACCGCTAGAGCGGGGGAAGTAGGTGCGATGTCTGGATTGCTTTGCCAAAAACGCGTTGTCACGTGAACGGCATTGCACCTTCCAGTTATCAGCCATGCCAGGTGTCGTTAGACAACTAGTCTGCTGAAGCTTCTGTTTCCGCATCTCGGGAACTTATTTCCAATTCAATTCTGTGTGTGCGGATACGCTAGATGACGCCGGGTTGATGTAAAAGCCACAGGGTCCTTTAGTTTGCGGGACGTCGGATGTGAGCCGTCCCGCAAATCCGTTATGCAATGTGTCTCGATCTCAGTATAGCTTAGACGTTCTTGTCCATCCATCAGTCTTATCGGTGCAATGAAGGACCGACGGTCCACTGACCTCCGAATCCCAATGGTAGCTATCCATATTATGATAAGGAAGATTAAGATGGGCATGAGCATGCACTCGCGTTCCGCGCCCATTTTCCCATTCAAAGATCTTCTGTTCTGCTTAAAGGTGTAAGACAAGATCAAAAAATGATGTATAAATAAACCACAGATTTCTTTCCCTGCATTTAGGAGAAAAGGACTGCGCCAGTGTGGGCATGCTGACCAATTCAGATTGAATAGGGTTGCGGACAAAAACCTACCTAGACCAGTCTATGATATGACAAATCGGCTAGTAGATATCATCTCCAGAAGTCCAAGCGATGAAAGCGGACCAAGACGGTCAATGTGGAAGAAGGGGAGGAAAGTTGTTATCATGACCTCTCAGAACTCACGTAAGATGACGATTGGATTTTATGAATGTTATGTATGTGGCTTGGGACGTAAAAAGCGATTTGGAAACGAAGTCATCAAGAAATGAATCAGTGTCTTCCGTGACCTACTGGACCAATGTGTTGCATTTCCGAGACAAACCAGGGGCTATCACAAACCAGCACACCATAAACAACGATTTTGTCTCTTCAAAAATACTGATAGGAAAGGTATCGTACGAGAACGGAGCTCACTTCTCAGGATGTGGAAACAAAGAATGAGTCCAATGCTTCATAGATCTTCCATGTTTCGGCGCGGAACATCCATTGGCCGACGCTAGCTCAGCTTCACCGCATCTCGAAGGGGTCAACTACAGTCTTAGACCACGTCTAAGCTAACGAAGTTACGACCCATAACGACTCTCCTGCCTGTTCACTGTTACCTGCATATCAAATTGTACTTAGAGATCCTCTTGCTTTTCGCTTCTGCGGCCTCTTCTCCACATCACTCGCTCCTAGTCCTTTGAGAGTGCTTCGCCAGTCCCTAGTAACTAGCGTCGCGTACACGCCTTTGGCCGACCGTTGCGCGCATACATTCCTTCCATTCGGTCGCATTCAGTCTCTCTTTACCCGTTCGAAATGCCTGACACTACGAAGGTGGTGCCCCTCACCTGCCATGGCCACTCGCGGCCCGTCCCGCACATTCACTTCTCCGCCTTGGCCGACGAAGAACAATACTATATAATCTCGGCTTGCAAAGATGGAAACCCCATGCTCCGCGATGGCATTACTGGCGATTGGATTGGCACGTTTCTGGGTCATAAGGGTGCTGTATGGCAGGCGAGGCTATCGTCGGACGCAACGCTGGCTGCGACAGGATCAGCAGACTTCTCCGCGTACGTTAATTTCCAAATTAGACTGGTTCTTGGCTAATATCGTATAGTAAAGTTTGGGACACTCACACTGGCGAGGCCCTCCACACCCTTTCCCATAACCACATCGTCCGCGCCGTTGCCTTCCCGAACCAGCCCCACCCTCAGATTCTCGCTACTGGCGGCATGGAAAAGAAGCTTCGCATCTTTGACCTCTCCCGGAGTGATGGCACATCAACGCCGGTCTCGTCACCACCTCCAAGTTATGAAATTGGAACGGGCGTGCACGGAGGGACCATCAAGTCCATTGTATGGGCATCAGATCCGAATATTCTTATCACAGCGGCAGAGGACAAGAAGGTCAGATGGTGGGATTTGCGACAACAGTCGACCATTGGCGAGTATGCGGTCGAGGGCACCGTAGGCACGTGCGAATTGGATAACACCTCTCCGGACGGCGTCCTGAGTGTTGCTGCTGGAAACAGCGTCTATTTCTTCAATAGCCTCTCCCCCGCGTCGCTCATCAAGAGCGTCAAGACGCCCTATGAGATTGCGAGCGTAGCTATCCACAGCGGACAGCGCAGATTCGTCACTGGTGGTAGCACCCAGAACGATACTTGGGTGAGGGTTTGGGACTTCGACGAGGAAAAGGAATTGGAGACGAATAAGGGTCATCATGGCCCTATTTGGTCCTCGAGCTTTTCGCCCGACGGGAAGCTTTATGCTACAGGTAGCGAAGACGGTACCGTCAAACTCTGGAAGTTTACGAGTGGACCGTATGGTCTTTGGCGGTAGTAGGCGTTGATCTAGCGAGCATTTCTATCGGAAGAACATCATACAATTCCCTTAGCCTAGATTGCTAAGGCGAATATCATAGCTTCGAGAGATATAGCTTGATTATCTGAGCGACGGATGGCTCAAGTCTACTGGATTAAATCTACCACGCTGTTTTGTACAGTTCTCAAAACCAAGGTCGTACACAGTATGCTTAAAACGTGCTAAACTCAAGAGTTCCACAGACTTTTAACTATCCTATCGAGGCATGGCCACCCGAAGGGCTACCCGATCGGGACTTCCGTAAGGATCTGCGAACCGAGCAACTAGGGTGGTGATAGGCAAGCTTACACAATGCACAATTCTTGATAAGGACATGATATCGGACAATTCAGAGGCGATTGCTGTATTGCCAAGGGTGGGAGAGACTCGATCAAAATGTCGCAAATTCCCGCGCAGAATGTCGCGGATTCCCGCAGCACACTCTTAGTTATATTTTAATTCGGCGTCGCCTGCGACCTGCATCTCAACCCCGCCATCAGAATTCAAACTCTCATTATTCGAGTCACTCGAAATTATAGATAATCTTCCGGAGCTCTCCAGTATGGCAGAAAAGGAGCAGGATATTGCGCCAAGTCCCAGTGTGGACGAGGGACAGATGGCTGCGGAGAAGCAGATGCGAGATATCGGGGCGGACCTGTATCTTGAGGTCCGACAATATTCAAGAGAAGAGTTGGAGGCTGAGAGAAAAATTGTGCTCAGGAAGATTGATTGGGTAATCATGCCAATGGTAAAATTGCCCTCGTTTCCACTGATTTCCGTGTTGATGGGCCACAGATTTGCATAACATACATGATCCAATTCCTCGACAAGTTGTCACTGAATTACGCCTCTGCGTATACTCTTATCCCAGATCTCGGCCTCCAAGGACAGCGCTATTCCTGGGTCGCTGCAATCTTCAACTTCGGATACCTATTCTGGGCTCTTCCGGCAAACTACCTGATACAACGCCTCCCTGTGTCCAAGTACACCGGAAGTATGATTTTGGTCTGGTCGATTCTGCTCTGCTGTCATGCAGCTGTGAAGAACTACGCGGGCATTCTGGTCCTACGGTTTTTACTCGGAATGTTCGAAGCGAGCATTAGTCCTGCCATCATGAACATTGTGAGCATGTTCTACTCCCGGAGCGAGCAACCGTTGCGAATGTGCATCTTTCTTGCCTTTAATGGTATGGCGACCATGGTCGGAGCGCTTCTAGGCTATGGCCTTGGACACGCGCATAATAGCGCTCTCAAGACGTGGCAGCTCATCTTCCTCGTCATCGGGCTGATCAACTTCGTATGGTCTTTTGTATTTCTGTGGGTGATGCCGGACTCGCCATCCACGGCAAAGTTTCTCTCACACAAACAACGCATCGTCGCTATTGACCGCATAGCTAGTAACATGATTGGCGTCAAGACGAAGCAATTTCGACCGAAGCAAGCCCTGGAAGCTCTTCTTGATATCAAAGTACATTGCCTCATGCTCATCGCCATGGGTTGCGGTGTCATAAATGGCGGTGTATCCAACTTTGCTTCCTCACTGATCAAAGGATTCGGCTTCTCAGGAATCAATGCAACATTGCTGCAGTTGCCAACCGGTGCTTTTGAGTTCTTCCTTGTTCCTCTCTGCGGTCTTGCAGCTGGTTACTTTAAGAACACACGTTGCATCATCCTCGCTATCATCTGCCTGCCACCCCTCGGTGGACTTCTCGGGATTAGGCTCACTTCATTATCTCATCGCTGGTCGCTCGTCGGTTGTACTTGGCTGCAATACCTGATTGGAGCGCCCGTTATTCTATCCTGGAACTTACTCACCACCAACATCGCTGGGCACACCAAACGATCAACCGCCAATGGTCTTTGGTTCTTGTTCTATGCTGCAGGAAACATTGCGGGGGCGAATATTTTCTTTGCGAGGGAGGCACCCAGGTATTTCTCTGCATTGACTGGTCTCATCACATGTTACTGTGGGATGGTGGTGGTGAGCTTGTTTTTGAGGCAGTGGATGTGGTGGGAGAACAAAAGGCGAGACAGGGTTTATGGCACAGGTGAAGACGAGCAAGCCGTGGAGGACGGTTTCCGGGATCAGACTGATAGAGAGGCGAAGCATTTCAGATTTGCGCTGTAAGAGTAGGGTATCTTGCTATAGAATACAAAGAGAAGGGCAGGATAAGTCGATCATGTGGAGACTGGTAGTTTCTCCAGACTTTCCACTAGACCTTTTATATCTTCTCCCTGCTCATCTTCTTCATCTTCTCCAAAGCTTATTCCTGCGCAGCCCCCCTCGTCATTGAATTGCACATCTATGACCTCCTTTGCAACCCAATGGGCCGTCTGGGTATGTAGGCTCGGCCGTATCAAGCTGTCCTTTCCTCTTCCTCCATACACTTTACTGTCTCCTTCAGCCAAGGCCTGGAAGATGACCAATTGGTCCCGTAAATGCTCATCCACACATCCACCATGTTCAAGCTCCGAGATTAGATCGTCGAATACCTTCCGCACGAGACTTGATATCACCTTATCAAGCTTGCCTGCTCGTACGCCATGATCATACAACCAATCACGCCCGAGCTTCATCCCCGTCGTTGTAGTTGCAACTAGAAGTAGGTAGTAGCGCTTCTCGTGCTTTGAGTCTTCGAACGTGACTTCAATCTCCGGTTGCCTTGATCCAAAGATATGTGATTCCCTCTTATCAAACATGACATCCACCTCTGCCCGCAATTCCGGCTCGCATTCTTTGGGCGCGATTATCGTCACCTTGAGACTTTTGACATCTCCCCGTTCCGTAATCTTGAAAGCTGGTAGTTTCTTCTTCAAAGGAGTGATGGTGTATGTTGCGCTTCCTAGCCTTGCCGAGCCCTGTGACCATCCTCTTGAATGTATCTGCGTTTCTATCGGCGCAATGCCAATTAATGCGAGCATAGGAAGTAGAACTTGTTCAACGTAATCGCAACTCGGCGAATTCGAAACATTCGTCCCACCTGTGATTCTGACCCTCACTTTGTCATTGCCTTTAAACAAAATATACGGCAGAATAGCCTGGAGTACTAGATTCACACTCCCCGGGGTATTCTGCTTGATCACAATGTCGCCCCCTCGCTCATCCAGATTGATGCTCTTGCTAGGGTTGGGAGTGAACACGATCTCCTTGGATTTGAGACCAGCACCGCTCAGCCGTGCATTTGATGCTTGACCTAGGAATTGGATGCCTGTGAGATGCTGGGCCTTTAGACCGCCGCCACCGGAGCGTTTACCACGAATGTTGGTAACGTGAATTGGGGTCGATGTCAGGGCAGATAGGCATGTTGCTAGGCGAAGGAGCTGGCCTCCACCCTCGAGAGTTGTTCCTTCTAGGTGGATTGGTTTCGCCATGTTAGTGGTCGAATGGTATTGAATTTACTGCAATGAGTTTCAAGGCAGTCTAGTCAATGTAAAAGAATGTTGTGGAATAAAAGAGATTGAACTGCAATTTATGTGTTTGTAATGAAAAGGATGAAGGAGACGCGAAATGCAAAATGGTGTCCACAGTTTTCATGGGGTTCGAGAAAGATGAGTCGAAGTCCAGTCACAGCTACAGCTGTGGCTGTGCTTAGGTGCCCAGCACTTTGCGCGTCCATCGCTTGTTTATAAAACCTATAATAGACAAAAAGGAAAATGGAAGAACCTCCTGTTTCGTCTCCACGTATGCAGGACGTGTGCGCTATGGCTGCACGCGGGTGTAAACCAACCGTGTAGACGTGTGTTTGTGTTGACTAGCGGCGCAAAAGTCGCATCCAAGCAAGCGATAGCAAAGCTCGGAAATCATGACGTCTTTTACATATCGCACACTCAAACTACGACGAGCAAAGACCAGGTGGTGTATTCAAGGGTTATTGGTGCGAAGTGGTCTTCGGAGCGGGTGCGTGCAGAGGGCCCGATCGCCGGCCAGCCAGACCGTATAATTCCGTCATCTTTTCACCGAGGCCGAGAGCGGCTTTTATCCCAGGAGCTCAGTAGCTCGATCAGCTTCAAGCACCTCGACCCACGTTACAATACTACCAACGTCATGTCGAATGCTCTTATTTGCCGTCTAATGATACAACAGTGCAGGTAGAGCATCGCTTCTGCCACAGCATAAGCATGCGCGGGACTCTAGGCATCTCGGCCAGAGCCTGGCATGGCCCAGGAAACGGAGCGCTTTTCGCCCAGATACAACCTCGAATCCACGCGTCATCACCGATTCTGTCGAAATGCTTCTCCTCGCCCATTCACACGTCTTCTATCGCCCGCTTACACAAGGCGAGCTCGTCTCAAGCTCTGCTCCGCACCAAGCTCCTCCCTTCACATGCGCCCGCCGGCCCTTCGCGTCGCAATGCTCTGCAACTCCCCATCCGTGCCTTCTGCGCCTCACAAAGATTATCGGAGGAGAAACAAGATGGGAAGAAGCCGGCAAAGGTGCGTAAGAGTTACAAGGATGAGATCAAAGAGAAGGGTCTCATCGATGTGGAAGAGCACGAGGGAGACCATGAGGAGCACATGGGATTTGCAAAGTCAGAGAAAGCAAATGCGGCAGCACATGTGAACTTGAGCGCAAAGCTGAGCAAGGATGGTACTTCAGCTGGACAGCCGGGCAATATGAGGGAGATCTGGCGGCTGATCAAAATTGCGAGACCTGAAGTCAAGACATTGTCTTGGGCCTTCTTGTTCCTGCTCATGTCTTCGGCTGTGGGCATGTCGATACCTTTTTCTATTGGAAAGATCCTGGACATTGCGACACAGCCCGAGGGATCCAATGAGCTGCTCTTCGGGATGGACATGTCCACATTCTACATTGTCCTGGGCGGAGTCCTCGCGACGGGCGCCGCCTGCAATTTCGGCCGCATCATCATCCTACGCATTGTCGGAGAGCGCATCGTTGCTCGTCTTCGATCCCAGCTATACCGCAGAACTTTCGTCCAAAACGCCGAGTTCTTCGACGCGAACAGGGTCGGAGATCTCATCTCCCGCTTAGGTTCAGACACAATCATCGTGGGCAAAAGCATCACTCAGAATCTGTCTGATGGACTGCGATCTATGGTCAGTGGTGCAGCTGGTTTCGCCATGATGGGCTGGGTATCGATCAAATTGACTGGCATCCTTGCCATCATCGGTCCGCCTGTCGCAATAGCAGCCTTTATTGCAGGTCGCCAGCTGCGCAACATTAGCCGAAAGATTCAGAAGAATCTCGGTACGCTCACGAAGATTGCCGAGGAACGATTAGGAAACGTTCGCACTGCTCAAGCATTCGCCGGTGAAGTTCAAGAAGCCGGGCGGTACAACCGCCAGATCAAGCGGATATTCGCTCTCGGAAAGAAAGAAGCCGTTGTGGCAGCCTCATTCTACGGTAGTACTGGGCTTATGGGAAACTTCACCGTCATTGCTGTGCTATATGTCGGAGGTAGCATGGTCAAGTCAGGTGCCATCACCATTGGAGAACTATCTTCATTCCTGATGTACACGGCATATGCCGGATCGAGTATGGTCGGCCTGTCTGGTTTCTGGGGAGAGATGATGAAGGGAGTTGGAGCTGCGAGCCGCCTCTTCGAGCTCCAGGACCGCGAGCCAACACTATCTCCAACCAAGGGTCTTCCAGTCAAGTCTGCAAGAGGCCCAATTGAGTTCAACCACGTAAACTTCAGCTATCCTACTAGACCTGCAGTCAAGATCTTCGACGATCTCAACTTCAGGATCGAGCAAGGTACCAATGTCGCCATCGTGGCACCTAGTGGAGCGGGCAAGTCAACGGTGGCGAGCTTGCTCTTGCGATTCTACGTTCCGACACAGGGAACTATTACTATTGATGGACGGGATCTCACGACTCTGAACGCGAAACAATTGAGGAGGAAAATTGGGTATGTCGGGCAGGAGCCAGTCCTGTTCTCGGGGACGATTGCCGAGAACATTGCCTATGGCGTGCCCAATGCAACCCGGGCGGAGATTATCGCAGCCGCTCGCAAAGCCAATTGCCAGTTCATTGGCGACTTCGTAAGGTTTCCTCATTTCTCTGGCTTCAGGTTCACTAATCTTTCGCAGCCTGAGGGCCTTGAGACCCACGTAGGAGCACGCGGAACGCAGCTTTCAGGTGGCCAAAAGCAGCGCATAGCCATCGCGCGAGCACTCATCAAGAAGCCCGACATTCTCATCCTCGACGAGGCAACTAGTGCCCTCGACGCCGAGTCAGAGACCTTGGTCAACCAGGCGCTCAGTAAACTTCTGCAGGAGAATAATACCACGATTAGTATAGCGCATCGTCTGTCCACGATCAAGCGATCAGATCGCATTATTTGCATCAATGCAGACGGCCAGGTCGCCGAAGAAGGCACCTACGAGAAGCTCTCTTCCAACCCCGAGGGTGCTTTTAGTAAGCTGATGGAGTGGCAATTGAGCGGCGGTGAGGTCAAAGAAGCCCAGAACCCGAGGCCAACTGAGGAAGAGGAGATCGAACAGGAGCTAGAAGAGGCGTATGAGGAGGAGCGCGCTGAGGAGGAGCAGGCCGAGGAGGAACGGGCCAAGGAGAAACGGTAGAGAGTGGGTCTAGGTTTTGGTGGGATCACAGAGGAACAAGGAGATGAGCCGGATCATGCTTCCATCGCACGGTCTTGGGCATATGAAGCGGTGAGGTATGGAACCTCTGAAGTACACTAGGACAGAGGAATCACCGGAGCTTACCGGGCCGGGCCCCCACAACCGCAAACACTCCGCAGTGCATCTCCCGATTCATTCCGGAGTATCATCTCATTACAGCGGAGCCCTCGTCCCGGCATCTGGCGAGGATTGGCGGACGGAGTGGCATCCATGTGGCTCGCAGAGGTAAACTAGCTAGCACTTTTTAAGTTGCGGGTGGCGCCACGCTTGGCTCACTCCAAGTCAGACCATCGAAAGAGCCTCTCAGCACCTCAAAGCATATCAGGATATACCAGCAAAAACTGGGCGTTTTAGGACAAACAAGCCAATTTTCTCTCGCGCCACCAGTAAAACAGGTCGCAGCTGCCTCCCCCCCTCGACGAGGGTCTAATGGGCAAATGGGCAAAGTGTGTATATTAGTCTCCTCTCTTTCTCTCTCCCTCCCCCCCCAAAAAATGAAATCTTGAATTTTTATAAATCTTCCCCCTTTTCTCCTGATAATGTCGAGCTTTGGCTTCTTCGCATTGAATCCAGCGTACGGCACAAACTCGAAACTGCTCAATTGTACCAATTGCACCAATTCCACCACCACCACGACGGAAGCCCAATTCTACCCGCATTACTACCACTTGAGACAACTTTTTTCCTTCCACCACGCGACGACGACTACTTCGGCCCCGCAGGAGCATCGGAGTTTTCGATTACGACGGATTTTGGGCCAGAAGCTGCACAAAGAGCAGTAGTGTAGCTTACTCATTGTGACATAGTATAGTTTTATCCTGAAGTAGGACAGTGCATTATCAGGTATGTACAGTAACCACAGTTCCACGCGCCCTCGTTTGAAAGGAAAACGATTAATCATGACGATTGTACACAGCGAATCGCGCCCTCGGGAACCGTGGTATTCTGCATCCCCCTCTCCTGCAGCCGTAGTCGTGACGTCAGAGTCGCCTTCTAGACGCGGTCTGCGTGCGTAATAAACGGCTGGCGACCATGTGTCTGGAAGACGCAGCAGCAGTAGAGCAGCGAGGCGAGGAGCGCGAAGCTTCTGTATATAAGCAGCAGCCGCAACAGCAGCAGCAGGAAGAAGAACACTGCCATCATTCACCCATGCTAAAGACGGCGTCGTACACTAGCTATCGATCCGTCCACCGCTCGCCCGCGCATTTCCGCCCGCACACCCATCTGAACTTGTCGAGGACGGTTCCCCTCAGCGGCCCGCACCACAGCGCGCAATTGCATTCGAGCGGCGCCATGGCCGAGTCGGGCAAAGTGGCAGAGTACAAGCGGTCGGGCAACAGGGTGGACAAAGTGCCCAAGCACGAGATGGTGTATTTCAAGGGGCTGATGAGCGAGAAGAGGGCGTTCGGCGACTTTAGGACGGTACTGCATACGGGGTTGTACAGCCAGGTTGTGGCCATGGAGGTTCCTGTTGGCGGGGACATTGGGGACGAGGTTAGTCTACCTTACAATTGCCCCCTTTAGCTTCTCCCGTAGCATTCTAGACTTCTAACTTTGTTGAACTGGGATTGCTAATGGGGTGTCATAGGTCCACACTGTCGACCAAATCTTGCTCTTCACGTCCGGAAAGGGCCTAGCTACCATCGCAGGGAAAGATCAAGACGTTAGTGCCGGAGATGTCGTCGTTGTTCCTGCGGGCACGCAGCATCAGTTTATTACAAAGGGCGATCAGCCATTGGAGCTGGTCACCGTGTATTCGCCTGCTGAGCATCTTGCGAGCACGGTGCACAAGACAAAGGAGCAGGGGGATAAGGAGGAGGATGACGGCATCGACGAGGCGCCTGCGTGGAGTCAGAAGAGCAAGAAGGACAACGAGAGTGCGGGGTTGGTCAAGGAGAGTGGGAAGTATGATGAGTAATGGCGGCGATTGTTAAGCGTTTATCAGGCGGGGGGTTCGGAAAATAAGGGAGAAGACATTGCGTGACTTGCGGATAAGATTTGAACATCGAGGGTCACGATGAGTTGTTAGCTCGGATGTTGCTGCCGAGCTTGTGGGATGGCGGAGGCATGGCGTTTTGGATACCTGTCCACTCGACGACGACACGTGTATAAAAAGAACGACTACAGAATTGAAGCATTTCCAACATCTACACAAGATGCATCCTACCTTTTCTTTCGACGTGTTTGTCCTAGTTCGTGATACTTTCGTCGTTGATTGCTATATTAGGTTATCAGATGCCTGAGGGATCAGATATACCCCTCGATCGGTATGTGGGGTACAAGCGTGTTCTCGAAGCGTTGGGTACCACTGCATGTGCATCCGGTGGGCCTGCCCTGCGGCAAGCTAGACGGCTGTGGGGCATGGCAGGGTCGCTTGTAGATGGGATTCAAGTGGAATGTATCAAATGCGATGGGCGGGTATGGCTAGAGGTATGCATGTCTTAGCGAAGAGAGGAGCTCCTCCAGTGAATCGACTGCCCGGTGACGCTAAGGCAGGTAAGTGGATGTCGCGAATGTGCGGGTGGATATCATGGGAGTCACGAAAGTTTACGGTACACGAGTGAGCCAGACTTCAGCAACATCTGATAAGGGTGGGGACTGGGACGAGGAAAGGCGGTACATGTTAGCCGGAAAAAGAAGTATAGGTCCCAGAGTTTGGAATGTCCGATATCGCAGCTGGGCGAATATGGCAGGGCAATACGAGTGTTGAATGAAGAAACATTGCAGACGGCAAGCGAGAACGTAAACGAGGATGCTGAGTAGAGGAGTGCTTGTCAGTTGGCCTATGCCGGCCACTGTTGCGCTTGATGCAGTGGGCGATGTACGGCGATGGGGTGGGTGTGCTCGTGGAGTGATGGACTAGTAGTAGTAGCTCGACGGTTGAGCCATGGGCCTGGCGCGAGTCCGGTCGAGCAAGGGCCGCCTCTACACGCGTTTGGCGTCGTCAGTCTGCTCGAAATAGCCGTTTCGCATGGCCCAGGCGGAGGGAGGTGTTTCGAAACGATAGGGGACCGGCTGGGAAGAGCCCTATCTGGAAGGACGGTCCGTCGCTTGGCGGGTCGAGTGCACGGCAGAGAGTGCGAGTGTGCGAGTGTGCGAGTGTGCCATGGGACGACCATCGCGGTGACGTGCACGGGCAGCGAGAAGCGAGAGGTCAGGCCAGCCAGAGTCGTCGTCGGCGACAAGTGTCGAGTGTTGCCGGAGCTGAGCGTGAGAGCCGTGGCGGGCTGGAGGGCGAGGACAGAGGCGGTCAAGTCCTAACAGCACCGTGGTCGTGGCCGTGGCCGTGGCCGGGTCTGGCAGCCGGAGCATCAGGAGACTCCAGCGACCGCGGGAAATCGTGGAAAAGCAAGCTTCAGGCCGGCGAGAGGCCGCGGCATCGGCAGAGGCAAGCGGTGGGCAGCGAGCGGTGGGCGGGCCAGGGCCGTCTAGTGGTGGTGCACTGGACTGGACTGGTGGTGGGCGACGGGCCAGGGCCCTCAGCCTCTTTCGTCTGCCCCGTCGCCCATCCCATCGCATCCATGCCGCCTGTGCCCTCGTCATCGTCTCCCGTTTTCTCCCTCGCCATCCATTCTTAATACATACTGCTCCCGCTCCCCATCCACTCTCTCCCCCGCAAAACTCTCCAAACTGTCGACACTTGCATCCTCTGTGCGCGCGGCGCGGAAGCTGTCCCTCTTCTCGCTTCGTTCGCCACCTGCGTCCAACAGTGAGTGTGCTCTCCCCCGGCCTCCCCCCACGATCTGATAAAAAAAATCCCCATCTGATAAAATCGTCACACCCATCGCCCACCACTCCGCTCGCCGTCAGCTTACCCAAGCAATTGCAAATGCACCGCTGGCGATGCAGACACAATTGAACCCGCTGCCCCCATTGAATGTGCACTCTTGCTAATCATGTCGCCCGCGTGCAGCCGCAGTCTTTGTCGCGCCGTCAAGACCCAGCCCTGCCTGCTCTCCTCTCCGCACAATGGCATCCGCCGCTCCCACAATGGAGCACAAGACCCTCCCCACCACCTCCACCTCGCACCCTAACGATCCCATACCCTCCGAGCCACAGTCTGTCCCCAAGCTCTCCGTCGAACCGCCAAAATACCGCCTGTACGTTCCTGTGCACTCTTCACCGCGCTCGTCGGGCGAGTCCATGACATGGAGCAACACCAACAGCGACGACTCCGAGGCGCCTCTCACGCCCAGCACCGAGCCCGAGCGGCCGATGTATGAGTTTGTCGACAAGCTGCCGGCTCTTCCCACGGCTTCCGTCACCGTCAACGGCCAGACGCGTCCCCGACGCGCTTCCACAACCCTCATCTCAGACAACCCCTCCGACATCCGGCGTATACTGGGCGATGGCGAGACGGCCACCAAGCTCATCAGCCAGTGCTGCGGAGGTGGTTGCTGTCTGCTCAAGACATTGGCTCCTGACACCTCTTCTTCCACCTACAAGCCCGTAGTTGTCCCAGATAATCGTGCCTTCAGAAGCCTCAACCTCCGCCTGGGTCCTCTCGCTCTCGACAGCGAGCTCACCGACACGATGCCACTGCCGGCAGTCAACTTGTCCTTCGAGTCTGTTCCATCCGATGCCACCCACGTCTCAACGGTGCACAAACATCCTCCCAAATATGTGCAACCCCATCCGCCCTATGACGTCTACTCGGCGCCCCTGTATCATGCTCGCGAGCTGACCAAGCCCGGCGCCGAGAAGAGGACGTTCCACTTTGACCTGGATGTCACTGACTATCCTGACGAAGGCGGTGTCGACTTCAAGGTCGGCGGAGCCATTGGTATCTGCCCACCCAACGCACCCGCCCTCGTAGAAGAGGTCTTCGACATCCTTTGCATTCCCAACTTCGTCCGTGACAAGCCAGTCACGCTCAAGACGAACAATGGCCGCTGGCCCACGATCTGGGGTGAGGACCAAGCCCGCGAGCTGGTCACCACGCGTCGTGAGCTGTTGACGTGGTGCGTGGACCTGCAGTCGTTTCCACCCACCAAGAACTTCCTCCGTGTCATGGCCGAGTACGCCAATGCACCCAACGAGAAGAAGATCCTCATGTACCTGTGCTCCGCCCAAGGGCAGGCTGCCTTCTGTGACCTCCGCACCACCTCCCACCTCACAATTGCCCAGCTGCTCCATGCGTTCCCGTCGGCGAAGCCCCCGCTTCCTGCTGTACTCTCCGTCCTCCAGCAGCTCATGCCGCGCTTCTACTCGCTCTCCAACGACCCCCACGTTTCGTCGGCTCGCCCTGGCCTTCCCGGAAACCGTCGACTCATCGAGATGGCCGTCACTGTCCACGAGGATCCAGACTGGCATGCCGACGGAGCTGTTCGAAATGGAGTTGGCAGCGGGTTCATGGAGCGCTTGGCACAGTCTTTTATCAAAGCCGAGAACGAAGGCGTCGACCCGCGCAGCATTCTTGACCTACGCATTCCCATGTTCCGCGGGTTGATGTCCAACCCCCTATCTCGCCGATTCGGAGGAGACGGCCCCATGGTGCTCATCGGTGCAGGTGTGGGCATGGCTCCCTTCCGCGGCTTCATCTTGAACAGGCTCAAGAACGCCAACTGCGCCAACAAGATCTGGCTTATCCAGGGCGTTCGCGACTCTATGCTTGACGAGCTCTACTCGGGCGAGCTGGGAGATCATGAACGCGAGATCAAGAAGGTTGTACAAAGCCGAAAGATCCGCACGCCTGGCCAGAGTGAAGCCAAATACGTCCAAGATGAGGTTCGTCTGCAGGCTGACATTGTCTGGTTCGTTGTCAATGCTCTCGATGGTCGCATTTTCGTCTGCGGTAGCAGCAAGGGCATGGGCGAAGGCGTCGAACAAGCTCTTATCGATGTAGCCATGCAGAAGGGAGGCATCAGCGAACCCCAAGCCAAGGAATTCTGGGCCAAGAAGAGGGAAGATGGCCAATACATTGCTGTAAGTGACCTTTACTGTCTTGGAGTATTCTCAGTATACTAATGTAAGCAGGAAACTTGGTAAATAGCCGTCTGCCCAACCGCATCGTCGCAGCCTGCGAAAGGCATGTATATACCCTCGTCATTAGCATACATACCCCCACGATTTTTTCTTATCTTTACAAGGCGTCTGGGACAAGGAGCTAGTCTAGAACAAAAACGCTCGGGCACAACTATACGATTGTACACATCCACTGGGTTGGTAATTTTGAGCCCTTCACTGTAACAAAAACTAGCATGGAGTCTGGGTATGGGCGGTATTTGTCGTTACTTGTTTTTATAAGCGTGGCTATCGTTATACCCCACGCCCTTCATACCGACTGGGGATAAAGAAATTCTGGTGTCTTTGGGCTTTTGTTTTTGTGTAGTAGTGTCGATAACATTAAAAAATTGAGAAAAAAAAAGATGAAAAAAAAAAAAACTATCCAATCCATTCACCGTGTTGTTTTAAGGCGTATACTTACTTACAGACCCCACACAGCCTTCAACAATAGAAATGCTCTCTCTCTTTCTCTCTCTCCTTTTTACTCAGTTCCCAAGCACTCATCACCGCAACAATAACAAGAAGAAGGAGGAGGAGGAGGAGGAGGCTCGGAGTCTACTAAGGAGTTTGTTTTCGGAACTCGTAGCTAGCTAGAATTTGCCGGGGGCGTTGGACTTGTGCACGGAGGTGAAGGTTTGTGTGCTTTTTTTTTTACTACTTACTTCTGCTGGGATGGAGAGGGAGAGAGAGTTTTTACGACAAGTCGGTATATCTAATGCTGTGGGAAGTATTCAGTATCCAAAAAGGTGTCACGAAGAGAGATGTAAAGGGAAGAACTGGATGATGAAGAGATAATAACACAATGTGTATGAAAAAAAATATCATCAACAACCTATATCCATCAACTCCTCGCCGTGGAGGCCAGCCCGTAAGGACGGCTCCAGGCTACTGAGCCATATTCGACATGTGCACCTGCCCCCGCCCAAATCACGTCCCTCAATTGTCCTAGATCTGCTGAGGTGCCAACTCCCACCTCTCGCCAAGTCTGTTTCCAACCTCTCTAATCCTTCTCTCAATACCCTGTCGCCCCTGGAGCCTTGTCGTCCTTCCTCAGGCTTAGGAGAAGCTCCCTGAATCGCTGCTTCTCGCTGCCGGATGCACCGCCCTTGACACCTTTGCCACTCAGGTCGACCAATTTGGCGATGCGCTCCCAGCTAGTACCGCCCGCCGTGGTGTCGTCTCTGTTCGCAAGGAACTCTTCAGCCTCCCTCCTAGTCTTTGCAACCTCCTTATCCTTCTTGTTATTATAGTTTTCATAGAAATCGTCAATGTTTTGCCGCGCCTCTTCAACGGTCTTGGCTTTGCGTTCGGCGGAAACCTCATCACGGTGCTGGATCTGTAGGTCGCGGCGCTCCCGCCACTCACGAATGACTTCAGGTTCGGGCGAATCTGACCGCACGGGTGTGAAGGAGGGCTGGGGCTGGCCGGGTAGGAATGGGAGTGTGGAACCAGTGATGGTACCGCCGGGTGCCATGTGCTAATGCCAGTTAGAAGGTGCGGACTCTGGGTAGTCCCCCGACCCCGTTGTTCATCTCACCTCGTTGGTAGTATCAATTGCGGGGAACGAGTCCTCGAAACCCATTATTTCTCCATCGCCAACATTGTTCTGATAGGAGGAATCGCCGCCCAGCAGGTCGTCGTCGCCATCCTCGACTGTAGCCACCTTGTCGTTTCCGCTGGAGAATATGGCTGCATCGTCGCCGAGTACTGCTCGCTCGCGAATGGAGAGGTCATCCTCACCTCCTGCATCGCCTACGAGGTCGATATTGGCGTTACCGCGCGCCTCAGTCTGGCCTGGAATGGTTCAGCAGCTTGCGCCTGAATCGGCACCTCCGTAACTGGCTTACCAGCATCGAACTCGTCTAATGAGGGGAATCGGTCTGCCATTGTGTGTGCGAGGGGTGCGGTGCAGAGTATACGAGTAAAAGAAAATGACAACGGAACTCGATCGTTTGTTTGGCTTGTGCGGTTTGCGGAGGTATAAGTTGTTCACGCAGCGACAGGAGGATGCGGTCAACGCTAGCCCGGCGCCAAGTTAATCCGCCCGACGGAGCTTGTCGCAAGCTCCGCTTGAGACGGTTGTTCGCAGTCCATCAACAAACCATCGCCGGCGTATCCTGTCAGGTCGATATAGTGTTATTTAGTCGGTTGTGTATTCCGAAAGGTCTACGTCCGTGATATCAAGGCTGAAGCAGTCGCATCCGAAGCGCGTGACAGTACAGTCGTTAGAAGCAAAGCTGCGCTGTGATCTCCTACTATGGCCTTCACCGAGGAAAGCCTGAGGGCGAAGCTTTCATCTATCAACGAGACCCAAGATTCGATCTCGACGGTCGGCCAGTGGATACTGTTCCACAGGTAATACTACCCAAGTTCCGCGCCTCGTGTGCGCTGGCTTGCCTGGTCCACTAGACTGGCTGGACATGCGAGCGCATAACTTCACCACAAGCCATCACAGCATCCCATATCATGTTTGACTGACCGTGATGTAGGCGATATTCTGAGAAAATAGCACAGATCTGGATTCAACGAATGCGAGAGTCTCCACCAAACAAAAAACTTACGCTTGTTTACCTAGCGAATGGTGGGCACTACTGCAATCCTGATCGCTGCGGTCACTGATATATTCACAGAAATTGTTCAACAGTCGAAGATCCGCAAGAAAGACGAGTTGCTCAGAGCATACGACCCGATTATCACCGAAGGCACCACCTTAGCCTACAAGGGCTCGAGTCCCGACACACAAAACAAGATTCGACGAGTGATCGAAGTCTGGCGGCAGCGACAGGTCTTCAGACCGCAGATTCAGGATGACATCGAGCGCTCACTCAATGGTAGGAACGTTGCTTCGTCTGCTTAAAACATGAGATTGACCAGAGCAGAAATCGACCGTTCTCGCTCGAGTCGAAAACCTGCGCTCGGCGGCTCTCTTTTCTCTGGCTCATCAATTCCGCCCGAATTAAAACCCGTGGAACCTCCTGCAACCGCAGTCCAGAAAGCTGATCTGAATGCCAAACCACTGGTAGCAGCCGCAAATCAAGATTACGAGAAGCTCACCAATCCAAATAACCCAATTCCTTCCCCGCCTATGCATGCAGCTGGTCTCGCCGCTCTGGTCAGGAAACTCGCGCAGGCCGAAAGCGCTGTCAGTGACGGAATCAAAGCTCGGAAGGACCTCATCGTCGGCCTGGAAAAGCTGCTGGAAAGCAACAAGATGAAATTGGAGCAAGAAGAGACTCAGTCCGCAGACTTGACAACACGAAAGCACGCAATCGAGAGCCGCAAGCGCGAAGTCGAGGATGCCATCTTAATGGGTCTCTCAGCAGCAGAGACGAATAAGATTTCGGCCGCGCCGCTACCAGGAGTTGCCCAAGCAGATCACGAAAGACCTAAAGTTGAAGAGCTTACTCCACCACCTATGGAGTCCTTCACACCTGTTGGTTCTCCAGCGCGGGATCTGCCAGATGCACCAGATGATGTCTTCAAGGAACCCACTGCGGCACCCGTAGAACCGGTTGCAGTTGCTCCTCCTCCAGGCGCGTCCGCTATTTCTGCCGCTACTACAGCTATCGGTCCCAACAACTCATTTCCAGGCGCGGATTTGCTCTTCAGCTTGACTCACGCTCGACCTGATGATCAGAATGGCGTGGTCGGACAAGGCACCTTCAAGAAGAGAAAGATGAGTCGCAGCGCAGCCGAGGACGAGTTTGCGGCTTTTGCGGGCGATGATGATATGAACGGAATCGATTCAAACCTTGGAGACCTCATCTAAGCTTCGAAAGGCCAAAGATCAAGGCACTTCTACTTCTTTTTGGAATACAGGCGTGGGGACGACATTATTCTGCTTTCTATGGAATCCAACGGTGCAGCAGCAACGTGTACTAATTCGGACTGGGAGTTTTCAATCGTAACATCTTCAATGACCATTCCAGACGAATGGTATATTCCACAAGGGTCTATAGCAAGACCTCAACATATCTAACAGTACCGAGGGAAGCTGGCGTAATACTACCTCCTTTGAATACAACGAGGCGTACACAGGAAAAGTACAGGACGGAGACCTTGATCATGGTTTCATGATTCGTAGATAGCATTACTGGCCTATGGTACAATGTCATACTTTTACTCGCTTAACCATGTTCTATACTTGTACGAGCGATTGTACTCGTACTCGCTCATTTACGTCCGATGCATGCTAAGAGCTTCCCGGCATCTGATGCGTCCGCTCAATCTCCTCCATGACCTTCTTGCCCTCGTCGGTCGTAGCGTCGACAACACCCTGTTCCAGACTCAGCATGCCACCATCACCAAGCTTGGCGACAATCTCTTCGGCCTCTTCTACACTCATCTTTCCGAGCACTTTGTTGACTTCGTCTAGTTTGCCGCTCTCGAGCGCCCGCTGTAGGCCTGGCGGGAACGACTCGAAGATCTGCCGCGATGCCTCTTCAGCCTCTCGTACCTGCGGGTCCTCTGCTGTCGACTCCTTGGGCGGCACGCCAATGTTGATGGTGGTGTTGGGGTCGACGGCGTGAAGCTGAATCTGCTCGACGCCTTCGGCTGATTGCGGGTTCTCTTCACGCTCTTTTTTGATTTCGGCAGCGCGGTCATGGATGCGGCGATATGTGGAGTCAACATCGTCGTTGAACAGCTTGTTCGCCTGGTGGTCTTTCGTCTGTACTCGCTTGAAGAAGAGCGCTACGCCTTCGCGTCCGCCCAGCTGTCGGCAGTACTGTAGCAACAGGCCTTGGTGAACGCACTGTTTCGCATGTTTAGGCTTGCCATCCAGCTCTGAGTTGAAAGCTTCTACGAGCAACCCATCCGTCTCTTTCTCGTTGAGGATCTGCGGGTGTGCCGAAATGAAGCTGAGGCAAGCGCCCCAGTCTCCGCGTTTGATTTCTGAGAATTTCTTGGCGAGGGGTGAGGCTTCTACTGATTCGTCGTCGATGGCAGTGCCTTCTTCGATGTCGGCATCTGCGCCTGATGACTGGCCTGTGTCGGTACGTTGTGCTTGTGGGCGTGTAGATGGGTTCAGTAGCTCAACAGAAGTGTCTTGGGTCTTGGTCGGAACGGCAGTGCTGGATTGTGCTGCTTGTTTAACATTAGAGTAGTTGAAGCCATCGTGTAAGTCGTCACTCGTTATGTGCTTCTTATCTTCCTTCTCTAGCTCGGCTAGCTTGGCCAGCAGCTCTCCTTGCAAGCCAGTCACGCGTGCTCTGTGCTCTTCTAATCCTGATATGAAAGCATCTAGTCTGTTGTCTTCCACTTTCTTCTCGTCCATTTCCTTCTTCACCTGATCTACCAGGCTGGCCATCATCTGCGGATATGTGGGCTTATCTTTAATATGCTCGTGTACTCCCTCGGGCGGTGGCGGAGGTCGGTCCTCTCCACTTGCCATCATGCCCTCCATAAGGCTCTGAAACACGAGTTGATCTGTGTTTCCCGCATCATCCTTGTCCTTGTGCGATTTGAGAGCGGTGAGCAGGCGGTCGATGCGCTCGGTGAGGCCGTCGTTGATGATGCGCTCGTACTTGAGGGTCTTGATCTGGTGGCGGCGATGGTCACGCTCTTGGTGGATCTGAGCTTGCTTCGCGCGGATGAAAGATTTCTTGTCGACGTTTGGGTGCACTTCGATGTCTGAGTCGTCGCTTAACTCGAGGTTATCCTGCCGAAATGTTAGGCACCCGTTGTAGGTGGACGACTAAGGGTCTATATGTACATACCCATTTGGAGTAGTTAATGACCATGGTGCCCGTGTGTCAGCCTAGCAGCTGTATGCGTGGTCAACAAGGACAGATTTGTAGCTGTGGTGTGCTGCTTGTTTGTTTGGAGCCGCGGGGCATTGAGGCGGATGTCATGAGAAGCCCCGCTGGCCTGTGCACAAGCTCGAACTTTCGAGTAGCGTCGACCATCACTCCCACTCCAAGACTTCGTTATCAGCATTTTGCCCGTAAGAGGGTCGGGGCGCTACTACCGAAGCACATTTCCCCGCGTCGTGGCGTTGTGGGGCTTGTATACTGCCCTTATGTACAAGTAGCTGTGCTCGCGCTCAATCACATCTTTGGAATATTCTAGCCCCAACACCATCGCAACCACGACCGCCATCATGAACGGATCGTGTGCGTGTGGGTCCGTCAAGTTCGTTACCCCAACTCCGGATCCCATGTCAGTTTACCATTGTCATTGCATCGATTGCCGCAAACAGAGCAGCTCGGCATTTGGCACGTCGGCCATTTTCCCCTTCTTTAGAGTGGACGATAACCCCAATGTCTCATACTTTTCCCGCACGTGTGATTCCGGACGACGTCAGAACTGCTATTTCTGCAACAAGTGCGGGAGCCGCATCCTACACGCGCACATTGTAGAAGGTGGAGATCCTGAAGTCGTTGCGGTCAAGGGCGGTCTTCTAGAAGGACTGGATTGGTCTCGGGCGAAACACATCTTCACGAGATCCGCCGTTGTGCCTATTCCTGAGGGCGTCGAGAGCTGCCCAGCCGAGCCCACCTTCTCTTTGAGAAAATGAGCCATTCGGGCGCATTATCTGTAATCTTGTCAAGTATACTCTCCCTTGTGCGTTGACCTCCACCACCGATAAATGAGATCACGTGCGATCTACAAGCTGAGACGTGTACTAGAATCTCGAGAATGTCCACCAATCAAAGTTGTTGATTTATGCTCATGCCAACGATTGGGTCCATGTTTCACAAATCTCCTCGCTTCGTTACCGACGACGCGGTCTCAATATAGGTTCCACTTCGCCCATGCTTCTCCAGCCCTATAACCACTGTGTCACCTGGCAATCTACTGATCCTTCACTATAAAACCGCCAACCGGAGGCTTGCCTTTTGCTACTAGTTCCTCACCCGCCGAGACGTTGCCTTTCCTCCATTCAGAAGACTATGGACTTCCAAGAACCGCACCATGTAGTCTTAGCGTGTTTCGTTTAATCTATCCACTATCCTTCATGACCACCAGCAAACAATTCATCCGTCCATGTTTCAACCAAGCGGTACCTGTGCCACATGGCGCTGTCCTTCAATCAATTCTGTTCTGTGTCATGGGGTCAATATAAACGGCTTAAGATTCTCCATGTACTTTTCAAATCGTGCAATAGAGTTGGCTTTTATTCATTCGTTTCTTGCTTCAAGTTTTACATTCGCTTCTCTTCTAAACGCCGGACCGTTCTTTTTTGTTGCCCACAATGAAGTACATTCTACCTGCTCTCAGCCTTGCTGCTACCGTTGCTGCTCACGGATATGTGTCCAACGCAACGATAGGAGGCAAAGAGTACCAATTCTATCAGCCTTATCAAGACCCGTACATGAACCCGACGCCGGATCGCGTTTCGCGACCTGTTCAGGGTAACGGTCCTGTCCAGGACGTAACGCTGTCTGATCTTCAGTGCGGCGGTTACACCGAAGGTGGTGTAAATGGCTCTTCACCCGCCAAGCTTCACGCCGATGCCGCTGCCGGGTCCACGGTGGATCTCTACTGGACTCTTTGGCCCGAGTCTCACATGGGCCCTGTTATCACGTACATGGCAAGGTGCCCGGATGCTGGATGCAACAATTATATGCCCGGCTCAGCGTAAGTTTTTCAATTCCCCTTCGTGATACTGTTGCTAATCTGGGTCATAGTGCGGTATGGTTCAAAGTGAAGGAGGAGGGCAGGTCAGGAACCTCAAACACTTGGGGTGACACTCCCTTGATGAAGGCTGGCGCCGCTGCCAGTTACACTATTCCTAGCTGTCTGAAGCCCGGATACTATCTCGTTCGCCACGAGATCATCGCACTCCATGCCGCGTATGCGTATCCCGGTGCTCAATTCTATCCTGGTTGCCATCAGTTGAAGGTGACAGGATCTGGATCCACGACTCCCAGTTCTTTGGTCGCTTTCCCTGGTGCTTATAAGGGAACTGATGCTGGTATCACCTATGATGCTTACAAAGGTTAGTAGTATTCTTGATTATGAGTGGACAAAGCTAATCCTAATAGCTACGACATATACCGTTCCCGGGCCCAAGGTCTTCACCTGCTAACAGGTTTACCCATGGCAGTAGGGCTCGCTTTGAGAGAACATTCTTTGTATATATTTGATCTACATCAGTCAATTGAGATGATGCGTACATACAACTTACGATACATTACCACATTACATTCTGTCACATTGCCCACGTCAACACTTTCACAATCCTTCGCAACTCATCCTACCCAGTCCATGGCGTAGGGTCAGACCCGTGAATTCACATACGATGCGAGGTCTGCTCTGAAAATTGGAGTGCCATTTTATATACTCTAAGAGGGGAGAGGCTCGTTTGGGTCAAGGCGAAGTCATTGGGAAGATAATTCCGACAGGGGGTAGCGAAGGAGCTGCTTCAAAGATCAACCTTGAATTGGCAGTTCAATGCATGTGGCATTTTGATTTGCGCAGAAATCCTTGAGGCGTTGGCTTGGTCTCAACCTAAATGCTCGCGAACGTGGCTGTCATCGGAAAAGGATTCTTACTCTCACGTTGCAATTGGGGCTTCCTGATTGGTCTAGCTCCGTGGCGGCGAACGCGGGATGACGGTATTATGCTGAAAGAGATACAAGTCCGAAGTGCTTGCTTCGACACGTGGAAACGAAGCAACAGGAAGCAATCAAAGAGGTCGGGGATGGTGTCTTCATTTTGCTATGGACGCGCGCGAAACCGATGGTTGCAGGTGGAGGCATGGTGCTAATTTCCAAATCAGGAAGGTGAAGTGCAGCTTATCTCCGCACATCAGCAACCACGCTGATCGTTCCTGCGTCTTGGTAGCCAGGAGCCCGGTTCTTTAAATTCTTGGGCCGCCCAGGTGCCTGGGAAGCTTGATTCTCTCGGCCTTCCTTGGACTTGGGTTCCCTTCCCGTCGCTATGCTGCTCTTCAAGTTCATTGTTACCGCGGTGGCCGTTCGGTCGGCCATTGCCTGTGAAGGGGATCACGCATGCTACGGTGAACCCGAGCACGACGTTGTCTTGACCCGCAATGTGAAGCGTATGCAACCCGACGCGCAAAATGCTACCACTCTGCCGAAGGGACCTTTAGAATGGGGACAGATTAATTTCCTCCATAGTATGTGGATTGGATCATGAGCTATGGCTATGGCTAATGCGATCCGACTAGCAACGGATACTCACGGCTGGCTCGAGGGCCATATCAAAGAACAGAATTACGGTGCAGACTGGGGAGATTTTGTCAGCTTTACCAAGTCCATGAAGAAGAAAGCCCGAAAACTTGGTGTTGATCTGCTGCTAGTCGATACTGGTGTACGTCACTTTCAATACTCAGCCAATACCAACCCCGCGCCATTGAAGGCCTGAAGTTATTGTGCGGCAGACTGACTATCATTAGGATCTCCATGACGGAGCTGGATTGAGCGACGCCACTACATTGAACGGCGAAATCTCAAATCCTATTTTCGACAATATTGACTACGACCTGCTGAGCATCGGCAACCACGAGCTATATGTTACTGAGATTGCTTATGAGACGTTCACCAACTTCTCGAAGGTGTATGGCGACAAATATCTCACTAGCAATGTCCAGATCATCAACCCAGCCACCGGCGAGTATGAGTATATCGGCTCGAAGTATCGATATTTTACCACAGAGCAAGGTACCGTAGCCCCAAAGCCAGGAAATGCCTAGTCACTAACATTTATTCAAGGGCTCCGCATCATGGCATTTGGGGTGCTTTTCGATTTTACTGGAAACTCGAATGTCTCCAAAGTCATCAAGACCGCATCCCTAGTTCAAGAACCCTGGTTTCTAGAGGTAGTGAATTACACTAAGCCTATCGATCTATTTGTTGTCATTGGACACAATCCCGTGAGAACCAATGTCTCGAGTAGCACCTTTGGAACTTTATTCAGCACGATCAGGAAAATGAGACCTGACGTGCCCATTCAAGCTTTTGGTGGGCATACGCATATTCGCGATTTTGTCGTTTATGACAACAAGGCGACCGGCCTAGAGTCAGGTATGTATGTTTTGTGCAAATGCATGCTTCTGGTCTGATGCAGCTTTTCAGGGCGCTACTGTGAAACTCTAGGCTGGCTTGCTATGTCCGGCATTAAAGGCTGCAAGGCCAAAAATCCGAAGGGAGTCCCGCACCCGACACGAAGCGCAATTCCGCCACCATCTAGTGGAACAGCGAGCGTGAAGCTCCCAAGTTCAACTTCGCCTTCAGATCTCCGCTATGCAAGGCGATACTTGGACTGGAATCGTCTAACATTTGCCTATCACGCTGAAGGGAGTCAGCGATATGCTAGCTTCGACACTCCCGAAGGCAAGCAAACCACGAATGAGATTACTACAGACCGAGCCAAACTCAACCTCACCAGCCTTTATGGATGTGCACCGGAGACTTACTGTCAGTTCTGCAAGCCTTTCTTGGCCGAGGGAAATCTATTCAAGTTGCTCCAAACCGCACTGTCCACAGTCGTAGTCAATGAGACACGAAAAGATACTCCGCGCTTGATCATCATCAATACTGGGAGTGTGAGATTCGATCTCCCTAAAGGACCGTTTACCTATGATGACTCTTTCATCGTGTCTCCCTTTAAGGACGCGTTCCAGTTCATCCCCGATGTGCCATATTCTCAAGCTTCGAAAGTTTTGGACATTCTGAACGCAGGGCCATTCCAGAAGAAGCGCGATTTATCAAGCTCCGACTTCAACTTTTCACCTATCCTTGCTGATCGTGATATCTGCATTGATCCGCCCCTTATGCATTCCTTCGAAGGTTTGCATAGAAGGTCCAAGCCAAAGGGTCGCTTAATCCGTCGCCAATCCACTGAGCCTGTCCCAGGATATACCACCACGGATGATTTCGGAACGGATGGTGATGATACAGTCCATTCCAAGATTCCTAATTACTCTCAACCAAATGACCTGCAGGCAAATGCCTCATTCCCCACGGATGGTACGACACCTGAGAAGGTTGATCTTGTCTTCCTCGACTTCATCGCTAGCTACATTACCGATGCATTGAATCAACCCGATGTTGGCGGAAGCTACTCCGAGGACGATGTCATTTACTATATGGACAAGAGCTTTACTACGAATAGTTATCTGCCAGCATATGCGAAAATTGCTTGGCAAGACAATGTACCCAATTGTCCCGTTGGTGCAGGAATCGGAAGCACCAAGAGGGCCGTAGCTGGTATCAGTTGAGACAAGATGAAAAAATCATGACCATTTTATAAGAATATAAGGGCTGTTTTTCAACCAACAAAGCATCCTACAATTATCTTGCTCATGCTCTTAGGCCGCGCAACCTCCACTTTTTGTGAGCTTTGTCAGCAACCTATGGCTGCATTGTGACCTGGGCATTCCAACGCGCGTTGTCGCTTGACGTGTCAACAGCCTTCTTCCAATCGCTATAACTGAAATTTCCCTCACTCTTCACGCCTCCCCGCTCACCGATTTTTAGAATGCCGACCTCAACCATCTTGATCAAAGCCAGGATTTCACTTCTGCCGTACATCCACTTTCCTTTGAGTACCAAATCCCTGTGCACCACCGTATTAACAGGAATCGAGATATCCTCGCGGATACCTCCCATGAGACTCACTCTTCCGCCGTGCTTCAGAGTTTCGATGCATGATTTGATCATAGTCGATTTAGCGGCTGCCGGAGGGGAAATTTCGAACACAGCATCGATTGGTCCTGTTGCCGCTTTCTTTAGTTCTGAAATGTCGTTTTGGACGTTTTCGGTAATCTTGACCGTCTTTATACGGCCTTGGAATTGATCCGCCAGCGCTTGTAGATTCTTCTCGTTCCTTCCCATCGCGATGACTGAAGCACCCATAGCGATGCAGACGGCCACAGATGCACCTCCAAAGCCGCCAGTCGCAGGTGCTACGATTATCGTTTCACCAGCTTGGAGATTGATGTCTTTTAATCCACCATATGGCACGAGGTACCTGCACAGTGAAGCGAGCTCCGTCTCTTTATACCCCAACTCGCCAATCAGACGATCTTCATTCAAAGGGAACACAACTTCTAGTGGGACACGTGTATACTCCGCAAAAGACCCATCACGCCACACATCCCTCATCAACTTCTGAGACCCTTCGCTGAATCCACCTGTTGCACCATGTAGGATGATATCCTCTGGATTGTCGCGGCTGTGAATCGTGCAATCAACATACACGAGCTGGCCCTCCTTAAGAAAAGTTGAATCAGGACCGAGAGCTGCGATTCTGCCTATTGCGGTGGTGCCTAGGACTATTGGGGTGACGTAGGCATATTTCCGGGTTCCGTCAATGATTTCTCGCGCGTAGGAGACGACAGGGACGGCGACGACCTTTATGACTGCACTGCCTGGGACTGCCTCGGGGACTGGAATGGTTTTGAGTTCGAGAGGCTGAGCGTAGACGCTTTGGACTAGTGCGGTCTGGGTCTTGGGGAGTGTTGAAGCCATTGTTGTATTACAAGATATTCTAGGCAGTTCTATTAGATTCAAGCGAAGCAACTAGTTTTGAGATGCCTAAGAGTCTGGAATTTGGATATTTATCCTCATTCATCTTCATCATACATCGTACTAAACGTGTGGTTGTACTCTGTGTAGTCCCTGGTTATCTCCTTAGAATCCGCTAAGTCCGATCTTTTCTCCTTCAAGAGACACCGACTTTACAGCGCGATGAGGTGAGCCATTGCCCCGCAGACGGAGAGTCGGTACTTGAAGGAACATTAATCTTGCCGAGGCACGGTTGATGAGCGAGCATGGGGATAGGGGATTAGGGGATTAAGATGTGTCTGGGGAAGGTACGTAGAAGTCTCCTACAGCCGTGGTTTCTGCATTTACTCACTTAGGAGACCCAAATATAGTGATTTTATTGATGATCGTAAGTTTCTGTTTGCTTTTATTTTGTTAATGCTAATGGCAAACATGTGGGTGTGATTCCGTTCAATTTTTTCCACCACCATTTTGCCGACAATATACCTTCCCAACAGCTACGGGAGCCTTTGCCTCTTGATTTCTTCACTGTGAATACGCGTTTTCGGTTGCATAATAAACTTACTTTATCATTCCCCTCATACATTACTCTCAGGCTCGGGCTCCCATGTTGCAATCCAAGCCGCCGCGGTAATTGCTAGCCACATCACAATCCAAGACGTCCCAACACCCGTTCCAGGAATGAAGAAGAAAGCACCAATTAGAAGAACAACATGAATGACTGCCGTTCCAAGCAGAAACACGTCAAAATGCCATCGGCCCTACAAACTTTCTGTTAGCAATCTCTCTTAATTTCCGCTCAACGCAGTGATCCTACAATCCTAGCCCCAAGAACCCTCCTATATCCCTTCGCCTCCCCAATCGTCGCTAGCGCCCACGCGATGAACAGGAACCCAATGATCGCCAGAATGATGCCTACAATGATGCTCACTAGCCGACCACCATAAGCATCGTACACAATCGCCAGAGCGGACATTGCGGTACGCAATCCAAGGATGGTGATCATGCAGATGCGCCGGGCTAGGACTGCTTTATCGGAGGTTTTGAGGCTGAAGGAGGAGAGACTGAAGGACCAGCAGCTGCGCATGCCAGGACAATTGCGCTGTTTCCATGTTTGACCTGCGGTCGCTTGTGTCCTGGGTGGGAGGTCGGTTGGAAATGTGGTTGGACCGGCCATGGTGAGTCAAGCTTAAGACGAATTGTGTTGCTTGGAGAGTGGAAGCCTGCTGGGGAGAGTGTTGTGAAGGTTGGCGTTGACCAGAAGTTAGGATTGTTCAACGGGCGCACGTCGCGGTGTTTTCCTTCGCTTTATGTCCTTAGTGAAAACCAGAGGAGCGCAAGTCCGATTGAGAAGTAGGATGAGGCAGGTGTGTCGGAAATACGATCGAATGATTAGGCAGCGAGGCGAAGTATATGGTAAGCTAGACGTCGA
Organism: Periconia sp. TS-2; assembly: GCA_030378425.1. Taxonomy (NCBI): domain Eukaryota; kingdom Fungi; phylum Ascomycota; class Dothideomycetes; order Pleosporales; family Periconiaceae; genus Periconia; species Periconia sp. TS-2. Next base: position 120,159 of record JASNQO010000003.1, on the reverse strand, counting down.
CTCATTATAGGCCAACCAGTGGGGCAGAGCAGAATACGGTGTTTCAAACTCAAAGCACCCACTGTGTATCCAATCGTAACAAGCGAAAATAGCCCCATTATCCGTGCCACAGGTTAGGGACTCTGTTGTTGGAATTGGAACCGCATCCTTCGGGTGGCGGTGCAGGCGGCCTGCTTCTGATACCAAGAATCACAATTTCGTCGCTTACACTTGGCCTTTGAGGTCATCACGTGTCTGATGAATCCAGGCGTATTCCTCCAACATCAATGTACCAATAGTCGTTCCAATATGCTGCTCTATCAAGGAAAAGGCCGTAAGCTATCGGGCTAGCGTGATAAAGTAAGCCCCCGCTTCCGCCCTGCGACCTCACCTTATAAAGACCCTCGCTTCATTATCACAACGTCTCGATTGCACATCCTGAGAGAGAGCAAGTCAGCTACATACTGTTGCAGATCTGTGCTGAGAATTGTGTTGTGAGATACGAAGATATCAAGGCCACTAGGAACTCGCATAATGGCTAATAGAGCTGCTTTCCTAGAAGAGGAGAAAGGCGCCTTCGTGGTGCGCGATACAGAGAAGGGGGAACCAGGGGAGGGGGAGGTACTCGTTAAGGTATGTGAGATCAGGCTGCGAGAAACGTAGTGAGAAACATGATTCGGGGGTATCTGACTGGATATATAGGTCCATGCTGCGGCCATACAGCCTGCTGACGAAAAAGTTGCTAAATATTCTGTTATCAAGATGGAGTATCCCTGCGTCCTCGGAAGTCCCGTTGCAGGAACAGTTGAGTCGCTTGGTCCCGGTGTCACCAAGGTCAAGGTCGGTGAACGCGTTGTCTGTGGGACGAAAGTTTTCGTGCATAAGAAGATCAAGTATGGAGGTCTCCAGCGGTTTACTGTAGTGGATGAGTCGGAGGTCGTTGAAGTAAGCATAATGCTGTCATCTCCTCTGAACGATCTTGCTGATATGCTTTGTAGATTGGTGATACTGATTTCGCAAAAGCTGTTACGCTTGGCTCCTATACACCTCCTGGCGCGCTTTTTGGCGATGGCACGCTGAAGATGCATCGCCCATCCATCCCAGCTTCGCCTCTCCCTGCCGAAGAGGCAGGAAAGAAGATTCTCATTTGGGGTGGATCGTCAGCCATGGGATCTCTTTCCATTTCTTATGCAAAGCAAGCTGGATACACTGTCATTAGCACCTCGTCCCCTCATAACTTCGATCTCCTCAAATCCATGGGCGCAGACTATATATTCGACCATAGTGATCCAACAACCATTGAGAAAATTCGCGACCTCTTCCCTATCGACTACTGGTTCGACACGATCTCACTTGCGTCAACTATAAATACTCTTATTAAGATCCTCGCGCCTGAAGGAAAGCCAGTCACAAAAGCGCATATCCTAACGCTGCTTCCGGCAGTCATGTATGGAAAACCTGATCTTCCTGAGGGGATTACAACACAGATGCATTCTTTTTCAACCCACGCACCTGCAAATGCAGAATGGAATAAGTGGGCTCTCTCTCGCGGTGGATTCCTCGAGCAGGGCATCAAGGCTGGAGTAATAAAGGGCGTACCCCCGCTCGAGCTTGGCGGCCTTGACAAGGTTTCTGAAGGAATTGAAAAGATTCATAAGGGCGTGAGTGGTACAAAGGTAGTTATTGATCCTTGGAAATGATCTGTACTGTACTACACTAGCTTTCAAGGACGCTCTGTATTCGACATTGCCGAATTACCGGAATGGGACAAACCGGGGTAGTATCTACGCCCCACAAACAAGGAATAACAAACTCCGCAAAAGATTATGCAATTTCTGACGTCTCTGACGCGTCTACCAATCTGAAAGTGCAATTTCACACCTCATCTTAGTAATGGTGTGGAATTCCGCAGCTAAATCACGTGACAGAATTGCTTGATAATTACACCATTCTTCAGGGAATACTGCATAAATAAATGAATGTTGTGTAACTCTCAGCCCCCCATATGTTTCTTTCTACATGTTAAATACTTCCAGTGTGCAAAAGTATCTGAACATGGCTCTTCCGAAAACGTACCGTGCCTTTCGCCGCTCTAAACTGCCCTACCCTCTTTCTCTCGTTCCCTCTACCGAGACGTTACCAGAAACTCTGAATGACCATGAAGTTGTTATCAAAATACGTGCGGTATCCCTGAATTACCGCGATGTTGCCATGCTTAGCGAGGGAAAATACCCAGTGCCGGCTGAAGATGGCGGGGTAGCCGCATCCGACTGTGCTGCGGAAGTAGTAGCTGTAGGGAACAACGTTAAGGATCTACAAATCGGGGATCGCGTGGCACCTACAGTCAGCCTATCACTCTTGACTAGCGGTTTGACTGGCGAAGAGAGAGACGCCGATATAATTTCGCTAGGTGGAAACGGTCCAGGATTGTTGAGAGAGTATGCAGTATTTGAGGATAAGCATTTGGTGAAGCTACCCCGACATCTTTCGTGGGAAGAGGTACGATATTCAATGGCTTCGAGGCGAAAAGATCCTGGGGCTTTGACTGATCCGAATTCCAGGCGTCGACGATTACGGTTGCTGGAATATCGTCGTGGAAAGCGCTAGACGGGCTTAGAGGGTTGACGCAAGGTGCTAGTGCACTATTGCAAGGTAAGAAAATCCTTTACGTCATCGTAATTGAGCTTTACCGATGAAATTAGGTACTGGTGGAGTGAGCATGTTCACCCTTCTTCTATGCCTCGCTGCGGGAATCAAACCGATCATCACCTCATCCTCAGATGAGAAGTTGGAGAAGGTCAAGCAACTCAGCCCTGAGATCCAAGGTATTAATTATAAGAAACATCCAGATACTGCAGAAGAAGCACTACGACTCACTGGTGGGAAAGGAGTAGATTATGTGCTTAACAACGCTGGGCTGGTTTCGTTCCCTTCTGATTTACAAGCTTTGCGTAAACTTGGAGGTATCATCGCATTTATGGGATTCTTAGATGACACTAAACCCCAATGGAACCCTGAAGTTCTTTTCTCGCTCATCATTAAAGGAGCTAGAATTCAGTAAGTTAGCTTTTCTTAATGCATCGTCGTCAACGAAGCCTTTGACTAATTGCCATATTTAGAGGTATTCTAGGTGGATCCAAGGAGGACTTTGAAGCTCTGAACAGATTTCTAGAGGAGAAGAAGGTCCGTCTAGATCCACTCATCGACAAGGTTTTTGCCTTCGAAGATTCACCTGCAGCTTTCGATTTTCTAGGATCGGGGAAGCATTCCGGAAAAGTTGTTATCAAGCTGTAGTCGACAGGCGATTTGACTCTTAAGGGAATATGATTGATGTTATCAAATCTTGTCCTATGTACATTCCAGATTCCCAGGAGGATACTATACCAAATTCCACTCATCGTCATTAGGATCGTTTCGAGTATTGTATTTACATACGTCAAGTGAACAATCTAGAATCATCACACTGACACAATTTTTGAGACTGGCTCAGAGAAGAGTTTCACCATTACCGCCATCACACTCGGTGACGTTATCATACAAAGAGGTCACCGGCTTAAATCGATCTGCTGCCATTGGTCGACTATTCGAACGCTAAGCTGATCTACACCTACGTTAGGGGCGGGAGCAGCTCTAGCGTTAGGGTCGACCTCGAGAAATTGGAACTGTAACCTAGAACCTCAACCATAGAGCGGCTACCCCGCATCCAGATGTATAGCAAGATCTAGACTATGCACAAGAATGCGCCTTTCCGATTATTCGGCAACATGGACGCTATGTATACGTGCGGGGCTCTTCAAATTGCGAGGAGTCTTTAAAGAGCGGTTGCGTGCCCATCTTCTAGGCGGATCAACGATTTGTGCTCTTATCCGACTCACATCATGAACGGAACCAAAATTGCCTGTCCAGTTGGGCATCATAGAATTGAGAATATTCACAATGGCAAGGTCGCCAGCGGTACGATCAAAGCTGGTGGGCAGGATAATCCTGCCCCAGGAAAGTATTTGAAGTGGGATGGGGTTGAAGAGATTCAACCAGGAGAGCGGGAGGAAATACAGGCTGTATCAGATCAGTTCAATCGTTTTCAGATGATGAACTTCAATGAGCATATGCACTGCCTTCGCGGGACTCATCTCAAAACTCAAGGTGTAAGTCTTAATTCCTTTGTCAGTAGTCATACTAACCGTCGAATTGTAGTGTGTCATGGGCAAATTCATCGTTCATGACAACCTTCCATCCCATCTTGCCCAGGGTATGTTTGCTAAACCAGGCGCATACGATGTCATTATGCGCTATTCCTCCCTCACACCCAAAATTGTACCAGACAATGTACCTGCCCCTAGAGGTATCGGGATGAAGATATTCGGCGTAGAAGGTGAGAAACTCTGGACAGAGGACAAGAAGACGCAGGATTGGACCTTCAACAATTATCCGATCCTTGAATTGCGAGATCCTAAGACAACCCATGATATCGTGGACTCTCTTGAGAGGAATTGGGACGATCTTTCTACGTTTGCAGATGAGCAGTCAAAGCGCGTCGATGCCGACGTTGCGACTCTTGGTAGTCAACTGCCTCGTCATCACAGTAAGTGTTAAGCTTAGTATTCGTCGTGATTCAGCGTTAGTCTAATAGTTCTCTTAGTGGTCGCTATGCCTGAGTACTCACAATCTGCGTATCGCTTCGGAGACTATGTCGCAAAGTTCGGCGTCTTTCCCCTAGGAGAAGAACAAAAGAAGCTCGAGGACATCAACATAAAAGATTCGGACCCGATCAACGTCATCTCGCAGGAACTCCGCAACTTCCACATGAAGCATCAAGTCACATATTCGTTTTGCGCGCAGTTACTGCAGGACCTCGAGGAACAACCGATTGAGGATATTGGGATCGATTGGGACATGAAGAAATATCCTTTCGAACAGATCGCGACGCTAGAATTCCCACCACAGGATTCTTGGTTGCCTGAATTCAGAGTCTGGTGGGACGATCGTATCACAGTCAATAGCTGGCATGGCCTAAAAGTTCATCAGCCGCTAGGAAGCACGAATAGGATGAGGAGAGTAGTGTATGCTGAGAGTAGGAAGTTGAGGCTCAGGGTCAATGGTTACAAAGATTACGTCGAGCCTGTCGGTCTAAACGAGGTCCCTGTACCTATTCCAGCACCGCAGTTGCCATTGAGGCACCAGAACGCTGTGCAATCGGTTGGAGCTGCCTGAAAATATTTAGCAAGCTCTTATTGTATCTTGCGCCTATCGAATATAGATCCATTCTGCGGTACATATCATTGAATGTACTTTTGCAGGAATTGTCGCTCAATTGCACTAAGAAGTGGTCGACCTCGGCTTCCATTGTACCTGACAAAAGTGTGCTGAAAACTGTTTTTTTTTTGATTCTCGGGCGAGTTAAATAGTCGGGGCCGTGGCTTCACATCAAGTGTAGAGAATTGATGGGTTGTAGACTCAGTGTCAGCCTACCTAAAAATAGCTACTAAAACGTATCTAGATCATCGTCCTCAAGGAATTACAAAGAATTTTTAGAAACTTTTCAAAAATGTATCAAGGAAATGTCCCAGATGGAATCATGCTCATCCGACTATAGGATTGGTAAGTTGAATAGAGGTTAATGCTCATTTCTCAGTACACCAACATTGATATGATCAGTCGACAACTGCAATCCCCCAGTTACACGGTTTTACTTGCGCGTCTCTAGATCTCCCTTGATAGCCTGATTGTAAGACTTTGTGGGGGTCAATTCCATCGGTCACCAAGTTCGTGTTCTAGCACTCAAAAGTAGCCTCGGATGTGACGAAAAAGCCTACACTGCAGAAAGTGAACTGTGCCGCAGCGCTACGCCCGGGACATTCGGGGCTTGTACACATACCATCTGCTGGGTGCAACTTCGTGGCTCGCTTGTTCGGCCTGCCGCATATGTAGTGGCGTGTTGCGCTACTGCATCCAGCTCTCCTCGCACTCCTGTTTTGCTGAAAGTCCTTCTACAAGAGCTCTCTCATTCGTAGAATTCCTGATCAAGAGAACCCCAACATATGCATGCCACGCAATAGATAATGGGGTCGTTTCAGAACCTCTTTGCGAGGTGCTGTGCCACATAGTGATGATAAGGTCGATTAAGCGAGGACTAGCGTGCTCATGCACCAATCCTCTGGCGCTTAACAGAGACACCAGATCAACGCTGGACGAATTTATCCAGCGCTTATATGTTGTTTCGACAGTGGCTAACTGCTTTCAGCGATCGATTTTGCCGACACTTGAATCTTTGGACCTATCATGATGATCCGAAGAATTTCATCCCCTGACTTGACATGCTCACTGCGCTTAGATCTCGCCATGATATGCAATGCAAGCGGCCATTGCGCTCGTAAGGAACGTGCGCACGGCTGACTGGCACTCGTGATGTTCGATATTTACTCACAACTACGCCCTGCACATGCCAAACATTCTACAGTTGCCATCTCATTGTTTCTGATTACATTTTGCGCCGCCAATTAAGCACTCTGCCCCCTTTGTACTGCACAATCCCCACTTTATTGAAAGTTTAACGTCGGGGAAGTGGAGTCTTCAGTATAAGCTTCCGGTTGCATTGTTCAATGAGTGACCATGGCTAAGAGTCATCTCCCTCTCAATTGGTCCGCGACTACGCACCGTCCCCGTCCCATCTATCTCAATAGCAGCGATGAACGAAGTCCGTCAAACCCCAAGTCTGAGGGAACACCCTTCCGAAATCAAACTGTTCCAATCCTCAAGTTGGAAACAACGCATCCCCAATCCAGACTTCAAACCCCTCGTCCTGCCTTTCAACTTGATCCTGAAGGAAGGCCACAGGTGCGATTTCGTCGGAACGCCTTTTCTCCGCTTTCTCCCTCAATTACGAAGACCGCCGGACTGAAGACACCAGACTCTCGACCTGGCCCTGATACAAGCCCAATAACGCCTGGAACGGTGGAAAAAGGGGGTGAAGGAAGGACAGAGACAGATGACATCCAAAATGCTACAAATTTTGCTCAACGCATCGAACAAAAGCTGTGGAAGTACAGTGGCTCTAAAAATGTTGTTAAGAGATGGCTACTCGAGATCATAAGCTGGTCAATCAGCGCTTTGTGCATGGCCGGAATTATAGGACCACTAATTTTCTACGAGAACAAACGAATACCGAATTGGCCTATTGGCATGACATTGACGGGCTACATCTCGGTCTTATCAAAGGTTGCATCTGGTGCGCTCCTTGTGCCTGTATCTGAAGCTCTTGGACAGCTTAAATGGAGCTGGTTTCATGGGAGCGCTTCTAAGAAGATGTGGGATTTTGAGATCTTTGATAACGCATCAAGAGGACCCTGGGGATCTCTTCTCCTGCTTATGCGTACTAGGGGGAGATCTCTAGCAGCACTCGGCGCTGCTGTGACTTTGTTTGCGCTCCTTTTAGACCCCTTCTTCCAACAAGTTATCGAATATCCTGAACACTGGATCCAAGAAGGGACGGGCTCTCTTCCTAGAGCGATGAGCTATGCACCCTTTTCGAACGGCAAACAATATAAAGTTGGTCGAGAAAACCTAGAGGTTGATCCAGACTTCATCTCAGCTTCATACCACTACTTTTATGAGAATGGAACTCCACCAATAACTTTTGGTAAAGGAGTAAGAGCTGAAATCCCAGTCTCATGTCCGAACAGAAATTGCACCTGGCCGGAATACGAAACTCTCGGTATATGTAACCAATGCGAGGAGGCTTCTGATCGTCTTGAGTTCAAATGCGTCTATGCCACTCTTGATTGGGTCCAGGTTCCCGACATGAATAGTACCACCACCGAAGCCATATATCCTAATGGAACCTCGTGCGGATGGTTCATGAAAGGAACAGATGATCCTATACTAATGACTGGCTACAACGTCGATCAGAATACTCCTCATTCTGGAGAGATCCTAATAACACGCTCTCAACCTATGTACGACGTTTTCACCCGAGAGACTATACCTGGATATACTGCCAAACTCAATAACAGTCGAAATCCAATAGCGCATAGTCTTATTGTTTCTGGAGGGGGTTTAAACAATATTCAACGAAATGAGACTCCGATTGCCCATGAATGTATCATTTCGTGGTGCGTGAAGACCATGCAGTCAGTGTATTCCGAGGGAGCCTACACTGAAAAGGTTATCAAGACTATCACCAACAATACACTGGTACCTCTGCAATGGGAAACGTTTCAAACTTACTACGCCGACAATGCAGAAATGTCTGGCACAGACTACTTTTACAACGAAAACATCACAGTGGTGGGGGATAGTGGAACTGCATTTCATGTCGACAATGGCACACACCTGCTCACAGCATCCCTATTCGACGATATTTTCCCTTCGGTCTACACGTTGATCAACAGTACGGACGTGGGGGACGCCATGCTACGTTACCAACAGTATATTACTTTCGGACCTGTGACCCGGAACCTGACTTATAATCCTTACATGCACGACAACATTACGCATCATTTGAATAACCTGGTCACCGCGTTGACGAATCTATTAAGATCATCAACTGATACGATAGAAATGATGGTTGGCCCAGCGTACAATCAAGAGAGCTTCGTAGATGTTCGTTGGCCATGGCTCTCACTCCCCCTTGCTTTGCTTGGGTTCACTTTTATCTTTTTAGTCGCGACGGTCATTCGGAGCTCACTAGAGTCGGAGCATATTGGTGTGTGGAAGACGTCAGCCATCGCAATGCTTCTCTATGGCCTGCCGGACGAGATGCAGAAGCGGCTTACTTCATCAAAAGGTGGCAAGACACCACGGGATCAAGCGAGGAATATTAAGATCGTGCGAGACACTAGCAGAGGTTGGAGGTTCTCGGGCACCAATCCTCCTCCTTCGCCCCCTCCCCCTCCTCCTGCATCACCACCTCATCCTGGGCCTCGTCATGCCACAATATGACAGGACTAGCTTCGCAGATTTCATTCATAATGTCCAATTTTCTCTTCGATTTGTCATAGTCTCTTGGAAGCGTTCTTGTTTCTTTGTAAATGTAAATTTGATTTGTAATGCATATCTAAGATCTCAGCGATCCAGTCCATTAAGTTGGCACGCACAAATTGATCATACAGTGAACACTCACATTGAAAATATGGACAGGCATAATTTCTCATCACGATGATTTGGGAATTCCAATCTGCTTGATTCATTGGCACTGTGAAATATGGTGGCCCTTGATATGTCTCTAGACCCGCTTAGTTGTGCTTCCCATCACCCGTGCTCACTCTCCGTTCATCCTCGTCTCTTAAGGAGACGAAGAAAAGCTAAATAAATAGGAATCACAGAAAGAGTTTTCTACATAAAACTCATTGGGTAAGTTTGATATATCGAAAAGATGGAACCATCAGATTCCCAACACTGTGGAGGCACTCCGAATCATTGTATGTTAGCCTGAACTAGTTCGTGCCTTTGTTGCGCTTTATTTAAATCTTATGCTGAAACATCCTCTGCGCTACTGAGCAAATACGTTTTGAGAGGAGAATTCCGGCAATTCCGTTAAAGAGACGAGACGGTTGACCATTCAAAGAGCAAGTTTCAAACGGATCTAGAAACTCTAACGAAGGATCAAGAGACGTCGGAGTAAAAGGGGTCCCACGCTCTCGAGCTAGGGTCAACTGGAACATTATTGTATGTCATACACAGTACATTGCTCCCGTCAGGGTTCAATTAATCCTCCTGTGTAGGAACGTCATTTTATGTGGCATTATTACTCGTTGCACTTAGCAGCTACTCGTCTCGGTCTTCACCTGTACTTCTATCTTCATTTTATCCGTAAATGCACGTTTCTGCATGAACAAAGTTTCGGCATGGCCACGTTCGACGCTGCACTCTAGATACACGCGTTGTGCTCCTCTCACAATGTTTCAATCGCCATCTCTTCGCACATCCATGCGCTCACTTCCCGTGCGTGTCACTTTTAGGCTGCTGGTGGGTCGCGATCTAAACGCCACAGCCAATGCCCAGGCTGTAGGAGGGTAAGGGTGCCTTAGCGCGATGCAGAGACAGGGCGCTTAGATTTGCTTAGCGGACCAAAAACACACCGATCGATCTGCTCACCACCTACTCACCAACTCCCCATCCACATGCCCGCGGTCTCAGCCTTATCAGATGCCTTCTCGAGGATGAACTCTGATTTGTGTAGGTCTTGAAACCGGAGACTGCGCCTCTCTTGCAGGGGCCACGAGATGGTTTCAACACTCTGTCGTAGCCGCCGAAGACGCTGTGCCACATGGCTTCATTAACCCGAGTGGGAAAAGGCCAAGAGGCTAACGGGACAATAGGTACATACCCTGGCGCCTACAGTAAACCCAACTTCGGGCGGATCATCCTGGCGCCTACATCACGCCTCTGTAGGGACCGATTGCTTTCTGCGGCGTAATTTGCCGCCTTTTGCACCTTCCTACCTATCCCCAACGTTGATATGGTCAATTCAGGCCCCTCAACATATGTAGCTATGCGGCGTAGGCCTCGCCGTGAGTGGCGGTCTCTAGTGGCCATTACCTCTTCGTAAAACCTGCGAGCGCCTGCTCAGTAACAGTGGTGTTTGATATCCATTAATAGCTACACTTGTTTATGCCTAGAAATCTACAGTTACCATATTATCGAGCCAAGTACCGCCTTTTTGTCACTAGTCGAGCATTCTATTTCCTTTCGATTCACAAATTTGTCTGTGTTGAAACAGAACACTAAGCAAGCGGGTCAGTCAGGACTGGCACTCTGCTTGTGTCTCATCGATAGACCATGTCTAGACTACCAGTCTCCCCAATCTGGTCTTCCAACGCAAACATACCCATTTATCTCGATACTGGCGATGACAAGCAACCCTCAGAGTCTAAACGAATTTCCGAAAATGCATGTCCAACCTGCGAGACCAGTTCGAGAGACCAGCCAATTCACTGTATCTCGATTACTTCACCAGCTCCACCGTCATACAGTTCGATCTCCTCCCAGCCTCCCGCCTCGGGGAATCTAGCTGTACCTGTGCTTAGACTCGAAACACCTTATCGTTTGTCTAGGCCCGAGCCTCCGCGTCCTGCCCTCCACTTTGATCCTGAAGGTAGGCCACGCCTACGGTTCCGTCGAAACGCCTTCTCTCCTCTTTCTCCTCAAACCATATTGGAAGAAGACATTGATTGGAGCCGAAAAAGTCACGTGGGACTTGGGATTCCGGACGCCCAATTCAAGCCTGATGCGAGCCCGTTGACGCCTGGTACAGTAGAGAAAGACGGCGTTGAAAGAACAAGTGGCATGCCAGGGGCGTCGAATTTTGCACAACGAATCGAGCAAAAGTTATGGAAATATAGCGCTTCGGGTAACGTCGCAAAGAGGTGGCTTCTAGAAATAATCAGCTGGTCACTCAGTGCTTCATGCATGGCTGGTATTATCGGGATGTTGATTTTTTATAAAGACAAGCGTATACCAACTTGGCCCCTTGGCTTAACGTTGAACGCTTATATTTCCGTTTTATCAAAAGTCGCCTCTGCCGCCCTCCTCTTACCTGTTTCGGAAGCCATCGGGCAATTAAAATGGAGTTGGTTCCAGGGCTCAAACTCGAAAAAGATGTGGGACTTCGAAATTTTTGATAATGCTTCTAGGGGACCCTGGGGCTCTCTCCTTCTCCTTGTGCGAACCAAGGGTCGATCTTTGGCAGCGCTTGGTGCCGCTGTAACTATATTTGCGCTCGCTCTGGATCCATTCTTCCAACAAGTTGTCCAATATCCGGAGCGTTGGCGAGTCCAGGAGAATTCGCCTGGATATCTTCCTAATCCGACCACTTACGAACCAGCCCGATCTGGGAAAGAGTACCGCATGGGCCAAGAGTCCCAGGTCGTCGATCAAAGCATGCTTGGGTCTATGTCTCAGTTCTTCTACAATAATGGAACTACGCCAATATCTTTTGGGAAAGGTGTAAGAGCTGAAGTCCCACTCACATGTCCATTTAGTAATTGTACGTGGCCCGAGTATGACACCTTGGGTGTCTGTAATACCTGTGAGGATGTCTCTAATCTTCTTGAGTACAAATGTATCAATAAAACTCTTGACTGGATTCAGGTTCCAGGTGTGGATGAGGAGACTGGGAACAGCACTTTTCCTAATGGGACTTCATGCGGGTGGTTCCTCAAAGCAGATGATCCCATTCTTATGGTAGGCTACGAAGTCGGCGACAGTCCACACAAGGGAGAGATTTTGATAACGCGTACTCAACCCCTCTACGACGTTGTAACCCGCGAACTATTGTCCGGATACCCTTCTAAGCTCAACAATACTCGCAACCCACTGGCACACGTGGTCATCTCCTCTGGACAGAGTCTGGCCCACATAGCACGAAACTCTACACCAATAGCTCATGAATGTATTATTTCATGGTGCGTCAAAACCATGCAATCTAGCTATTCAGATGGTGGCTATTCTGAGCAGGTCGTTAATACCCACACCAACGGCACACTAGGCACTACACCATGGACAGTATTCAACTTCTCAAATGGAAATCCTATTTTTGACGGCCAGTACTATGTTTATCTCGAAAATATCACCATAAAGAGCGAAAATGGAACTACGTACAACCTCAGCAATAGCACACACGTCTCTACGTTAAGCTTATTTGACGAGGTTTTCCCCTCCTACTACACACTCGCAAACAGTACCGACATGGGCGATGCCTTATTGAGATATCAAGCATATAAAGCCGCCGCGCCTCCTACGCGGAATATGTCCTATAATCCCTTCCTATACAACAATATCACGACACACATGAACAACCTAGCAATCGCAATGACGAATGTGGTGCGCTCATCGAGCAATACGGAGATGGTGGCTGGCACAGCATTTGATAAAGAGAGCATCGTAGATGTTCGATGGGCTTGGTTGGGGCTTCCTCTTGGTATGCTTGGGCTGAGTTTTGTCTTCCTGGTTGCAACGGTGATTCGAAGCTCAATGGAGCAGGAACATGTAGGGGTGTGGAAGACATCTGCTATTGCTACCCTTTTATATGGTCTCCCTGATGCTATGCAAAAGAAGATTACATCTTCTTCCATAGATAATGGGACGCCGCGCGCGAAGGCGAAAGAGATGAGAGTCAAGTGGCTCCCTAGAGCAGGATGGAGGTTTTCAGGTAACGTCACATCTCCGGCTTCTCAGAAACCCCGGCATACTCCTCCTTCTCCGGAATGGATTTGAATACAGTACGCACAGCCTAGTTAGTTGATGCAGTTAGCGAAAGTCAAGATTTATGTAGTCTGGAGGCGTTCTTGTAGTAATGTTAATTCGTAATAGATGTGCAAGGGCTTCCTTCGTTGTGAGCTTCTGTTCCAAGTTCTGTAAACAAAGTCATACTGCGGTTATCGCCATCGTCATAGAGATCGCGAGTAACATAGCTGACGTCCGAAGTGCTTTGCACGTTGCGCATATGCACATGGCTGCTTGTGATGTAAACCGCTAGGGACAAGATTAATGCGAGAGATACGAAATCATGATACGTATACTGCAAAAGATATTTCAGACTAAAGACACGCTCGTGAAGACGGAACTTTCTGTGTTGGCTACTAGTCTACGTAAAGTTTATCTTCGTTCATTTTCATTTTCATGCCACTACCCATCCTCCTAGTTCGATTCGATTTCGTTCCCGGGGAAGAAGTCTAAGAAGCTATGCCACGATTGGATGATGAAACAACTACCTAGACTAGCTTGTTATCTCTCGAAAGGCCTACAGAAAAGAGCCCCCTCACTTTTTATAGAGGCTGGCGTGCTGGAATGTTGCCTGCGCTATTGAATCCACGCGTTTTCAAAGTCTCCACAAACCCAACGACACCATCGTAGATATTGCGGACGGTGTTCTTGATAGAACGAGTATCATGGTCGGGCCTGGTGACGCCACGCTGCTCGACTTCAGCACCCTGTTCGTCAGATCGAGAAATTTTCGAGAATCTGAGGCCGCGCTTCTCATCTTCCGCATCTTGTTCGTCAGATCGAGAGATTTTCGAGAATCT
>JASNQO010000003.1:0-106059 GCA_030378425.1 Periconia sp. TS-2 | reverse complement strand
GGCCGCGTTTCTCATCATCTGCATCTTGTTCTTCAGATCGGGAAATTTTCGAGAATCTGAGGCCGCGCTTCTCATCTTCCGCATCTTGTTCGTCAGATCGAGAGATTTTCGAGAATCTGAGGCCGCGCTCCTCTACTTCTGAATCTTGTTCGTCAGATCGAGAAATTTTCGAGAATCTGAGGCCGCGTTTCTCATCATCTGCATCTTGTTCTTCAGATCGGGAAATTTTCGAGAATCTGAGGCCGCGCTTCTCATCTCCCGCATCTTGTTCGTCAGATCGAGAAATTTTTGAGAATCTAAGGCCGCGCTCCTCTACTTCAGCACCCTCTTCGTCAGATCGAGAAATTTTCGAGAATCTGAGGCCGCGCTTCTCATCTTCTGGCTGGGCAGATTCGACCGGAGCATAGGCCCCGAGGCCACGGCGTACAAGTCCCGAACCCTAGCGTCTGTATTAGTGTTGTTTGGCATTACAGCTATGGATGTTCAGTTACCTCAGTTACCGGAACTGGGGCGGCAAGAAGTGTGACAGCCAGAGAGGCGATGACGAGTGCGGAACGCATATTGTCGATTTGGTAATTACTAGAGATTGATATTTGGAATTTTTTGTCAGTGAGGTAAACAAAAGAGGTCTTGTGCCCAGCACGAATTAATTAAAGTTAGGCACAGCCTATGTGAAAATGATGAATTGCAAAGAACGAGTTTCGAGTGGATCCGGATCCTCTAGCTCACCAAGGTTGGGGGGTCAAGGGACTTTTATCCATTTGGGCTGGGGACCAGTATAGCATGCCACCGTCTACATTTTGCATGGTGATTGGAGTAAGATTGTAGGAGCTTGAAGCGCCGTACTACGAGATGTTGTGATCGAGAGGCCGTGCAGCCTGCAAAGTTACGCGCCGTACTATCCCAAAACAGGTTAGTGCGATATCGCTGCAGGCAATACATCCCTTACCGCCAATCCATCGTTGAATCAAGACCCATCTTAACCACTCTTATTCGAGCTATTGCAGACCCACACTACCTCTAGCATTCTTTCGGCCTGACGCGTGCGCGCCTACCGGCTTAGGTTCCGACTGACCTTGTACCCATCTCACCGGAAGCATCATGTTACGTGGGCGGTAAATGCGGTGCACCACAGCCCAATCATTTGACGGAATAAACATTGGGGTCCTATATTTGACACGTCGATGAGCACGTAGCGTACCGCACAGAACGCCCGACAGAGTGTTCATAACTGGCGATGTCCGTTTTCGGAGTTAGCAGTCATAGCTTGAGACTGAATTAGCATCTCCACGTCTCAGCCCCATGTATCTCGACGCCAACCTCCTCCGTTGAAGGCAAAAGCAAAGCACATGATCGGGGCCATCAGCCGCACTCCACAAAAACAAGCGTTCACGCAATGAAGCGCTTACCGGTTTTTGTGTTCCTACCGAACATTTCATTGGATGCACGTGGTTTAGGTGCTCCATTGCCTCAATTTCCTTATACCGTGGTGTCGGATTGCATGAATCTCAACTGCAAGTAACGGAGATGTGACGAGCAGTTTTACTTGCCGCATTCTAGAGCGGTGTGATAGCGATACTTGCGACATCTGCACATAATCATTGTCGTTATCGTGGTGCAATTCTAAGCCTAGAAAAGTAATTCTGATAGGGTCCCCGTTCAAGCTGCTCCCACCTTGGGAACATGATCCCAATCTAATGATCTAAGCGATGTCAGGCTCCTCAATGATGGCCCCACCACCGCTTCTTGACACATTTGATGGTAGGCGCCGATACTTAAGCTATTAATGTTCGAATCAGGAATATGTGATCATATGTTCAATAAATCCACACCGGAGGGCTGAAACGTCATCAGAATGCTCTGAGCCATCTTCCAATCAAGGGCTTGATATGCTGCAGCCTTTCTAGTATCCGCTGAAAGTCCTTCGGCTTACATGTGGAAAGTACGTCGGCTAGACGCCGCGGATTCGCCCCCCTCTCAAACAGACGGTGTAAACATCTCTCGAAAAATGGTTGTATGCAGACATCAGCTGATAATAGGTAGTTGAACTAAAGTTAAATTCAATCAGCACAGCCACCAGACTAGTCACGAGCAATTCTACTCCGCTATCGTGAAACATTCATTCTACGATGTGGACATGTCTGGAGCAACACAGCAATATTCTCAACCAGTCTGAAAGACTCCTTGCTCCCAGCGGCCAACTCCATGCTCTGTAACGGTTAATAAGGCTATGAAATCCAGTGTTTTCACATAAATTCGGCTATTTCACTCATGTAGCGTTTCGAGGATGTAGCATATGACTGTTATTAGGTCATACACTTGGGTGCACCGCTAGAATTATTCGTTTTTCAACAGCAAACCCCTCTGAATCCAAGAGTTGTATGCTAATAATATGCAGATATCCTCAGAGCGTGCATTTCAAATTGATCACGACGATTTCAATGATTGGCTCAGCCACTTAGTCAATATTTCGGTCTCTAGGACAAACAAACTATGGACCTGCCACGGTCCGCATCGGACTTGTCTCGCCTTCACACATCAACTGCGTGAACGGAAAACGCTAAGCGTTCCCTCACTCCGCATCAGTGCTCATCCACGCGCGAACCTTCCTCAGTTTGGCCTTTGCCTCAGCATTTCGCCTCTTCATCACTGCCGCCGGCGTAGGAGGAGCAGGAGGGGGTGCTCCTGGACTGCCCGAAGCTTTGCCAGCCTTAGCATTTGCGTCTGCTGATGCCTTTGCTGCCTTTGCAGCCATGTCCATGCTCGCCTTCGCTGCTTTGGCCACAGCGTCTGCGCTAGCTTTTGCGTCGGGAGGAGTCGAGCCCGTTGGCAAGGCACCTGGAGGCGGAGCAACTCCGCTAGCTTTACCCTTTGCATCTGGGGCATAGCTTGCCTTTGCCTTCGCATCTGGTGGAGCTCCGGATGCCTTAGCCTTTGCGTCTGGTGGAGTACCGGATGCTTTAGCCTTCGCATCTGGTGGAGTTCCGGATGCCTTAGCCTTGCCTTTCCCTTTTCCCAATGGATCCGCAGCTGTGTCATTTGCTGGAGGCGGCGGAGCGCTAGCAGCAGCCGGATCTGTTGCGTTTCCCGGAGCTTGTGGAGGCGGCGGAGCAGCGGGGTCGTTGCTGCTCTTTGCAGGAGGCGGCACAGGCGGACAACCCGAGGGCGGCGGCGGAGGCGGTGGTGGGGTGTCCGAGCCTTTGGCCGGAGGACTCGGCGGTGTTCCACTCACCAGAGGCGGTGAAGCAGGAGTTGGGGCTGCTACAGTGTACTCTGATGCGGCCGCATCTTGTCTTCGAGCTATGTCGAACGAAGGTGGGGCGAAGTCTATTGCAAAACCATGTGCAACCGACGAGGCAGCCAACAGGCCAAGAACGATTCTAGCATTGATCATGATGATAGCTAAAGGAATGACTTTCAAAAATCAAGTCCGCCGTGCTGTAAAGAACGCTTGGAATGAGAGAGGAAGTCCTGCTTCAAGAATGAAAGAAAACTGTTCCTAGAGACCGGAGAAAGGAGAGGCTTGGGCTGATAGAGAAGATGAATTCTAAAGTCCCCTCAGGCTTTTGTATCTTTCATAGCAGCTCTTGCAGCCCTTCATTAACATGCCTCCATACTTGCTCAACATTGAATCGCAACATGTTCTGTTTGACACTAAACACTCAGGCATCTCTAGATGCTCGACATACTGCCTAATCTCTCCGGATCATGTGTTTACCGAGCCGTACCCTATTTCAAGACCATCCACAAGTCTCAGACAGACTCTATGGTGTTTAAGTTCCTAGTAACGTATAGGCGTGACAACAACAACGAAGCGTACTTTGATCTACCCCCACATTGCATGCCAAGGCATAGTATGCCACAAGTATCAAGATTCGTTTCACGATCATCCACGTCGAGCTAGAACCCCACATCTCCCAAAATAACTTGTTCCCCGCACCTATCTATAGAATGCAATCTATCAGCGATTTATATCGCATCGTCTAGGTCGCGAATCGCGTCTCAGTGGCCGAGTTGAGCAAGCTGTGGGCTCAGAGGACCTACTAAGCAATCTCTCAGTTCGTTTTCTCTAGTATTCCGATCCATATTCGGATTCCCGATCATCGTGGGGGTTTCCACTCTCAACCTCATTATCAATGCTTTAAGCTCGTGTTTAGCGGCTTTTACGCTTTCCGCCGCCGCTCAACTCATCGTCCCTCAGATCGCAGACCGCACTCTCCTTTTGCGACATGGCTTCCTCAAAACACTATATTCTAAGTCTCGTATTATTTTTTGGGCTCAAATTGAGCCTAGTTGCAATGATCACTGAAAGGTTCTCGTGCTAGGATGTACTGACGCTCGACCTGGGCCGAGCCGGTCCATGCATGTAAGGTTCTTTGAATTTTAGGAAAAACCAACAGGTGATGTCTCGAATGAGGCGATCCTATCGTATGATTCTTGACTTTTAGGTTTCGGTGCATACACGACTTGCATATTATATAAGAGTTTATAATGAGCGAGGGGAATGTTTACCGGAAGGTACAAAGTGTGCGGTGGTATAATGCGCCTGATTGCCTTTTTAAAATGTATGTATCGAGAATAGGCGCGAGAAATGACGCTTCACTCGACAAAACAGACTCTTGAAGATTAGTTGCGGATAACTCATTCGCAAAGGCTTTTCCTGTTCATGATATTGCATGGATTCGAGGCCTCTGTCTTTGCATGTTTCCATGTCGACGAAGTCTCTCCTGCTAGTTCGATAAGGTTTGAAGCTTCCGGTCAACTCTGTTCATGTCTTAAGCCTGATATAGCTCTGCAATTTTTGACGTGTCCGTTGCATGGCTCAAGTTTCACCATCACCTACGTGTGCCTTCATTATGCGAGGTGTGACTAGCCTTAGCATGCCATCCTCTTTGAGCAGCTGCCCTCCTCTACGCCTCACACCTCCACAGCGCTCAATCCGATACGACAGAATGAATCTACTCAAAAGAAAGAAATCTAAGAGACCTTCAGATACTAATAAGAACTCAAAACGTCAAAGCGTCCGAGTGCGAAAGACATTCACGATATCTATTAATAGTGGCGGGGCCAGAGAATCCCTACTTTTTGTTGTCCGGGGTTTCAAGACGACTAGTACACAGAGACTAGATCCAAATCGGTCTCCCAGATCAAAGCCTTCGACTATATCGCCCTTCACCCCGCATGGAAAGAGTCAGGTCACACTCAGTGCCTCAACTATACATTCAAAAACCCCAAATTCGGGGTGCAGATGCAACGCCTCACTTAGACAATTATGAGCCAAAGTCATCTTTACCTGAAACTATGAAAGCAAACGGATGGAGAAAGACACTCAGTTGGCGCCTCCATGTTGACGAAGTGCTTATCACCACAATGAATCACGTTACTCGGCCGTGGTCAAGCGACGTATCCTATGTGACGTGGTTGTAAACGAGCATTTGACTGACGTCTCTCATAGGCGAGCTCATCTGTTTATACCTTTGTAGTAATGACCACTGCCTGACACCTTACCACATAGTGATGGAAACCCTTTCGCTCAACACCTTGCACAAGAATTGTTCCCAAGCTTGAACAGTACCGGCGCGAAATCCAGCACGTCAATAAGAAGGCTTGGAAGCAATGCATTGCAACCTTACCCATGGATTATGCTCACTAATTAGCCTTAGTCTAAGAGTAGAACGGTGTTGACTTTTCTACCTGTGTATTTGAGAGATGCGCTTCGAGGGACAGCTATTTTAATGTACATGACCCCTCAAGACTGAAGACATAATGTAGGATCATGTTCGCAAGGATCAAAATGTCTGATAGACATCACTATTGTAGTCTAATTCTATGAGTGTATGTGGCAAACTAGGCGGAGAAAGGAGGGAGCATGTAGAAGATTGCCCGCACACGTTTGCCGATTAGGAATAGAAGTTCAAGATTTGAGTCTTTCATTGATCTATGGAGGTCTAGAGTTTTTTGTTTGAGAAATCCGTGTCTAAATGATTGATACACATGCTAGTATGATTGTTTGAAGAAAAAGATAGATACATGAGAATGGATCGTTGTGTCGTTTCAACAATTGTGTGACGAAAGCCCGTCAGATATGATCGGCGCTCTCCATAGAATCCCACATTGAATAGTCTTGATATTGTACTGAGACTAAGCGTGCGTGTAATATGTGGAATAGTTGACGTGCTTGTCTAAGAGCGGCGCTTAGTCACGAAGCCGGTAGGGGCGGCTTTTCCAGTAGGAATCGGTCCACTGGGCGCACCAGATGGGGGCGGACCTGAAGGACGAGCGCCTGAGGGTGGAGGTGGAGGAGTACCAGATGGCGGAAGACCGCTTGGGGCAGGGCCACTAGGAGCAGGACCGCTAGGAATTGGTGCACCGCTCTCTTGTCGTCTCGCAATGCCGCTAGGGGCTCCAGCAGGCGGAGTTCCGCTAGGAGGAGGGCCACTGAAGCTAGCGCCACTAGGAGGAGGGGGAGGAGTTCCAGAAGGCGGAGCACCTGTAGGGCGGACGCCAGATGGAAGCGGACCAGATGGAGGAGGGCCAGATGGCGCGGGCCCAGAAGGAGACGGTCCCGAGGGGACTGCAGCTCCATCCTGGCGACGGATCCTGCCAGCAATGCCCGAAAACTCAGGGGCGCCACTTGGTGGAGGTCCACTAAAGCTTGCGCCACTAGGAGGGGGAGGGGGGGTCCCAGATGGTGGCGGACCTGTAGGACGGACGCCAGATGGTGGCGGCCCTGAACCTTTCGCGATTCCGCTCTGCTCTGCAAGCGCTGCAGCAAACTGATTGGCATCGCCGCTTTGAAATGCTGGGGCAGAGCCAGATGGCGCGGGTGGAAGGCCTGAGCCTTTGGCGAAACCACTGGGAAATCCACTGGGAAGATTGCTAGGGGGCGGACCCGAAGGACGATCAGTCCCCTTTGCTATTCCACTAGGTGGCGGACCAGTAGGGGTACCACTGGGTGGCGGGAGACTTCCAAGCGATTGAGAAGAGGCAAGGCCGGCAACGGCCAGCGCGCAGGCAATGCGGTTGAAGTTGACCATTTTGAATTTGAATGGAAGATGAAAGTTGTTGATTTGAGAAATGGGAGACTGAGAGGAAAGAAGATGCCGAAAACACTCAGTGTATTGCTGAAGAAGAGTTGAGAAGTGAAGAAGTGATTGTTTGATGCTGTTTTCTCCGCTTCTCACTGTTCGTCTTTATACTCATCTTGAGCTCGAGGAGAGGACCCCCCCTTACCCACAACCTCGTCAAGCATGACGCGGCGTGGATGTTTCCATTGCTAAAGTGGACCTGAGGCAACACAGCGCGTACGGGCCGACTTGGTGTGCTGTTTCCCTGAGGCTTGCGAGGGTCAAAACAGGTCCGCGTAGGTCGTTTCAAAATGCATTCTAGCCGTTGTCGTCATTCGACGAATGTTTCGACCATTAGAGCCTCATCGGGCAATGGAGGCCAAGGATTGGCTCATAGTCCATAGGGATGTTCCGTTTGTCGTGCGTGTCGCGGCGGTAGTCCACTTGCTTGCGCGTCGTGATGGGTGGAACGCGGGCGGACGGAGACTTTCCCACAAAACTGAGCCCACTAGTTGTCGGACAACACCACTCAAATGCGGTTAGACAGTTTCAAGCCCTTCGAGTGATTCGAGAACAGCCATTGTTATGCAGCTGAGACTCAGGCGCATGATGTGCACTCGTGGCCAGGACCGTGTCTGCTAATGCTTGAGCTGCCCCTTTTCTGTTCGTAAGGAGTGTTTCGATCGCGCTAGCTGTCTCCATTGAATGGCTCCGCACGCTGTACCTCGAAAATGGTTAGCATACGCCATGCTTAGCCAGCCTTGCGTAGAAGCTTAAGTTAAACGCCCGAACAGCGGCGGTATAATGCCGCATCATGTGGCTGAGGTTCGAGAGTGGCGTCACGACCTCGATTTAGATTATTCTAGCATCACCCGACGATAGCTCGCCGATAGTAAGTTTCCTGCGCCTGGAATTCTGCTCGAAATAGGTGTGGAGCAGGAACTATCGTCATCGCGGCAATACTTCCTCTTCTTCCATACGTACATGCGTCTTTAGGATCATTTGTGCCATTCTGGGATAGGTGTACGCTGAACCGCGACTGGAGGCGCAGCAACGAGACGCATGCTAGTAAAGACATACCAGAGGCGTTGTGACTGTATAGACGTCTCGGTAGTTACGTCGGAGATGGAGTGGTGGATATACGGGAGTCGACGAAGGCAGGTAACCTATGTTGGGGTGCGCTGGTCATATTTGTACTACTAATGTAGTCATTCGGTGCTCATTGGGCCGCAGTAATCGAGCAATGAACACAAACTTTTAAGCCATACTCACACATACCTTTAATGGAAAGCAACGCGCGAATTATATGTGACTATGTTCTGTGTTCTGCGGTTTGGAGGGTTATACATTGTTCAGCGTCGGTTCACCACCGATTCACCATCTTGACAAGACGCCCATATTCCGACTCATACTTGATAGACTAGTGATGAAAGCGGAAGGGCTAACACTCAATTGCTTCGGGTCAGACTAAAACATTCACAGAGACCGTGATCAAGCCTATTGAGCTCTCCGAGTTCTCAATAGATGGCCGATTCATTCCTATCACCGATAACTCCACGAGTTCCATTGAAGCTCACCTGAAGGACCCTAAGTCCGCCATGACCCTCCGTAGTGTCAGCTCATAGTCTCCGATCGGACGGAACAATGACATCCCCATAGGAAGGATTCGCTATCCATAGTTTGAAGTAGTGAGCGGACCTACGTCCATACGAACCGATCTCATCAGGCCCCCCATTACGTAACCATAGCGCGACTTCTCATTAGCCGGTTCGTACGACAATCCCTGTCCATCGTAGAAGACTTGTAAAGACCATGGTGATACTGTCTGAGGCTTTCAGCTTGAACGAATTTCGGGGACGAATTTCGATCCTTCTGCTGCCAGCTTGCTGATTTTAGTCTCGATGCGGTGAAAGATGGATCTGCACCGAGGCGTGAATGAGACAAGAATACGTCACTATGCTTTGCCAGTAGCTTGCTCTGCTGTATATAAATTGCGCTGGCTGGAACCGCCGTAGAGAGCACTCCATTCAGCAAGATTCACTTTATTCGATTTCCAATATCTAAATATTCAATTCAATCCAATCCAATCCACAACCACGGTCACAAGATGGCACCCTCATTCCCCCAACGCAAAATCGGCGACGACAATGTCTCCGCCCTCGGCCTAGGCTGCATGGGTATGGCCGTCACAGAATTCCGCAGCATAGAATTAGACATGGACGAAGTCTTCGCCACCCTCACGGCAGCCGCCGACATGGGCATCACCTTCTGGGACACCAGCGACTTGTACGGAAACAACGAGTCCATCCTCGGCGAGTGGTTCCGCAAGACGGGCCGACGAAACGAGATTTTCCTAGCAACAAAGTTCGGCGTGAGGCACGCTGGTGGTGGGAAACTGACTGTCACTGGCACACCTGAGTATGTTAAGGAGGCTTGTGATAAGAGTCTGAAGACGCTCGGGATTGATCAGATCGATCTTTACTATCAGCATCGCGTAGACACAAATGTGCCCATCGAGAAGACGGTGGCGGCTATGGCTGAGTTGAAAAAGGAGGGTAAGATCAGGTACCTTGGGCTATCCGAGTGCTCGGCTCGTACGCTGGAAAGAGCTTCGAAAATACATCCGATAGCAGGTACGTTGCATATGAGAGGCTTTGACGAGCTCGGCTGATGAGTGCATATAGCCGTTCAGATGGAGTACTCGCCATTCGCGTTGGACATGGAGTCGATGGGCTTCTTAGACGTGGCCAGGTCGCTGGGTACCAAGATCATCGCCTACTCGCCTCTGGGCCGTGGCTTCCTCACAGGAGCCATTCGCAGCCGAGCCGATCTCGACCCTAAGGAGATCCGCTTCACCATGCACCCTCGCTTCTCCGAGGAGAATTTTGCAAGCAACCTGAAGCTCGTCGACATCTTCGCTGATATTGCAAAAGAGAAAGGATGTACCACTGGGCAGGTAGCGCTGGCTTGGGTGTTGGCCCAAGGTGAAGGTATGCATCCCTCTTTAGGTGGAGAAAGCAACGTGAACTGATAGTACCTAGACTTCATCCCTATTCCTGGTACGAAGCGCGTCAAATATTTGAAGGAGAACGCTGGAGGTGCGTTTGTGCAATTCAGCAAGGAGGATGAGCAGCGAGTGAGAAAGGGGTTGGATGCAATCGGCGGAGCGAAGGGTGCTCGGTATCCTGAGGCCATTCTCGCGGGCTGTTTTGCAGACAGCCCGGAGCTTGAGTAGATGTGAGTTGAGGACGGTCACTGTATCTGAATGCAAATGCGAATTGTAGTCCGTGGCATTCGAGACACGTTGCTATTCAGCGGTGCGATATGGCTACGTAGATTTCATAGCAGTAGCTCAACACAAGGAAGTCAGAAAATCTCATGCTCCTTACTCCAGTCTTTCCTAGGCTAAGAAAATTATTGGGTCACGTACTTACATGCCGGAGGAGAAATGGTTAATCCGATGTCACTTCTACAGCCAATAGACTTACCCAAGGCCCAGATAGCCTAGAGGCGTGGTATTCGTTCAGGTGGTCCCAGGTGCATGGGTCTAGCATCATGGGACGATCTATCGTTTCGGTGAGATCGACCAGTGCTTGCAGTAACCCTGGCGGAGAAGCTGCATCAACACTCAGGGTCTCTGCGACTACAGCCCTAGCGATGGCTTCATCATGAGCGACAAAAAATTTGAGAGCTTCTGAAAAATTTTACATCCGACTTGGGTGAACAAATCCCCTTACCTGGCTGGTGAGATCCAGGACTAGAAGCCAATGCCGGCTTGAGACAGGGAAAAGCAAAACGTGCAGGCTACAGGGACTGGTGACATAGTTTGCGATCGGAGGCTGGAATGCGGGTGAGGATACGAAGAGGCTGGAGAGATAAGGTGAGCATGCGGGGATTGGGCCGCCGAGAATGAAATCTACGGTCCGGGGCGCGAAACAGGCAGTCATACGCGCGGAGAAAGGCTGAATGTGGTGCAAAAAAACTCAGATGGACAGAAGAATCTGCAGAGACTGGGCGTGCGTGTAGAAGGATAACACTTCTCCCCGACGGTGTCTTGATACAAGCTTACGAGATCTCATCGAGCAACCGCGCCTCCAACGCCTCTTACTGGCTCCTCCCGCGGCCCCGAGCCGACCCCACACTGTTTTATCAGGTCGACGGATCCTTCAAGCGGACTAAGCGCTGCTTGGGGCGGCTCAAGCGAGACGCCGGCGCCCAGATGCAACCCTACCACACGACGCGCGACGGTTGCTCGAGGCTGTCTGCGCGATAAGTAGTCTCGCGCGAGCATTTCAGGCCTCTTTGTAGTTTCTATCGAGTCAATGCCATCTGGCTTGTATCTCCGACATCGTATCTTGAAGATAGAAGGCGAGAAAAGGTTCGAGTCCGGGGCGCTTTCACAGTGTCTCATCCCGGCTGGTGCTGGTTGGCATGCATGCTCGCGTGCGCACAACTCGTGCCAGCAGCCTCGATTCTTTGCGCATGTTCCACAGCGCCCGCACGCTTGATAAGGTTCGATTCGCGATGAAGTCATCACAGGGTCCACTCACAGGACATGGAGAGCCCGTCACGCTTGGATCTACCGTCCAAGATGGAACTTTGTTGGCGTGGTGCGAGCGTTATCTCTAGGCTAGAGGTTGGCGATAAGCGGCCCATCACTAACATGGCCGCTATGTACGCTCCCGCACCCGTAGTCGGGTGAACCCAACCCTCACTTTGTTTTCCGGTGCCTGCCTGTCTATCCAGCTGATGAGGGTGATAAGAGTATATAGAGCATTCGCCCCCGTGCAGCATAGAATGCTTCTTGAAGAGCGTTGATAGCTAGACCCTCAGCCTGTGACCTCGCCGCATCGCCCAGTCCAGTCTCTACAGTTAAATGCAGAACACCATCCCCAGCACAAATAAAAGATTAAACTAGTCTCCGCCACCGTGGCTCCCGACGAACTGAAGCCGCTCCTCGGTGAGCAGGGCCCCAGGCGCATAGGCCAAGCCAGGCCGGAAAGCCATAACCCCCCACGTCATTCGGTGTATCCGTGCGGGGATTATAACTCCTACCAAGCGGTCGCGTCCAGCAGTCGTAGTGCAAGCTTCATAAAGCCCGTGGCCACCTCCATCCAACATCACGGCTCTGACGAACTCTCCTTCAGCGGGCCCATCATGGAAAAAGTCAAGACGTCAAAGGTCGGCCATTGGAGCTCCAAGCTCGCCGTTGAGAGCGAGCCGGGTCTTACTACGGCCCAGCTCATGCTCTTGTAAGTTACTTTTTGAACTTGTTTGACACGCCAATTCATGTCTGACTGCTTCGCAGCAACCACGATTTGAAGCCCGTCGAGCCAGAAAGAAGACAATGGGGCGCATGGAACTTTGTGGGTTTCTGGGTCGGTACGTCAACTTTACACACTCCATCATGTAACTTTTTGGGGTCAGGCTAGTCTAACAACAAGCAGCTGACTCGTTCAACATCAACACCTGGATGATTTCGTCCAGTAACATTGCAGATGGATTGTCATGGTGGCAGAGCTGGATTTGCGTCTGGGTATGCGAAACTTGCTTTTTCCTTGCGTCGGTGACGATGACTGACATTGGCAGCTTGGGTACTCAATTGCAGCTTGCTTCGTCTGCCTTACTGGTCGCATTGGTGCCATGTACCATATCTCATTCCCCGTCGTCAATCGCGCTTCTTTCGGTATCTGGGGTGCGCTATGGCCCGTCTTCAATCGCGCTGCCATGGCCTGTATCTGGTACGGTGTGCAAGCCTGGATTGGCGGCACCTGTGTCTATCTCATGATCCGCAGCATATGGAATGACTGGCGCGATGCAGGCGATCCAGACAATCATGGAGGCATTAAGAATGGCATTCCCTCGTCCGGCACCAACACCGTCGCCTTCACTTCCTTCTTCCTTTTCTGGCTCGGCTCACTGCCTGCCATCTGGTTCCCTGTCCACAAGATCCGCCATCTCTTCACCGTCAAGGCATATTTTGTGCCCACGGCCGGTTTCGCCTTCTTCATCTGGGCCATTGTCCGCGCAAAAGGCATCGGTCCCATTGTCAAGCAGCCAGGAACGGCCAAAGGATCCACTCTCGCCTGGCTCATGGTACGCGGCATCATGTCCGCCATTGCCAATTTCGCTACGCTCATTGTCAACGACCCTGATTTCGCGCGTTTTGCTCGCAAACCCAAGGATGCCCTCTGGTCGCAGCTCATAACCATTCCTATGGGCTTCGCCGTCACAAGTTTCATCGGCATCATCGTGTCTTCGTCCTCCACGGTCATCTTCGGCGGCGACCCCATCTGGAATCCGCTCGACTTGCTCGAATCCTTCCTCAATGAGAACAATGGTCGCGGCCAACGTTTCGGCGTTTTCGTCATCAGCGCAGCCTTCACCCTCGCCCAGCTCGGTACCAACATTGCTGCAAACTCCGTCTCCGCAGGCACAGACATGACGGCCCTCGCCCCCCGCTGGATCAACATCCGTCGAGGCGGATACATCTGCGCCCTCGTAGGCCTCGTCATGTGCCCTTGGCATCTTCTCTCCAGCACCAACAGCTTTACCACCTACCTCTCCGCTTACTCCGTCTTCCTGTCCTCCATTGCCGGAGTCATGATATGCGATTACTACTGGGTGCGCAAGGGCTACCTCCAAATCAAAGATCTCTACTCTGGAAAGTCCACAGGCCCATACTACTACACGCTCGGCATCCACTGGCGCGGCTACGCAGCCTACATCTCAGGCATCCTCATCAACGTCGTCGGCTTCGCGGGTGCCATCGGCCGCAAAGTCCCCATCGGCGCGCAGCACATCTACGATTTGAACTTCTTCGCTGGTTTCATTGTTTCTGCGTCCATGTACTGGACACTCTGCCACTTCTTCCCCATTCCCGCTACGTCGGATAAGTGGCTTGAGATTGGTGATGAAATCACTGAAGTGTCGGTTGCGTATGGACACAGCGATAACGAAGCTTCCGGGTATGATGAGGAAATCATGGCTGGGGGGAATGGCAAAGGGCCTCTAGGCGAAGAATCGCACATGAAGCATTTCTGAAATAGGCTTCTTTCTCGCAAAGCGAGGAGGACGTATGCGTACACCCAACTTGAAGGTCGTGCGTCTATTGAGGGGGAGAGTGGGTTCGAGATGCGCGATCTATAATGATATATGTTGTATGTAACGTTGTGTTTTGGGGGGTGATGTTAGAGATACCAGGTCTTTTGGCCATTGTGCTGTCGCTATTGCAAGATGATTTTACTACTATACATCATGATTGCTCAAGTATGTCTTTTCTTTGCTACGCCCCGATGTGCAGCTTATCAGCCTGGAGCTGTGATAATATGGCGTACCACGGTGCCACGAGCGTCGTCCAGTAGCTTGGGTCGGATTACTGCATGGTCGGGAGATGTGGGGGCATGCATCAATACTTTCCTACTTTGGGGCAGCTTACATAAAGAGACGCTAGGCGATTGATCGGAAGTGCCTATCAAGATCTCGAATGGTCTTGATAGGACGTAACGATAGATCTCCGTCACATCGTCTGAGTTCGACGTCATGAGTTTATTCTCGTTCTTCCGCGATCGCCGTTCTGTGGAGAAACATATCGAGATCTCGACGTTCCCCTTATAAACTTAGTTCATTGTATGATATATCTTAGAAAGAACCATTACGGTACTGCATCTGTTCCTGCCTTTCCGAGATCTTCACTTCGCTTCCCAGTTCGATACTCTCCTGCCATTCGCTTTCTCCCATTCTCCCCATAGGCCAGCCCAGACTTGCTTCTCGCTCCTATTTAGCCCAGCGAACATAGCATCTATACTATCACGATCCAAACTCGCAAGGCTAAGCAATTCCCACATTCCAGGCATCAGCTTCTCCCTCACCTGCGGATCCAACCTGCCGTTCAACTGATATCGACTGAAAGAGCTCAACAGTGGATACACGTACTGCGATGCGCGTTCGCGTACTGCTTTGATTGGATCATTGAGTTCCTTCTTAGACTTGGAGGCTTGATCGCGGGTGTACTGAAATCGTTGGGCCGAAGACTGTGTTGGAGAGCAGAGAGTGCTCACAAGGCGCGTGTATTGCGCTGCGTTTGTAGGTGTGAGGCGAACTGAGACCGAGGTAGGTGTCGACACAAGCCAAGGCGGAAGTGCGGCACCGCGACTAGGGTTAGGAACAAAAAGACAAAGTAGTAGACTCTGTAGTAGTGGCACGAGAAGGTGGAAGCGACCCCCGAATCGACCGCGGTGTAGAAGCAGAATCAAACGACTCGTTTCAGACAATCGCGCAAAAATCGACGGCGCATAGTCCGTAGGGAGGCGAGGACTGCTGCGCGAGGTAAGCTTCAAGAGTGCCTCAAGTACACACTCAATGCTATGCTGGGTCGTGAGAGAGGGCTTATCTCGAATGATCATGTCTATACAATCAAGAAGTGTATTGAAAGTCGCAATACTGAGACAATTCTCTAGAAGCGAACAAAGTTTTGGCAATAGTGCTAGCTGCTGGGATTTCAGTTCGATATCAGTTTCCACGGTGTCTTTCAAAGTGGAGATAAGAGCGCGGAGTAATTGATATGCAATATCGGCCTTCTCATCGTTCGTAGGACGTCGGCAGTTTGAGATCAGAGCTAGCTTCTCGGATAGGTCAAGAGGCATTGAAGCCTCTTTGAAAGAGCGTAGAATAGTCAACTTTCCTTTGACAGTCAAAGGGTTGTGGAGCAATTGCGACGATAAATCCTGGAGCCATTTCATATTTGGAAATTGACCGTATTTCGCTATGGTGTTGAAGACAATGGGCAAGGAATTCATAGGAATCGATTCAGGACCCTTGGAAGTGGCATCGACTAGAGGATGATACAACTGTATCCAATCGTGGAGAAAGGCTTGCACATTGCTTGGAAGTCCAGTGCTGCCGGACAAAGCCTCCAGAGGAATTTCGTTTAATGCCTCTAACAAATAGTCTTTTGGCATATGTCCATTCTCTAAGCACACAGACAGCCGTTGAGTATAGTCATCTGCTCGGATTATTGTGTTCTCTTTGTAGGCAGCGAGGAACGTGCCCCTCAAGACGGCAAGTTTGGCAAGATACAACTGGTTTGCATCCTTACTTGAATCGATATTGACGGTGTACTTTGCGAGGAAGCTCTTGTTCTGCGCCTGGTCCTTATTCGGAATGATGTGCCCGAGCGTGAGCCTTGTCAATTCCTGGAGCGACCATAACACAGGAGGCGACTCGACCTTGGATTCATGTAGTCTTTGGGCGATATTAAATAAGGCAGCACCGTCGGAAGAGAGATTAGCAGTTGCATTTGGAGATTCCATTAGATGGACCATGATGCTTAAGAGTACAGCTGCGTGACTAGGTTTAGATTCTAGTATGGTGACAAGACTATTCAAAATAGTCTCTCTCGATTCGCGGGGTACCGACGTAGGTGTCGTCTGTGAGAAACAATTCAAGGCTAGAGTATTGAGATGCTTGTTGTCATGTCCGGCTGCTTCGAGAAGGGCAGTCACGAAGGCCGTTTGGAGAGACGCGCTGTTACCTTGGAAGACGGACTGGGAGAGGGCTTTAGCGAGCTCATCTCTCACTTCGCGGTCGAATTCGGATAAGGTGGATAGGAGAACACTCAATGAAGCATTGCAAGTATCGGCCGCAAATGGAACTAGAAGGTGGGTGTACTCGGTGCAGAAGATACGTGCTACTTCGACAAGGTCTCTGTCTTCGAGTTGTTTGGATGAAAGAGCCTTGAGAGATTTTTGTAATCTTTTTTGGATTATGTTCTCATTATCAGGGACCGTTCGCAAACAGTCACAGGTCGTCAAAGAGAATACTAGAGCGGCGGCGCGAGATTTGGTGTCAGTGCGCCTGTGTTCCTCATTTTTGTGGGACGAAGCCGCGTCTTTAGTAGCCCGTTCGAGTAATGGATAGAGAAGCTCCTCTTGCCTTGATGACGACTCGTGAAATTGAATTGGCCAGAGGAGAAGCAGCAGCTGAGATAATGTTATCCAAGCTACCTGTAGGGTAGTGGATGATTTGGAATGTTTGGACTGGACGAGTAATGTGTAAGAAGTCCAGAGAGACTGCAGGTGAACTGCTACCTCAGCGACAACTTCGTCCGATTGAATTGATTCCAGTAAAGCTTGGATAATGACTAGACTTCCGGAGATGCTTCGTCCTGCTTCGCCCTTCTTTTGAGCCAAAACGTCCAATCGTTTCGCATGCTCTTCAAATAAGCTCGAAATTTGCGCAGGCATCAGGGATTGTTCTAGAAGGCGTGATAGGGATGCAAATATGGCACGGGATTGCCATAATGATGTGCTTTGAGTGTTTGTTTCGTGCCGCGCGATCCTCGCAGATTTGGATACTTGCTGGTCCCATTTCGTCAGGAAGCCTAACAAATCTCGGTTGCGTGCAAAAGCAGACATGATAGGAACGACAATATTCTGCACTATATCATCTTCTTCGGATTGGTCACTCCATGTTTTGGGAGCAGATGAATGCTTCTCGCTGTACTTATCAGAGGCTCTCTTTTCGTTCCCTGTCGAGCTTCTTCCGAACATAGTAGCTGTAATTTGATCGAAGAGAAAACCAGCAAGATCTGTAGGCATATCTTCCGGGTCCTTATTAATCCTGGGATCTATGAGGAAGATATCTGGGTCAAGCTTAACCAGAGCAATCACGAGCGGCCACTGTATAACCTTGTCCTGTGTAAGTGGGTATTTGAACCCGGCATGAAACCAAAACAAATCCCTCAGGATAGCAGAGTTTATACTCGCCCTACACGAAGCAAGGACCTGGAGGCACTGCTCCAGCGCGCGGATTGAGGCTGTTGGTGTCCTGAAGGAGGAAACCTCCAGCGAGCACCCTGCGGTCTCGACTAACGCAACAAAAGCAGCTTGAATCCATGTCTTCTCCTTAATCCTACTCTTTGGTGTGTGCGCTGGTGAAGAGGCTATGACTACTTCGAGGAGTCGAGGGACCGCAGCGTAAAAGTGCGAAAATTGGGCAGGAGCAGGCTCACGACCATCCTCAATCTGAGCAGCTTGGAGAAGTTTGGCTCGTAGAGGTTCCAAGCTGCTAGCAAACAGATCCGCCTTTTTGGTTTGCGATCGAGTTTCCAAGGTGGTAGTTTTTGCAGCTTGGTCATCAAAGAAAGCAGCTCTTGACGGAGACACGATGTGATTTTTGAGCAGTCCGTCCAGACTCAGAATTGATGAGCGGAGCAGGGAAGAGTCTTGTAATTCACCACAGAACGAAAGTTGTTGTTGAAGGGCCTGCAATAGCGACAGAACGGGAATGAAGCATTCGGTTGAAAACTGCTCCATAGATGCGCCCGAGTCATTCTTAGCATCTACAATGCGAAGCTCCCACAAGTCTAAGACTGGAGATAAATGTAAATGCCCAAATGAGCGAGATTTATCGGCTGTGATCAGCCTATGAAGCACGTTCAGCCAGCATCTGAGGATTCGAGCAGCTTGAGCGCTTTCTGTCGTGAGTACTGCCCTCATTTGGTCGGCGTTTGCCAGCTCAGAGTCATGTCCCTGGGAGATTGTCATGTCTCTGACCAAAATTATGACAGCTACGAGCGCGTCGAAGAGCTGCGCCAGCCCATACTCTTTCCGCGCGACCCTCTTGGACGGCGTGCTTGTACCCGACCCTCGCTTCCGCTTTCTTGAGGACTGAGGCTCCTCCTGCATCGTCTCACTAGACTCGGATGGAGGTGCAGAGGGTATAGTTGGAGGCGCACTGTTACATTCCTCCAGCGTATGTTCCAGGATGGTAAGAAGACTCGAGGACCGGAGATGCGATACGCAGCGATGCCCCGGAACAATCTTTATCAACAGGTATAACAGCCTCCAGACTTTTGGATTTGCCCTCGCGTATACCCCGCAATCGTCGGTTTCTTTCAACTTGTCCAGGACCCATCGCAGACCCCAATCCCCGCGGGCTTGCCGCCCGAGCCGCTGGACAGTCGAAATGGGTACTTCTTCCTGAAACTCATCCCAGCCATCAGGAAGGCCGAGAATCTGTGTGGCTTGGCGAATCTGTACATCGAAGTCGTCCGAGCTCTGGTTGAGCGCCTGCAATCGCTGAAGGGACGCCGTCGAGGACTAAGAAATATAATTAGTACTTCGAATTGCTCTCATAGATAGAGTAACAAGCCTTTATCGCCGTCGCCATCTTTCTGCAGAGAACTCGCCCACTATTCTGCTGCGCAAAGCAACGACATGAGCATCGAGTAGAGAAAGCGGGTGAACCAAAAAAAATCTGGATGACTAAGCGACCGAGCTTGCGCTCTCCCGAGCTCACTCCGCCGTGCTACGTCAAGGGCCCATCAACACCACCCCGAATCCCGCCATCTCCCCTTTTGCCATCCCTCAGACCACCGAATCGCCTCAATTGGTCACAGAGAGCCTACTGCCATGGCCGACGAGTTCCCCAAGCCCGCGGCGCCGATACCGCGAACCACGCGCCCCATGAGCGAAGCTCTCCTCAACGAGAAGGTACGCCAGATTCGCCTTTTGAAGCTCCATTACCGTTCCGCTACTGACTTAATCTCTCTTAGTGGGATCGCTGTCTCTCTTCGATGCTCATCCGCTCCGGTCTTGGTGTCGGCTTTGGTGTAGTCTTCTCTGTCCTGCTCTTCAAGCGACGTGCATGGCCTGCCTGGGTCGGCCTCGGTTTCGGTGCAGGACGGGCATGGGAGGAATGTGACAGTGTCAGTGCTATACAGAAAAGTCGTTTATTTAATACACTAACGCCGAACAGTCGTTCAAACGAGCGTCGGCACCTTCAAAAGACGGATTCCGAGTGGTCAGACCGTAACTTCCCAGCCCAGTGAAAGGCGACGATATTGAACGGTGGACCGAGCGTGAGCCGACTTTGTGCGCAAGATATGCTGTATAGTAGGATAGGGGCATAGAGCTTTGAGGAATGCAATACTGTACATTTGGCTCAGCACACAGACTTTCGAGGAATTCTACGTTGCAATTTTATGTATGCCGAACTCTCTGAGATAGTCCGGATGTAATTCACATAACCTTCCAGACTCTAGATAAGAGTACTGCCAAGGTCATGAACTTCTACTCTATTGCATGTAACAAACACTAGGTACAGCTCCCGATTTGAAACCCGGAGTACTATCAGTCATCAATCCGCGCTTTTTTACTTGGATCTGGCCGATGAATGCTCTTCTTACATCCAGGTTTGTTCCCTAGTCTCTGACAACAATCCCAAATGAAACCTTCGGGAAAGTCCTTTCGCATATCCTCGGTATCTATTGTTCCATGTATCCTCTCGTCGTGATCATCCCAAACGCCACCATCATAGTCAGGCTCAAGCTCTCCTTCAAAGCGGTTAGGACATTACTTTTCGCTGAGAAATATAGACCCGCTCGCATACCTTCATGCCAGATACAAATTCCTTTCCTGCTCTCGAGAACATCATACTCCTGGTCACATTGGCAGCATATTTCATAGCGCGAATGTGTAAAGTCTCCCTTTCGCTTTTGGCCTTGCGAAGCTCCATTTCATCTTCTCCGTTCTCTGCAGCTTCGTCTACATCCGACCTAAAAGTGGAAGAATTGTTGGAATCGTCACCGTCATCTTCTATATCATTGTTGTCATAATGAGTCAAGAGCTTTTCACATGCAAGCTTGAAGGCATCAGGACAATCGTTGCAGATTTCGCGGAACGTAGCGCGGAGACGGTCTTCTTTGCAGGATTGGATAGCGGCGAGAAGGAGAGCCTTCTGAGGAGACTTCTCGGAAGTGAGAATTGCACTCAGATCCATATTCGATCGTCAAATACAGTGGAGAATTCGATGTGAAGTGGACCTTGACACCAACGCGTTGGTCGCGCGTCACGCTGACTACATGGGGATCCCGGGTCTTACCCCCATCTCCATGCTTAAACATTCGCTGTTATAGCTACGAACTCACCAAAGGAGAGTTGGTTGGGCTTCAATATCAAAGTACCAGCTCATCGGATCGGTCTGGTCGAGTGAAAAATTTGGTGCCTGGTAAAAATATCAGCATAATGACGTTGACTCTCGACAGAACCACTTGCCGTAAAGTCCCAACCTTCCATCATTCCCGGGGTAACATCTAGCGACATCTGATTAACTTCATTCGCAGTCTGTTCAGCTGAAAGCTGCTCCAACTGGGCCTCCAGTATCGACATAGATTCCTTTTCAGCGTTCTGCGCAGCCTGAACCAGCGATTCTGCAATCTCTTTTTCGGCGAGATTTCTCATGAGACTATCTATGTGAGCCCGGATAAGACAAATGAACACATAACCTTTGATATTAGTCTCTCCAGCCTCCATTGTCCATATTGCCCAATCTTTTGAGTCATCAGCTACTGACAACAAGTCCTGTCGAAGTGGCACGGCACCCAAACCATCGTCCTCTTGCAGCTGTGACCGAAGTTCGACCGCGACGATGAGCGTGGCTTGCATGGCTGCCATACGAAAGAAGCCATGACCGCAGATGACTACCCGTTCTACACTATCTTTGCCGGTTGGAGCTATCGCGGCTGAGGGTGCGGCAGCATTTGGACCCGATCTCTGATTGACCGCATACCACGTTTTAAGTGCTGCGTCAATGACAACTTTCCTCGAATATGCATGAGCTGTGTTATGCAGAGCCGATGGGAAGAATGGCAAATGGAGAGATGACAAATAGCGGTTCATAATGACATCTGCCATCCGCGTCTCAAATGGACTCGGCGAAGGTCCATCCCGCGCGTTCCAGCATTGAAAAGTGCGCCGAAGATCTTTGTATGTCGCCCTGTACTCTTTGTCAAGCCGCAGAGTTTCTTCGTACGTTCCACTCGAATTGAAGTTATTCAAGAACTTAGCCACGGCAAGCCGAACCGGAAATGTCCTACCAAGAGCTATTGCGACGGATGCATGTGTGTACTCGCTTTCGGGCTTCGGAACCGGATTATCATTCGTCAACTGCTCATCCTCAAAGTTGCATGGTAATTGTGTGTCAAAATCGTCCAGAGAAATCAGAGGCGGCCCGCCTGCAGTCAAACAAGTTTGAAGACACAGTTCCAATATGGTACACCACAATCGCCGATGCATCTCGTTGGCAAAAGTACTTCTAGATGGGAATTGGGCTGGATCTCTGTGGAGGCCCATATGCATCGCAACTCGAAGCAAATTGCCGGTCGATAGCCACACAAGGTCCTCGCCGACGGCAACCATTTCTCGAGCTATCATGAGGAGGGCGTGAGTCTGGAGGTATTGGAGTCCAATCCTGTGCTTTAATGATGGGTCCGAGATCCATGTTGTGGCCTCATATACCCATCGAATGGCAGAAGGACGCAATGTGAACTTGTCATTGTAACTTGTCGCACCGATAGCCAGCACTAGCTTCAATTGAACTAGAAAGTTCTTATCAGGCTCAACGTCTGTAATCCAGACGGACTCATACTCTTTTCGAAACGAAGGCACGTGGAGGATCCTGTAGATAGTTTCGCTTGTCTGAAGGTAGCAGTCCACTAATTCATCCGCAACTTCTTTTGGAGGTAGGTCGGGAGTTGGTTCACAGGGCCACGGAGGTGTTCGCTGGGCTTTGATGATTCTGGCCAAACGTTTGCAACGCTTCATCTCCATATAGATGTTTCCAGTGCCTTCCCGCGGCTCGGTCATAGCTTTTCTCGCGTGTTCATCGACCATCATTGCAATGTCCCGGACCAACACAACACCGTAATTCATCCAGTGGCTCTGGCCAAACATACGCTTTTTGTGAGTAACGCTCCGATTTATACCTGGCGGCTGTCCTAGGGCGGGATTTCCGTGATGAATATAGAATGTTCCGCCGAGTTCCGAAGTGGCCCATTCAGTTTTGGGAGTCGATGAAGGGGGTAGCGCAGCATCATTCGTGTCCGCGGGAAAGGGCACAGCTTCGAC
Organism: Periconia sp. TS-2; assembly: GCA_030378425.1. NCBI lineage: Eukaryota > Fungi > Ascomycota > Dothideomycetes > Pleosporales > Periconiaceae > Periconia > Periconia sp. TS-2. Next base: position 83,084 of record JASNQO010000003.1, on the reverse strand, counting down.
AGTCCCACGGACAAATGTTGATGGGCTTCGAGAATCGGTTACTTTCTCTCGCGAAGGGATATGCTGAGTAAACGGTTGGTTGGATGTCGATTTGTGTTGGGTATCACCTATGCGTGGCACTGCGAAAGTCGATATCGGAATTGAAGCAGATTGATTAGCTTGCCGTGTAAGTGCGTGGATCTGCTCTTCGAGATGTCTAATCCGAGATCTCATAGACTCAACGCTTGAAGAGACTGGGGGTGTCGAGACCGTACTAATGCTGGATGCTCCATCGTTATCTAGACCACGCTGCTGGACATTTTGGGTGGCTGAAAGATTCTCATAGATACAAGCTGCATTCTTAGACCTAACACAATTACTGCAAGGGACCTTTCGGTCACATCGAATCTTTCGTTTGCGACATAGGATGCATGAACTATTGTTCGGTAAGTAGCGGAAATAGCCGAGCCTTCGGGAAATTCTTACACAGCAGGTCTTCTCCGTTTCTTTTCGGGTTCCATATCGCTTGCGATTTTTCTTATGGGTACACCGAAAGATTTGCACTTGTAATCTGATGCAAAAGGAAATTGATGAGATAGTGCTCCCTTTCGATGGGGGAAGTGGCGGGCTTAAGTTCGGTCGCTGAATTTCCCGAGGCCGACCTCCGATTCCCGAGACCGAACACAATTCATCACAACTACCTCCGATCGACTCCTAATCATGACGCTTTATATAAAGAGCATCATGCCTGAATTAATTCTTACCAGAATAGTGTACGTCATTCAGCATACATTTTCGAATCAATTCCGTCATCAAGACACAATAATTTCAAACAATGGCATCAAACGAAGTCAACGACGTACCTAGTGGCCTCGACGAAGAGAAGTCCTCCACCCACACTCCCGAATTCGAGCCCGCACCTGAGGGTGGAGCTCGAGCATGGTCTGTTGCTATTGGAGGAGCTTTTATCTTCTTCTGCTGCCTAGGCTTCACAAATGCATACGGCGTCTTCCAAGAATACTACCTGACGCACCAACTGCGCCATGAAACACCGGATAGAATTGCTTGGATTGGGTCTTTGGCAGCTTTCATACAATTTGCAGTAGGAGTTATCGGTGGACCTTTGTTCGACCGGTATGGCGCATGGGTATGGCTTCTCAGTTCCTCATGCCAGACTAGAACATACTAACGATTTGCTAGATTATGCGACCTGCTGTAGTAGCGTACGTCTTCGCTATGATGATGCTGAGCTTGTGCAAAGAGTACTGGCAATTTATGGTGAGTTGAGGATCGAATACTCGATATGAGACAGCTATTGACCGTACTGCAGCTTTGTCAAGGCGTGCTCATGGGCGCATCGATGGGTTTCTTACAATTCCCTACAATGGCTGCTGTCAGCCAGTATTTCGAAAAGAAGCGTGCTGCTGCGCTTGGCTGCGTCATATCCGGCTCCTCAATTGGAGGTATCGTCATCCCTATAGCCGTTTCCAAAATGCTTAATAGCACCTCTCTCGGTTTCGGATGGTCTGTCCGCATCATCGGCTTCCTTATTGCACCTCTCATGGCTTTCTCTTGCATCACCGTCAGAGCTAGGCTTCCACCACGAGAAACGAAATTTTTCATTCCAGCCGCCTTCAAAGATCCTAGGATAGACCTTCTTACTGCGGCCCTATTCTTCATGTTCATGGGCATGTTCACCCCTCTCTTTTTCATACCCTCGTATGCGGTCATGAAAGGAGTAAATCCAACTTTGGCCTCCTACCTCCTTGCCATTCTCAACGCTGCCTCTACCTTCGGTCGAATCATCCCTGGCGTACTTGCCGACAAGTATGGCCGACTTAACATGTTCGCTCTCGGTGGTGTAATCAGTGGCATTATCATCTTCTGCATGACGAAGGCTACTACGACTGCTGGTCTCATTGTATATGCCATCTTCATTGGCTTCTGGTCCGGCACTATCATTTCTGGTGGCACTGCTGCGTTCAGTGTATGTGTGCCGGATTCGCGCAATATAGGCACGTACATGGGACAAGCACTCGCACTGGCTTCTTTTGCATCGCTCATCGGACCACCAGTGAACGGAGCTATGGTTAATAAGTACGGGGGTTTTGAAGAGTCGAGTTACTTTAGTGGGGTTTCGTGCCTGGTCGGTGGCGTATTCGCGATAGCAGCCAAGATGGCCACGAAAGAGGGCCTTTTGGGGATTGTCTAGTGCTAGGACTTGCGATAGAAGACCTGTACAAAAGTGAAAACTGGATTAGAAGGATATTTAGGCGGTGTACGGATAGGTTGGCGCAACAAGATCGGAACCGGCGATGATCGCCACTCTAATAGAATATAATAGGAACAAAAACAGGAAATAATGCTTTATCTTTCATATAGTATCAAAAAGTCAGCCTGAACTGTTCGGCGCATATTTAAATATACCTTAAAGAAAGACTTGCCATGGTTGCCGATTCCCATGCGGCATTCCCTTCGTTTGGTGAACTGTGTTAGCACGTGAAAGGTTCTTGCATCCACAACTAGACTCATTAAGTAACCAGCCAATTAATGAGCATAGAAGTGGGCACATTGTAGAGATAAAGGACTTTCTCTAACAAAAAACAAGTGCTTTTTGGAGGTTAGCTCGGACACATGACGTTCTTCCGCCCTCGGGAGTATCGTAATCAAGGCCTAGAACGTGGTGCAGGAATTCGTTAGAAGATCTGAAACACATGTACAATTAACAAAAGTGGACAGTGTGCTGCAGTATGAAAACGTGACCCGACATCCGACGCCCCCGTTATCATCACTCTGCTCAGGTGTTGAGTGTGGGGTAAATACCTCGGTACGTCGGTACTGACTCGCTCGACCTCCGACTAAAACCACGAAAAAGTCCAGCAGCTCTCTTTCGATCAAGTTTAGTCAATTACTCGCTATCTTCTTCCTCTAATGATCCATTCCTGTGATATTCTCAATCACCTCACTCGAACACGACCCAACGATAACCAATTGGACTTATCGTCGATTCACGACTATGCCAATCAAAACATGGCTTACCGAGAGACTCGGAATACGGATTCCCATTGTTCAGGGCGGCATGATGTGGGTTAGTCGCGCTGAGCTCATATCCGCCGTCGCTAATGCCGGCGCCCTTGGCTTCATTACCGCCCTTACCCAACCATCACCCGAAGAACTACGACGGGAGATTCGAAAATGTAAATCCTTTTTGAAACCGTCGGCGGTACCTTTTGGCGTCAACATTACGCTTTTGCCTATGATGAATCCACCGGACTATCTGGCATACGCGAAGGTCGTAATCGAGGAGGGAATAAGAATAGTGGAGACAGCTGGCGACCCAAGCCCAATTTTGAAATATGTGAAAGAGAATGGAGCGACAGTCATTCATAAGTGCGTAACATTGAAGCATGCTTTGAGAGCGGAGAAGCTGGGTGTGGACTGTATTTCAATTGACGGAATTGAGTGTGCTGGACATGGTGGGGAATACGACACGACGAGTTTGATGCTGCTTAGTCTTTGTGCTGAACAGCTGAAGATTCCCTATCTCGCAAGCGGAGGATTTGCAAATGGACGACAATTCGCTGCCGCACTTGCGCTGGGGGCAGCAGGTATCAACATGGGGACCAGGTGGATGGCTACCGTCGAATCGCCTATACATCCAAACGTCAAGGAAGCCATCGTCAAAGCGACAGAGAACGATACCGTGCTTGTACTTCGTAAATTCCGCAACACGACCCGCTTGCACAAGAACAAAGTTTCACAAGAAGTCTTCCAAATCGAGAACACGAAGAAAGACGTCAAATTTGACGACGTTGCCCATTTGATGAGTGGCAAGCGAGGAAAAGGCGTATATGAGACGGGTGATGTAGATGCTGGCGTATGGAGTCTGGGTATGTGCGCGGGTCTAATACATGATGTACCAACATGCGAAGAGTTGGCCAAGAGATTGGAGAGGGAGGCGATCGATGTTTTAAGCCAGACGAACGCGCTTGTGGTTCCAGATGCAAAACTTTGAGTCAATAGGTTGACTTACTTCGAATTGTGAACTAGGGTAAGATTTGGGGCGTTGTCGGCATTCAATAACCATGGGAAAAAAAAATTCAAGTTGAATACAAGGCTGCAATAGCCGCTTAGCAAGTTTAGAGGGGAGTGATTCTGTGGTGAAGAAATCACTAATTTGCAACAAATAGTGGAATGTTGGCATTATGAAATCGATAAACCTATGAGGAGTGAAGAGATGATGCTATGATACGTCGAATGTCCTTAGGCCGATTCACCGAAGACACTTCTATTGCTCTTTCCTGATGGCCACATTCAAGGTCCACAAGTAAAGCAATCTCATTCTGTCTTCTTACTTTTATGAATTTACAAGCCACTTCCAATACGTATTCCAGGGTCTTTGAGAAATTGTTAGGGCCTGTGTTGAATTACCACGGCATGTCATGTCAGGAGACATGATAGTCTTGGCAGACAACAGTCTTGTACGTAGTCCTTGACTACATACGCTTGGCGTGCATCGAATGAAAGATAACTTCTCTTGGCTCTGCTCCTTTTCTTAATATCCTGCTCAAAAGAGAGCCTTTGGTGTAGTTCCGAAATTGAGTCTACGCTATATGAGAGCACTAGAAAGACTACCGCGTTATCATAAAGTCAAGACATGACTAGTGATTGTTTTAGAGGACATTTTATTTATGATAAGCTCCCTTCAAGAGGTTGCAATCGGTGCGCTACTGCTCGTGCCTATATTTGTCTTAACCAGAATCGAATCAGAACGTATCACAACCACTCTGTTACAAGGAATGTGACCAGAGTGGAATGTGAGTGGTGAACGAACTTAAAGGATCACCAAGAGCAACATGAATTATGCGACTTCCGTTCACACCTAATCCTTGAAAGTCCGATGCAGCTTATATTACCCCGGTGTGAATGTGATTGGGCAATAATATCGCACGATAGCCCTATAACGCCCCCATCATCAGTCATTCGCCTCTAAACACTAACACCTGCAAATCGCCCTGTCGGCAATTAAAGCACTATTGTCAATCCTCTCGAACCGCTTAGTCGATCGCTCTAGCTGAAATGGATAATGTTATGTCATTTGTATCCTCGTTCAAGGATCTGAAATTACTGCACAACGCTCTCATCATCTTTACTACTGTTTCTATAATCATCGTTACAAACCACTTAGTCTCTCTCTATGCTTTTACGAAAAGAGTCAAATCTGGAGGTGGATTACCACCGACCGTTCCACATGCAATTCCATTGATCGCACACACGCCCACATTTGCCTCGGGTGGTGATGCCATAGGCCAAACGCTCTTGTAAGTGTGCAATGTGAACATATGATCACTAAAATTATACTAACAATTCTTTAGGGCAAAGGCTAGAACAGATACTCCTATCCGCTTCAAAGGCATTGGGTTCGATTTCGTCTACATATCAGGCACTCATCTCATCCGCAAAGCCCTCGTTTCCTCCAGTCATCTAGACTGGAACATCCTAAGTGCAAAAATGTTTGGAGCTATATTTGCTGGCCCAAAGGGGATTTGCGAGGCAACATTAGCGGATGACTCCGGCATTGGCGCGAAGCCGTATCCTGGTACTTCGGTTCCTCCCGGTCGTCGCATTCTGCGCAATCAAGTCATCTTCTTCAGCGATGCGTTTTCTAAGAAAAGCCTGGATGAGCTTATTCCGCGGTTTAAAATTAACCTTGGGAAAGAGATGGCGAAGTTGGATATCGGTAGTGAGTGGAAAGAGATGGATGATTTGCTCTTTTTCCTACGTAGTCTCGCATTTCCAGCTGCCGTCAAGTCCTTCATGGGAGAAAGTTTGTTCAGTCTCAATCCTACTTTCGCCGAAGATTATAGGGTCTTTGACGATAACATTCCGTTCTTCTCTATGGGACTTCCGCCTTGGCTCAAGCCTCGAGCAGCGCGAGCTCGAGCGAAGTGTCTCGATGCAGTGAAGAAATGGAGGCAACAAGCGACGAGGAACAGTGAAATGAAATTGGAAGCATATGGTTCAGAATGGGATCCCGCCTGGGGCCTTGCCGCTATCCGTCGTCGAAATAAGCTCTATGAAGCCACCGAGGGCCTATTCGGCGAGGACGCGATGGCATCTGTGGACATCGCAACCTTGTTCTCATTCACATCCAACGTGATACCTTTTACATTCTGGTTCATCTATGAGATCCTCAACCCGGATAACAATCTTTTAGCAAGATCGAAAGCGGAAATAGACACCTCAAAAGCTCCTGATGGATCCATCGACCCAGCAAAATTAGTCAACCGCCCCACACTTCAAGCAATCTATGCAGAGGTTCTCCGCCTCCATAGCTCCTCTTTGATTACCCGAAATGCGAAGCAAACGCACGCTATCGGTTCGTGGATCATTCCCAAGGATCAACAAATCATGGTCTCTTCCCACGTTGAGCATCGATCCACGCATTGGAATGTAATCGAACCTTCCTCGAACACCGAGATTCCACCATCCTCCTTCAACATAGAGCGTTTCCTTGTCCCTGACGAAAAAGGAGGTACTCAGTTCTCTGTAGAAGGGAAACAGGGGATATGGATGCCGTATGGCATGGGCGAGCACATGTGTCCGGGCAGGCATTTTGCAAAGAACCAAATGATGCTTAGTTTCGCTATTCTAATGGAAAAGTTCGACATTGAGCTTTTGGGTCCGAGGGGCTGGAAGCCAGACGACGATTACAAGAGATATGGTCTTGGGGCGCTGGGCCCGAAGCAGTCGGTCAAATTCCGGATCAGACGGCATGCAGACAAGTAGACGGAGACTAGTAAATTGTATAACTAAATAGCGAAAGCTCTTTGTTTTGATAGTCATGGAATCAGTTTTACTTTCTCATCTCCACTATGCCTTGTCGATCCTCCGTTCTTGATAAACAAATTTGACAAGATCTTCTTATAGGCAATATCTATTGTCTGAAAGATATTTCGAATTTTTCATCGAAAAAGCTGATCATTTTAAAGTCAAGATCGTCACGGAAGGTGACCGGTCGGGAAGCAAGTATCGAAATTGTCGTCACTCTTATTTTCTAAGCTCTCTAGATTCTTTAGCTTACACTAGTACTCTTCGCAAACATAGATTCCATCGTCAACTGTGGGATCTATAGCTCTAGTTCTAGTGAGTACGTGGCCACCAGAGCACCATGGGAGACTCGAATTCCTCTCCTCTGCATCCCTGCCAAGTACCGGATGCCCAACGCCTTCGCTATGCAAAACGATGCAATACCGTGGTGGAAAGAACGCTTCTCTCTTTTTGTGCAATTTTGTCGAAGGAAGGCGGGCCAAATTCGTTCCCCAAGACGTCGCGTTCAGAGGGTGATGACTGGAAAAAGTAAACTTCCAACAGAACGCGAGACCACGGCGGGCAAGTGCGGCCCGTCCGAACTGCTCTCTGATCAAATGTCGAGTATATGTCAAGGCCTTTTTGCCCACATGCCAGCAATATCTGACTACCGCCGGCCCCGGCCCTGCCCCTGTCCTGGATTTCCACCCATGCCTCCCATCATTTTCATCATACTCGCCATATCCATACCACCCATGCCGCCCATTCCTCCAAGGGCCGACATGTCGGGCATACCACCGCCGCCGCCGCCTTGGCCTCCACTGCCCAACATCTTCATCATGGCGCCGATATCCGGCATACCGCCGCCCATAGCATTTGCACCACCCATACTTTGCATTCGCTTTTGCATTGCTGCGAGTTGTTGTTGCTTGTTGCCGCCACCCATAGCACCTTGAGCTTTTTGCATGTTGGCCATGCCGCCTTTCATTTTCTTCGCCATGCCAGCCATCATGCGGTGCTGAGTGAGCAGCTCTTCTATTTCGCGAACTGAGGTTCCGGAGCCTCGAGCGACACGCGTCATGCGCGTAGGCTGCTCGACAAATAATTTTCCATCAGATTCGAGCTCCTTCTCCGTCATACTGTCGCAAATGTAGATCATGCGCTTGAGCTTCAAGCTACCTTCCTCGTCGTCCATACCACTCATCATGTTACTCAAGCCAGGAATCATACCCGCCATCTTTGAAAGTGGGCCCATCTTCATGATGTTCGATAGCTGATCTCGCAGATCTTTAATGGTGAATAATCCGGATGCGATATGCTTCATTGTGTCGTTCTGATCAAGCTTGAGCGACTGCACGTGCTCGACTAGACCAGTGATATCGCCCATGCCGAGCAATTTCGAGACAAAGGGCTGAGGACTAAAGCGCTCAAGATCGAGCATGTGTTCTCCGGTACCAAGGAAGACTATGGGGGTGTGAGTTGCGGCAACGGCGGAGATGGCGCCACCGCCTGCCGCTGCACCGTCGGTTTTTGTCAGGACGATAGCTCCGAAATCTGCTGCTTCTTTGAAGGCACGCGACTGAGCCTCTGCCGCTTGACCGATAGTAGAATCAAGAACCATGATGGTTTGATCTGGCTGAACAGCGTCTTGAATTTGCACCATCTCGTCGAACAGGTCTTGTTCCTGCCGATGGCGACCTGAGGTATCCACAATGATAATTTCAAAACGCTCCTTCTTGAACTTTTCCACACCTTCTCTTGCCACTGCCACAGGATCTGTCTGAGTATGGCTACCATAGTAGGGGATCTTGGCCTTTGTAGCATTCTGCTTAAGCTGGTCAAAGGCACCGGCACGGAAGGTGTCAGCACAGACAAGACACGCCTTCCATTGCCGCGCTGAATACCATCTTGCAAGCTTGGTACATGTCGTTGTCTTTCCAGAACCCTGTAGACCAACAAACATAATGACGTTGGGCTTTCCCTTGCGCGGCTTGAAAGGTTCGGCGTGCGGGTCGACGAGTTTGACGAGTTCATCGTAGACGGCCTTCTGGACGATGCGCTTCTTGTTGACGCCCGGGGCGAGGTGTTTGAAGTCTACAGAGCGTTTTATCGAGTTGCGGAGATTCATAACAAGCTTTACGTTAACATCGGCTTCGACGAGGGCATTGGAGATCTCCTTGACCATAGAGTCGAACGCCTTCTCGTCGAGGTTCGGCGACCGGGTGAGGTCTGAGACAGCGGCATTGATGCGCCGCCCGAGATCTTGGAGAACCATGGCTGCTGGTGCGAGCGTGTGGGAGGCTGAGGTGCGGCGATGTGAGGAGGATGCTCGAAGTTCAATGTTGTGTGCGCCTGCGGGGGGTGGGCTATGGGTGGGGTGGGGCGGGAAATCTTGGCGTGTCGGTAACGAGGTGGCCGACGCCGACATCTAGACAGCTATTTTTTTGTGCTTGACTACTCTACGCAAAAGTTCACTTCCAACACCCCAAACCACGCAAATACCGCTCTAATGCCATCCACAACGCTGAAACGAAGACGCACCGAGGAGGGGATGCGAGGGAAGCTGCCTAAGAAGCAGAGGTGGGTCAAGAAGCAGAAATTCTACCATAGCTCAAGCGAGGACGAAGATGAAGACGTCGGCGCTGCTCGCGATGCGCCTAGAGACTTTGCGCCAGTAAGCCTTGAGAGCAGCAGTGACGAGGGTGTCTCGCACAAAGTGACCAAGGGGCAACCCAGATCGAAGGCGAGGGCAAAATCTGCGATAAAGAAGGCGAAACCACCGGTACAGAAAGAAGACGAGCCTGCAATTGGTGAAAGCGAAGACGAAGACGAAGACGACGGCGAGCTCGATCAAGACGACGCCAAGGACGCCGCATCAGATGAATCAGATGCATCTGAAGACTCTTCCATATCAGAAACATCCACGAACTACCCCAACAGGAAAGTGCGGAAACGAAACGATCCCGAGGCATTCGCGACGTCCATTTCCAAAATCCTCAACACAAAGCTCACATCAAACAAGCGATCCGAGCCTATACTTTCACGATCCAAATCTGCAGAGTGGACGAATAAGACGCTATCGGACCACAAGCTTACAGAAAAAGCAAAGCGGCAGCTTCTTACCGAGAAGAGGGCTGCTCAGGAAAAGGGCAGAGTAAGGGACGTTCTAGGCTTGGATGACCCCAGCGTGAGCACAGCAGCAACTACTGCGAAAGAGAAGGAGCTCCGACGAACTGCACAGAAGGGCGTTATCAAGCTGTTCAATGCGGTGCGGGCAGCTCAAGTCAAGGGTGAGCAAGCTGAGCGCGAGGCGCGAGAGGCACGTACGGTCGGTATGACACAACGCGAAGAGAAAGTCAAAGAAATGAGCAAACAGGGTTTCTTGGATATGATTGCAGGCGGCGCGAAGAAAAAGGAAGGAAGCGTAGAGGAATAAAGGTAGATATCAAATATGTTCATTCAACGGGCTATGTAGAGCCTGAAATTCGTAATGTGGCAACTAGATCATCCAGTGCTCCCATGCTTCGCGTGACGCCGGTTCCATCTCGGTGGAGATTGTTCCATATGTCTATCCTCCATATATTGTTACAGTGACCATAATACACAAATGCCTCCAACTTTTCGGATAGGCGGCTATGCCTCTATGATTTCTCTGCGAAATCACTTGCCTGCAAGTTCCTCGTCATGCTCGGTAGCTTGACTACCAAGCCGTCCAATTCCTTTGACATTTTTACCTGGCATCCTAGCCTGCTCGTTTCCGTCAAGCCAAACGCCAAGTCCAGCATGTCATTCTCGTCGTCGTCGGGCTCTTCCATCTTGTCGTAGTAGTCTTGGTCTTCCACGACGACATGGCAGGTGGAGCAGGCACAGGAGCCTCCGCAAGCGCCCTCCATCTCGAGGTCGTTAGCCTGCGCAATGTCGAGGAGATTGTCGCCATCTGCAACCTCAAACGTGAGTGCTTCGCCTTCCTTGGTGATGAAGGTTATTTTCCGCCTGCTGAAAGTCAATACTCGTCATCATGGAGAAGCAAAGGACAGATCATCGTACTCTTCTCCTGCCTTTGGAGGGTCGACGTGACCATGGTAGAAAGTCGGGGTCGACGAGAATGGCCTGCGGCTCCGAGCGAGGTTCGACGCAGCGATGGTCGGGGACGGAAAACGCGACCGCAAAGACAGAGTTTTCGAATTTTGCACTGTGCTTATGTTGGTGACACCGTCTCTAGCCCAATTGCTCGACCTGGTGGAAAGGTGCCGTGACCGCGAGAACAATGACTGTGGTGCCTTCATCACCATGGCCTCACCCTGCAGCGCGGCAGAGAGAGCGCTCTTGGAAAGGAGGCTGCTGCCCATGATTCCACCTCTCCGCGCACAAACAAAATGAACAAGATGAACAAGGTGGTGGTGTTGGCAAGTCTGCGCTACCCACGAAAACCGACTCCGATGTTTCCGAGCTCTTGCGAGACCAAAAACTTGGAGCTCGGGCCGCGGGGCGTCTCTGCGCGCTGGGAACCGGGATCAACGTCACGAATCCATGGCAGCACATTACAGAACGAAAACACTCGCCCTGTTCTCCCGTCCACACACTCTCTCCCCTATTTCCCCCGCCTCGACGGCCATCACGCGCAATGGCGACGTCGCGCGATGCCCCGAATCCGCTGCGGCCGTACTACATCCCGCCATCCATCGGCCTCCCGCCCGATCAACCGCACAAACATTCTTCGTCGACGCCATTGTATTCATCACGAAGCCCCAAACCGAGCTTTGGTAGCCAGGCACGCGACATTCTCTCCGATCTAGACTACGACTCGTACTTCCCGGACAGCTCACCAGGCGTGGCCGAACATGCAAAAAGGCTGCTAGATCAGGCGTTGTGGAACTACACCTCGGTTTTGTTGGCCCAGCCCTTCGAGGTCGCCAAGACGTTGTTACAGGTGCATCAAGCACGGGGTCAGGCGCCGCCGGGCATGTTACTCAATGGCAATGAATTCTCTAGTAGGCCGAATTCCTATGCGAGCGGCAAGTTTGAGGATTATCCTTCGGACGAGTCAGATGAAGATGATTCACCGGGATACTTCACGAGCACCGCACCCCGAGTCCCTAGTCCCACATACGTGCGAGGAGACCCTTCAAGAAGTCCTGAACGCACAAGAAGACATTTTCCAAGCCGATCACGAGACTCCACCCCGACTCGAGCGCCGCCGCTTGCGCCAAAGAAGCTGGAGCTTAGAAAACCAGATTCACTGCTCGAGGTCATTGCACAGTTGTGGCAGAAAGAGTCAGCGTGGGGAGTGTGGAAGGGAACAAATGCCACCTTCATGTACAATTTCTTGCTCAAAACGACCGAAAGCTGGACTCGAAGCTTGCTCTCTGCTCTCTTCAATGTGCCGGACCCTGGCCTCCTCGGAACGGGTGCAAGCGGCATAGGCGGTCTCGACATCATTGATAGTCCCTCGCCTCTCATGTCCCTCAGTGTGGCTGTCGCCGCTACCGCCATCGCTGCCACCCTCCTCGCGCCCCTCGATCTAATTCGAACCCGCCTTATCGTTACCCCGACCTCCGCTCCACCCCGATCCATGTACCCCTCATTGTCTCTCCTACCCTCACTATCGGTTCCATCCAGCCTATTCCCTGCGACGCTTCTGCACGCTACCATCCCGACCGTAATATCGTCCTCCACACCTCTGTTCCTCCGCTCCGCTCTCTCAATTGACCCAATAGTGACGCCCACCGCCTACTCTTTCTCCACTTTCCTCTCTTCCACCGCCGAATTGTTCATTCGCCTTCCACTTGAGACCGTCCTTCGTCGCGGCCAAGTAGCCGTCCTACAAGATCATGAGAACGCTCGCCTGACCGCCGAATACCGCCATCTTCCATCCGAAAGCAGGGGCATGAAGAGCCCAGTATTTGGTATGGAAAATGAGGATCCCTCAGTGCGGAGTTTCAAGACAATCATCGAGCCCGGACCATACAAGGGTGTCCTTGGAACCATGTGGTTCATCGCGAGGGAAGAGGGCGTGCAAGTCATTGGCCCTGACGCTGCAAAGGCAATGAGTCAGCAGAGTCAGGGGCGTGCCGCCAGCTTCTCTGCTCGGACACGCATACGCAAGGGTCAGGGTGTACACGGCCTGTGGAGAGGCTGGAGGGTCGGGTTCTGGGGATTGGTCGGTGTGTGGGGGGCTGCAGCGCTGGGTGGTGGCGGCGGCGAGTTCTAAGAGCGCTCTCCACCATTGTATTGCGTAGGTGGGTGCTTCTCCATTGTTACGATATCTTTCCCTCTTCTCAATATCCCTCTTGATACACTCTACTCTATGTTATGATACCAAGTCTACACGTCTGTAAAGTTTTGGGTTTGGGGCGTTGGTATATCAACTTTTGTAAGCAGCATATTATGTATACCTTATGAACAATAGACGACGCTTTATAGGACCGTTCAGAACGCTTTATGTCCATTCCTGTTCCGTTCTCAACAACGATTCCTTATTCGACAGATTGTACAGGATCATACACTTGTCGTGCGGAAGAATGTAGATGTCGTAGAACAGCATGTGATTACGCGTCTTTCGGAGACCATATTTAGCAATACAAGAGTGTGATGCTTGTGTTCTCATCTCGAAGCTTAGACGGTGGAAAATATGGTCCAAGGGGGCGGAAGGCCAAGAAAGACGCCAAGGTGTGAAGCCATGGCGCATTGTATGGTATATTGCACCTCTGTTGATATTTTACAGCACGAAAATCATCGGTTTTCCGGATGTGGCATCACATATCCCTTCAGTCTAGTAACGCGTAAGTCAAAACATCTTCAGGCCTCGACTATGAATGAGACGTCCACCTTGGGCCACCACAACTTCACTTTACGTCATCAACACGAACCAGCTTCAAGAACTTCGATTAACTCACTCGAATAGAATGTCTTATCTCACAACAAGGGACTCCGATGTACATTTAAAGTTACTGCACCCCACAACTGGGCGTTCGGCTAAAACGGGCGGTAACCGACTTCTGCCGGTATGTGTGTACATTTACATCGGCACTTGATGCTCCCGCTATTACTTCCTTCGGAAATTATCAATTAGCGAGAGGTGCTACCAAGGCCATCAGATGACTGCTCTATCAAGACGAAGGTCGCGATCGACCCCAAGGACGACCGGATAGCCCAGGGACTAGACGCTGGTCTTCTGCCTAAAAATGGTCTTGGTAGACCCACTGGTAGAGCATGGGCTATCAATAGGTATGCTTGGCTTGTGGAGAAGTTGTTGGAGAAGGGCTATAAACTGTTTGTAGATATGCGTGGACGGTGACGGATAGGAACAACTAAATCCAAAATTGCTGTCTGCATGATGCTGTCTTTTCTAGTCTTTGCGCTCACGCTTGTTCTTGCAGCAGCGCTGCCAGCGCCTGCTGATGAGCCACAACTCTTCTCGATCCGTGAAGAGGGTGGCAAGAAGTTAGTAGAGCGTCAAGGTTACTACTGGTCCTTCTGGCAGGAGGGTGGGGGAAGCCACAACTGCAACAACGGTGCTGGAGGGTCATACACAGCAAAGTGGTCAGGAGGAGGTGGCTTTGTGTGTGGTAAAGGATGGAGCCCCGGAGGCTCTAGGTATGTCTCACGCCTATCATTTGTTCACATGCTCGCACTAACACTTCTGTGCAGGACAGTCAAATACAGCGGTACCTACGAGCCCATAGGTCCCGGCTACCGTACGCATCTCCAAGCTCCCCTACTTATCTACTTATGTCCAGACTAACCCACCCAGTGTCCCTCTACGGTTGGACCACCGGCCCCCTCATCGAATACTACATCGTCGAATCCCACGGAGACCTCGCCCCCGGCGAACCCTGGACCCTGAAAGGAAACTTCACCTTTGAAGAAGGAACGTACCTCGTCTACCAATCTCAACGCGTCAACAAGCCCTCCATTCAGGGTACCGCGACCTTCTACCAGTACTGGTCAGTACGCACGGAGACGCGGACGAATGGCACGATCACGACGGGGAAGCACTTTAGTGAATGGCAGAAGCTGGGGATGAAGTTGGGAGGTCATAATTATATGATCATGGCGACGGAGGGGTTTGCGAATAAGAGCTATCCGGTGCCGAGTGGGAGTTCGAGTATCACGCTTGGTTGAGGGGGAATGGGGGAGGGAAATGGTGAGGTTTATTGTGCGATATGATATAGCTAAGAGTATGAGGATGTATGTTATGCCAAGTCAAAGCTCAATACTTGCGTCATTCTAAATTAAATCGATGACTTTCGTTACATTGCTAGCAGATTATGAAAACAACATGCTACGAAAATAGCAAATCAACTGTGTACACCGAGCTTGAGCGAAAGAAGGGAAGAGAAAAGAAAAGAAAAGGGTATTCATAATCCTAAGCACAATGCAATCGTGAGCAATACGCGTGATCACAACCAACCACGAGCCATATCAAGCAGAAAATTCAAACATCGCTTACAGCCACTCAGCACAGCAGGGGAATGTAGTGCACTGGTCTGGACCCTGCCATGCTCCTCTCTGGCGTGTAATGGTGTTCCCTATCGCAGCCGCGCTGCAAAGCGGAATCTTCCACAGACCCGGGGTGGACGCGCCATTCTGGAAGAAAAAGTCGCCCTTGGTTCCCTTTCCATCAATAGCTAATTGATCATTGGGAATCACATAGCCATTCTTGTTGCCGTTCAGCTGGTATCCTTGAAGGGCTGAGGTGAAGATGTCATTAGGTGTGATACCACCCCACTGGCTGCCGTCGAGCGTCTCGTAGCCGGGTAGAATACCCGTCAACGCATCAGATGGCTTGCCAACACCAGCTTTGATGAGATAATAGGTATTCGTGTCCCCTTCTGGGCAGAATCGCACCTTCTTCGCATCATCGTCTGACATGGCCCAATGGTGGTTGTTCTGCGAGCCTTGGCCCGTGCCGGGCATAGGCTTGACGTCCTTGAAAGGGTTCTCCTGGTTACAAGTTCCCGGCTGGATGACGATGCCTGGATAAGTGTTGTATGCGAGCTTCCAACCCTGCGGGATAAGCATCGTGTACAGCGCATTGTTTGCAGCTTCGCGGACGTCCGCCATGGAAGGACCATTGTCGTTGATGGCACTGTCAGCCCAGTAACCACCTGAAATTACGTTGATGAGGTTGTCGATTTGGTCTTTGCTACCAGACTGAATGTTGATGAGATACTTTTCCATGGTGTCTTGTAGACTCAATGTGAAGTTTCCAGCAAGCGCGGCAAGACTCCAATTGTTCTGAAGCGTCTCGGACAAGCTACATAGGGACCTGTTAGGAACTATCGCTCGATACTATCATTTGTACAAGGTATACTTACGCCTGGAGGTTGTCCTTGGCTAATGTACCACCCACAGTGATCATACTATTTGTAGAGTCCTTGGCCCAGCCGTGGTCATTGCCTTTGTTCTTGAAAAAGGCCGCGTCTTTGAGAAGCTTATTCCAGAGGAACGCGGAGAACTGACCGTAGCCAAGGAGCATCACGTCTATAATAACCTTCAAGACTTCGACGGAGTCATCTTTGGTTACTGGCGCAAAGGTCTCGGAGAACTTGAACAGTCAGTGCTTTACTTTAGTTTGAATAGCAACATTAACTTACACCTCCCATATCTGACTGGATATCCGAAAGTGCTGAACCAAGAGCATCGTACTGGTTCTTGATATAGTTACGCAGATTCACTATGGAGTTAAACATCATGCTGATTGCAGGGTTTTGAGAATCGCCACAAGCAATGTTGGTACATGTTCCAGCTCCAATAACACAGTTGGGATTAGTTTCCTTAACACCGTATGATGCAGTGAGCCATTGTAGAATATTGGCGTCTCCAGGCACGAGAGATGGCTGGCCGTTTCCAGGGTCGGACTCGATACTGTAGGCCCATGTTTCTGCGTAGACAGCATCATCCCCAAGGGCTTTCTGTAGTAGCACATTAGTGTCGTCATATATTGAATAGCATTATCGCACTAACATTCCACCATTCGACCATAGGTCGGGTGCCACCAGAATTGAAATCGATTTGAAGTTCTGAGCATGTGTGGCAGTGGTATCGACGGTCCGGATCGTCAGTTGTTTTAGGCGCAGTGTATGGACATGTTGACGTCGAAGCCGCTGAACTACTTGCCGATGAGGAAGCTGTATAGTTAGTTTGGGTCGGTCAATTTGAGAGATGTGAAAGATTGACGTACTGTCCTGTCGTCGAAGAACTGCAGCCGAGCCCAACCCCGCCAGATATATGGCTCCTACGATGAACCTGAGGGACATATTTGCGTTCTAAGTCCAGGAAAGAAGATTCTTTTTCTGTTACTTCGTTGCTGACCTGGATTATTTGTCGTAAACTCGCTCTGACTTTATACGTATGGATTTCATTGACGCAATGGTCGGAGGCTTGTCGCTCTCCGAGACAGGAGCAGTGTTGATCGCAAGCATTCTACGGACTTCCAATTGAATTGCTTCAAATTAACATGTGCATTTTAACATTAAGTTCGGCATCCATCGCGGTCCTTCGGGTGTACGACCAGGGAAAAATGGAAACCTAGTACTGTTGGATATTTTAAAATAGGCCTGTGCCACGACAAGAATTCGTAGTCTGTGCTTAGCCTCGTAAGTGAAGCACATCCGAGGGGGCTAAAAGTACAGCTGAATTGACATCCTGGGAGCAAAGAGGCATCGGTCATATGATATTAAATAGCCGAGCAGATCACCTCAGAAAGCTGTAACGAGACATCTATTACCTTAGCTAGTCGTGGAGCATTTTCCCTATTGTAGCAACCGTACAGGACTCACGATGCTGCATTAACTACAACCGTAGGATATCCGCAGGGTAGCAGTGGATCGTCCGGAAGCGCCGTACATGTGGCTAAAGCCGCCGAGAAGACCCTGCACATCAAGCATAATTAAGCTCCCAGTCTCAAGAGGATTGTCTCTAGCCAAGCACAACCTAGAATGAGAGACATCACAGCCCTGAAAAACGATTTTCAATGATCTGACGTGAGTGGAGGTGTGAATGAGCGGATAATTAGTGGGTAACAACGCACTGACGTATTTTGTATGAAAAAGCGATGTGTCGACGACCAATCAAGGATCGTCAGACGTCAACGTGCCTTAAAAGTCGTCACCACATGATGGCTTGAAACCCTTCAGAACTCGTAGCGCCCTTGAGTGTTCCTCTTGCGAGAAAAGGGCAGTGCAGATGTTCACGAGGCTGGGGCGAAATATGCATCGAGAATGGCCCCATGGCAGACACTAGAGCTAGTCTTGGTATATGTATCATCGCTGTCGGAAATGAGATTTATGTAGTCTTCACCAAACATAGTTCTTATCTTGTACTTAATTGCATGTATTTCTTGAAGTTCTCAAGGTGCCAGTCTCCTGGGTCCTCGTTTCAAATCATAACGATGACAACCCAGTGCCGAACTCACACACGGCAGTATAGCAACAAACACGACAAATGCTAACATTTCAGCAGGGAGCCTAACATCCCTATTAGGACGGCGCTAGTACTTAAGAATGAAAAACAGAACCAGACAGAGGATCGAGCACGCAGTTCTAACCCTAGCATCTAAATGCAGGTACGGCCTTCCCAAGGCTATCTCAAGAGCTGCTGCCATAGACTTGAATGCTTCTTGACACTAAGAGATCTGATTTACAATCTGACCCTGCACTTTGATGAAGACGTACGTGAGTAGGGGAGGTATCGAGAAAATACCTACAATACGGAGCAGCGAGCGATCTGCAATCATCTATTCTGCCTTGATGTAAGCTTACATGGAAAGAGTAAACTGGCTCTTGTTGCGGGGTCAGCTCAACTCCACTCTCCAGCCTTGCATGGGGCTCAATCCAGAATGTTGGTGTCTCTCCGGCTGCGATCAGGTGTAAAGATCACTAGCCTATCATCCATTGCACATGGACACACTAACCTAGCTTCGCCTGCAAGAGAGACAGGAACTCAGATACCCATCATATTCAAATCCTTTCATAGAGCACGGGGATTCGCCGTTATAAACGAAGTCATACGACTCGGTTTTACCTTCGAAGTCAAAGTTTAGAGAGATTACATTACTGCATAATTGCGTGTTCTTGCATTTGTGCTCCGTTACTCAGCCTATGAGCCATGAAATACCCTCTATCTTCTTTAAGGAATAGAAACAATAGCTTTTCATGTGTAGCCATAGCATATAATTATGATAGTGACGTATTCAGGACAACAGGGGCCGAGTACAAGCTGATACACATCTCAGGAACGGTGGAGACGGGATATGCAATCCTACCAAATACCCTCGATTATCACGCCAT
Organism: Periconia sp. TS-2; assembly: GCA_030378425.1. Taxonomy (NCBI): domain Eukaryota; kingdom Fungi; phylum Ascomycota; class Dothideomycetes; order Pleosporales; family Periconiaceae; genus Periconia; species Periconia sp. TS-2. Next base: position 64,002 of record JASNQO010000003.1, on the reverse strand, counting down.
TATAGGCATAGCAGGTGACATTACACAATTTGAGTAGGATTCCCGTGTTTCTGAAAAAGAATCCTCCGGAGAGTCATGGTACTCTGCTTGTTGTGATTTTCTTTTTTGGGGGCCGGCCCTCCTAACACCAAGTGCCGCCCAAGGTGTACCAAACTAACGACAGAATAGCCATTCATTTCAGAAGATTTGGTGACCTACTGAGCGACTACAAGGTATGTCGAGGCGCTCAAACAATAAGGGAATAAATCGATGCTTCAAAAGAAGTTCTACAGCGTCTAAACTGGTCAGAAAATCACACTCTTCTCTATGAGACTGATATTGGAGATAATAGCTATCTCATCCATCTTGCGTAAGTCAATCATTCATTCCTCCCACAACCTCTCTAGATTTCTACTACATCTTCGTATGTAGAGCCCGTTAGGGAGCACTAATTCCTATTCCTTTTGTTCATCGACCTCGTTTTACTTCAAGTTGTACATTTCCAGATTCAAGTACATGAATCGGTGCGAAACGCTTTGCCATCTCTTAGCTCGCACAAACATAAATAGTGTGGTAGTTTTAAAGTTAATCTACTTATGATGTGACGCAGTAAATTTGCATCACCCCACCCGTGCAGGTCGTGGCACAATCGTCAGTCGCACGTCAGAGATAGGCGGCCATTCAACATCGGACTACTTAACAGTTCTTGTTCACACAATCACCACGCATCATCTCTTGATACCAACCAGATTTTCTTGAACATGTTAGGCAGAATGTCTAGCTTACGGTTGTTGATGTATTTTATCAACCTTAGTCTTACCTCCAGGGTCGTGGCGACTGGAATTGGGGCTTATCTGAGTATATGGGTCTCCGTCATTCATACGAACAAAGGTAACGATCAACTTTTTCGGGGTAGTCAGGGAAAAGCCGAGCAGCCACGAGTATCAGAAAAGGTAAGCCAGAAATCAGAATGATATGGCAAATTGTACTACCAAAACTACAAGCCAATCTACTAACAGTCTACCCTCTCAATGATATCCAACAGCTCGCCAAAAATCAACAAACATATGCAAATTAGTGCACTACATAGGCATGCCCTCCATTCCGGGAAGCTCGGTGAGCCCTGAGAGTATGTTAGCATATTATTTCAAGTTCTCGTGGAATATCAACTTACAATTGTCATGGTTCTCATTGACAGTGGTCTTCACTTGGCACTTCTTCGCATTGTCGATGGCCTGATTGACCAAATCCTTGCACTTAGCACCCATGCATCCAGAAGCATCCATACCCTTCTGGAGCTCATTTCCTTGCCATCCGAAGACGTAATCGGCATGCTGACCGTAACCAGTGTTGTCACCGTAGCTGAGGTAGAACGGCTGGGATCCGTCGGCGGGCCATTGGCTCTTGTCATTGAAGGGGGTGGTGTCCCAGACGACCTCGTACATAAGTTGTGGGATCCTGACGGGGTGGGTCGACGGGCAGTTTCCTCCCAAGGACAAGAAGTTGGCTGGGCCAGAAGTTGGGTACGCAACGTGAGCCTTGTGGTCAGGGCTGTCGAGATTCTGGCCGTCCCAGCAGCTGTACTTATAATCAGCACCATACTAAAAAAGCCTGGGGAAACAGAGTAGCTTACGTCGGGAAGAGGATGTTGGACCGAATACCACCTTTGCAGGGTGCGGTGGGAAGATTCTGGGTATCGAGCCTGAGAGAAGTTAGTACGAGGGGAATCTTACATTTACTTTGAGATCAACTTACTTGCCATCGGCGCAAGGAGCCGCGTTATCACCTCCAAAATTGGGGCCAGTGTAGCATCGGTAGCAGTTCTGCATCTTGAGCTTGGGATCTGCCTTTCGGTTGGTGGGGTCGCCGACAAGCATGCGGAATCCGGGCTTGAAGGCAGTGATCTTTCCTGGGGAAGCCGATACATAGTACACAAGAACACCACCGTCGATCTTGGTGCTAAAGTCATCGTTGAACTGTCGACTAAAACATAGTTAGTAAAGGCATGATGTAATTAGGCTTCATCACACTTACGCAGCGCCGAGCTGTTTGACACGCTTGAAGGTGCCGTTTCGTGCCTTAAAGTACAAGTTGGCAGTCCAGTAGTTGCTGTAATTGTTTAGTCTCGTGACATCTCTTATATCTAATCAGGAGCATTACCTGAAGTCCTTCGAGAAAGCGCAGGTAGTGCACGAAGCTGTACCTGAGACGTCGCCCGTCGTCATGGTAGCGTTGAAACCATTTCCTCCTACAATCTGATGCTGGTGGGCTAAGGTGTTGTTAGTGAAGATCGATAGGTGAAACGATAAGAGACTCGCGTACTAGATGGGATCTGGCCGGGGTTGACAAGCGGGTCAAGTCGGTCGATGACCACCTGGGCACATCCGAATCGCAACATGGTGGTTGAACCTTGTCGCTTCAGCCAGCTAGGCGCGGCATCGGCAACCGCCGATAGGGCGAGGAGAGTGGTCCAAAACTGCATCGTGACGGGAGTCGTACGGCAGGAATCAGGTGGGTGCTGAGCGAGAGAATTGCGATTGCACAGGAGGCTCCACGACTTTCATAAGAAAATAAAGAGACAGAAGAGTGGGTCCTCCACCATGCTCTCTTCCAACTGCCGCCGCGCCACAACAAGCACACCAAGTCGATATGCCGAGTTCTAGGGTATTTGTGACATATTAACACTATCGACTGTGAAGCCAGATCTGTAGGATAGTGGGCAAATCTCGCTCCTGAAGGAGTCAGAGTCTTAGTGTGACCCCTGCCACCCGATCGTATTGGTTGACCCTGCGTGAATTTGATGGATGTTTCGCGGGGTAAAGTAAACAATATACCATTGCAACCGTATTAATATCCTTGCCCCTGTTAACCGATGTGCCGACACATACACATGTGCCGAGATGTACCCACTGGTTTTGCCCACAGAACTGATTGTTAGAAATCGCGATCGCAATGTCTCGATGTCGGAAAACATGGTCTGGCTGTGTTCTATAAAGTTGGGTCCGTCGCGGCCCAAGATCTGACCAAAGGGGGATAGATGCCACGCCTCCCTCTCTTTCCGACTGTGACCAAGTCTTGGCTATCCATCGGTGTTTCCCAGGTACCACACGGAGCCGTTCATGTTTTTATCGTAGCTATATACAACTACCAGGGTTGCATAGCCGCTCGGGCGCATGGGCTATGTTCTTGACCCCTTACTATTCGTCACATGGCCTTCGACAGAGCGTAGTCCAGTCTTGCGCGCGTACCTAACTATGGATTTGACTCCAACGATACTCTCAAATCGGAATAGATGTCGTGCTTTTTCGGGCTCTTCGGGTATAAATTCAAGCGCCAGAGGGCGATGCGGCTCAAAGAATCCTAGGAGATAGAGAAGAGTCTGATTACGCACCGGGCAACGCTGACGAATGACCGGACTTTGTATATGGTGGCAAGGTCATCGAGAGCAAGGATCAACATCAATACCAAAGCTGCTGGCCTGGCCATTCGTGATTACTGTACAGACCCTGTTCCAGCCTTCGGACGAGCGGGCGCCGGCTTTACCTTGCTCGGTCCACGTTCAAATGACGACGATCGTGAACGAGGCTCCAGTCCTGTTTGCGATAGAGACTTCCAATCGGGAGTTGAGCTCTCCGACCCACAAGCCTGGATGGTGGTCTGTTTAGTAATGTGAAGAATGATGTTGATGTTGTGCCCACGAGCGGCTTGGTTCGTGTCACTGTTGTCCGGATAGGGGTACGTGCTAAGCGCGCAAGCCTGTTCAGACTCTTGCAACACCTCATTGTGCTGAACATACTTCGAGAATGATGGATTCCTTGACTAGCTGAGATAGCTGTCTTTCTTACACAGCTTCAAGGTTACGTGGATGATCAGCGTCATTTGCACTTCGATTGACGTTGGGCACGATGGGATCGAATTCCGAATCAACCTTAAGCCATAGCACCGTCACCCACTATGCTTTAGGGCTCGAAACTTACAGAGAAGTCAAATAGTAACCCTGGACTTCGGCTAGCCTGTTCTCTACTTTCGCTATTTTGACTAATTGTAGTTCGATGAACATCCATTATGTAAGAATGGGCACGAAGCCACCGCGAAAGTTTGACGTGAAAAATAATTTCGAAACCTGACAATCGAACAGCTCACTCAAACAAGTGAAGAGTCTAGTAGATTTAGTAACAGATCAGGCGATGGTGTCTGCGATCGCGAACTCTCGGAATACGACGACGACCTCAGTACCAACGAACTAAAGTCATTTTACAAGATCGCCTCTAATACAAGCTACGTAGAGAAGTCCATGGTATTTCAGGAGGTCAGATTCTCCTTCAAGGGACGCAAGTGTTCGCTGCGAGGGTTAAGATTGCTGGCATTTGGGTACAGAGCCTTATCGTCTGAGAATCTGCTTCCTACCGTTGATTCTGAGACTGCGACAAGGCTCAAACGATGTGTATAGACGTTGGGACAAAGAAACACGTTGTATTTCTCGACGAATGCCCCCTAGTCTCGGGATTGCATGACAGAATCTCAAAAGATCATAAAGCAGACGAGTAACCAGAAAGCAAAATCTTTCCGGCCCAATGAAGAGCATAGCCACTAGTCTAGTAATATTACGATCGTTCAAAGAGAAAAGTGAGGGCGATATTGGATGTCGCTGAAGTCCATACTGAATTTTGAGGCGACGACCAGACCGTTCTCATCTATCTCACATGGGTTAAAAGTAAATGGCATGTATAGCAACATTCATCGTTAACAAATCATGATAAAAAGACCAGAACACGAAGATCATTTTTTTCTGGAAGCAAAGTAGAAAAGAAATCCAACCTCAGTGACACAAAAATATCGAAGCCATCGCCATCAACACCACCAACCCATGGCTCATGCCGGCTCATAGATGTTTCCCACAGAAAAGACCGGATCAAACGCACCAGTAAACCTTCCACAAAACTTCCCAAAGAAACGATGATAATTGAGCCCCACAAAAGGCCCCGCCCTCTCTTGGACAAAACCCACATAAGTATTCGTTGTGTCCTTGCAATCGTCCGTCAGGCCAACAGTCTGCCGCACAATATAATTGGATCTTCTGCTGTTGTAGTCGCGCGTGATTGGCCAGACCTGCATTTCGCAGTCTCCCTCGACTTCGCTGTAAGGCAGGGTGATCGTCTTGAGATCAGCGACTTTCTGGGTGACGGTGCGGCAGTCGTGGATCTTGGCGTTGGCGGAGGGTTGATACTCGCGTAAGATGTCGACGGGGATGCCGAAGATGCTCAATGGAACAGAGCGGGCGTAAATTGCCGGATTCAGTGCTGTTTCAAGGTCTTGATCTGCAGTCCTGGCATTACGGCGCGCGGGGATACCTGCACTTCCCTGTGCAAGTTCCTGTCCTGTAGGCACGTCCGTTTTCTTCTCGACTTTGAACAAAGGAGAATTACACTCCTGCTGAACACCCGATTGCCCAATGATATAGAGACCAACCTCAATTCTTACTTCATTGATGTACATTAATCCTGTGTCGCATGTGTCGATGATCTTTTGAACCACCCATTGAGTTCTGGGCTTTGAACTACCTTGGTCGTACCGAGCTGGCGGCTTGCACCAATCTCGCAATTCCCAGATCTCCGGCGATCATTCTCGTAGCTATCGGAATTGAAGACTCCGCGGTCGTAATATCAAAGCAATCGGCATTGTTGAGCTTGGACTTTAAGTCGAACAATGAAGCTGGGTCGGCAGGTGGAACCCCACATCGGTGGGCCAATTGGGGCTATAAACGGAAGAAATATCGTACCATACGGAAACAGCATTGAAATCCACTCTTGAAGGGTTCTCTATCTACACGGAGTTCTACCTTTCAATGATATGCCGAGCGGGTGTTTCAAGTCGTCACGATCGCTGACTCTAACCCATGTGCTGAATAAGGAAATCATACGCTGCCATTTCGGATCCGAAGGCTTCAAAGGCATTGATAGGAGGTTAAGAAACATCATCTCCAATTCAAAGCGAGCCTCACATGCTGTACTGCACACGTCTTCGCCTCATCAACGGCTTAGAATGAGTTGAGCCACAGTGAATTGGCCAGGCAGAATGCAACCAGGATAGGCGACAATTCAGCAATGCGTTCACATTTGTGGACCAAGAACTCCTGTATTCTCGTAGCAAGTCTATCTATACTCTACACGTTATGCTAAGTATTCCTATACATCCTCATACGTCTGTAAACGTCAAGTAGACATTGTGGCATGATCATTCGTACTCAACACTACCTTCACGAGAAGTCAATCTTCCATCCCTTTCCAATCGCTACCTTCGGGTCCCTGATCACCGCCCAGCTGGCTTGTTTGCCCTTTCCTTCGAAGAACTCAATGGCGGCCTTCTTCTTCCTCGCGCTCTCCTTAGCTCCCTCCTCCGAAACTACAACCTCAGTCTTTCCCTTCCACTCTTTGGGTGCTCCAACGATGATAACCTTCTCCACACGCACCTTCGACATACTCTTCAAAAATGAGTCCAACTTGACGGATCGTGAGCCGTCGTGGAGATTGGTGGAGGTAAGGATGTTGAGCTTGCCGTTGAAGGAGAAGCGCCGGTGGATGTAGGCTCCTGCCTGGTAGTCGAATGTTTCGCCATCGTCTAGGTAGAGACTGCCGGTTGCGGAGCTGTCCTTGTCGAGAGCGATGACTAGGGTAAACGGGTCATATTTCATTAGGCCCGAAGAGCGGCGTGGACGGTCGCGGCGCGGGATGATGTGTCCACCTTGCATGAGGAGCGGGATCTTTTCGAGGGGAGCGGGGACCGTGTGGTGGCCAGCGCCTTGATAAACAGTATAATCGAAGTAATCAAAGTAAGGTTGATCATCAGCGATATACACTGAGACGCTGGTGGCTCCTTCCTGAGTGACAGGCTTGGCGAGGAGGCCGGTGGAGCCGATGTAGAGCTGGTCATCGATGGCGAAGCCCTTCTCGTCGTCGGGATGAACCCAAAAATTAGGGCGGATGATGGGCGCACCGGTTGTGTGGGCCTCGTGGAAAGCAGTATACCAAGCGGGAAGGAGCTGATAACGCAGGCGAAGAGCTTGGGTGATGATCTCAGTGTATGGCGAACCAACCATGTAAGGTTCACGGCGACGGGTATCGATGTGAGCATGGGCACGGAAGAAAGGATAGTAGATACCAGCTTGGTACCAGCGGGTAAGAAGCTCCTTGCTAGGGTTGCCGAAGAAGCCACCAACATCAGCGCCGGAGAATGGGAAGCCCGAGATCCCTTGATTGAGAACCATAGGAAGGGAGGTCTCAAGATGAGACCATTCAGCGAGATTGTCTCCAGTCCACATGGCAGCACTACGCTGACTACCTGAGTAGAAAGCGCGAGTAAGCACGAAAGGTCGTCGCTGCTCTCCCTTCTTGCGTTCAATGATAGCCTGGTACGTCGCATTGTGGAAGGTCATTCCGTTGATGTTGTGAACATCACGGTGTTCCCAGTTCTCGTAATGCAGATTGTCCTTGGGCATAGTTGTTTCCGGGCCGTTGAAGACAGATGGCTCATTCATGTCATTCCAAATGAAGGTGTTGGGTGCGGTTCCCTTGAAGCTGTCGTATTTGAAAAGACCCTTCCACCATGAGATAGCAGCCGGGTTAAAGCAATCGATCCACATGGATGACCCAGGCCAGCACCATCCCTCGTATTGGTTACCATCCTTATTCTTCACTGCCAAGTCTTTCTTCTTGAGCTCATCAATAACAGGGTAGCTGTCAGTATTCTTAATGTGAGGATCAATGATGGCGACGAGCTTCCTGTCTCGCTTGTCGAGATGCTTGTGCATCTTGGTGGGGTTGACGAAGGTTAGCGGGTCCCAGGTGAAGTATTTCTTCTCTTGCGTGTACTCAATGTCAAGCCAAATGACGTCGTATGGGATCTTGTACTTGTCGAATTTGCGGTCGACGTCCTTGACATCCTCATCGGTGACGTAGTTCCATCGGCATTGGTGATAGGCAATAGCGAAGGACTGGGGCATTGCGGTATATCCCGTCAGCTCGCTGTACTGACGTGTAAGATCCTGAGGAGTGGGACCAAGGAAGACGAAGACATCTAGAAGTCCGCTTTCAGAGATCCAATGGGTCTGAGTATCTGTGTGGCCTTTTGTACCCAGGGAAAGCGGGTTAGCGGAGGACTTGGATTTGGTGACATCGATCCATGTTTCGGCACCGTTAAGCCAGAATACACCGACAGTCGAGCCTTTACGGTGAGCCTGCATGAATGGAATAGCTCCATAGAGCGTCATGGGGCTGTCCATCTCATACTCGAAGACGTCGGCATTGTAGAGACGGTACGGGTCGTTGTAGTTACCATCGCCTCCTCTCGTACTCTTCAGAGATAGGCGAGTAGCATGCTCTGGGATACCGAAGACGTGCTCATATCCTGGGAACGATATATCGAGAGCAATAGCCTCCGGGCCTCGCGGCTTGGTATCAGTGTTACCACCAAAGCTTTCATCCCACCAGGTGCTCTCATCCTCGCCCTTTGGTTCCTCCTTCTTATCTTCCTCCTTTTTCTCCTCTTCGCCCTCTTTCTTCTCCTCTGCTGGTGGGGGTTCAACCTTCGGGCGCCAGTGCTCCAGGTTCAACAAACCTCGCTCATTGAATTTGACTTGTGTCTCCCCATCTCTTTGAAAATCGATGCCAAAAGGGTGGTGTCGGATGATGGCCTGGTGCTTCCCGCCTTCGCCATAAAAGACCTTGGTATATCCCTTCTCAATCTTGTCACTGAGCGCAGCACCCTCGGAGACTTTCAAACCCCCGACAAGGGCCCACTTGCCTGCCTCGTTATATCGCTCCTTTCTCGCCTTGCTGTCATGCCGTAGGGTGATATCGCCTTTTTGTCTCTTTTCCTCGTCTAGCACAACTCGCGCAACACCCGACTCAAGAAAGGTCACGGTAAGCGGCAGCTTGACCGTCCCCCCTTCCTTTAAAGTCTTTATCACCGAACCAGACAATTGGCCATCTTTGAACTTGATCGATGCGGCATCGAGCGCATACGGAGATGTCCAGGAGCTGGTGGACGCAGCGTCATCGGCGAACTGGCGGTTGCGCTTGCAGAAGCCAGATTGATCACAAGTCTTGAAATTCTCGTGCTTGACCATAACTGTTACCTCCAATTAGCAACACAAATACAACACTCCAAAAGTTCGAGTAGTCTCATCAATTTGTTGGAGCTATCGCTGCCCTAGGAGCTGACGGTAGAGCAGATACATACCAGCAGGCACAAACAGACAGCACAGCGCCGCCCATAAAAGAAAAGCCGCCGTCCACCGGGGAGCGGACCGACTAGAATACGGAATCATCATTTGCTTATCCAGGTGTCTGCTTGCACAGTGCAATTGCAGCCACAAGCAGCCCTCAGAGCTTCCGTCTCGAATCTCACCTTTAAACGCCAGGTGGTGAAACGCCTACCAAGAGCTTGTGCTTAGTCATACATGCACAAGAATGCACAACTCGCTGACCGCCTTGCATAAAATTGTGCAGCGGCCAGAACCCCGCCAACGCACGCAGAAACCCCACCACCCAAGCGCCCAATTTTATATATCTTGCTAGACCCTTCTTTGCTCTCCTCACTCACCTGTCTTTTATAACCAGGAAATCAAGCAAAATGTCCTCCGAACAGACGTACGTTTTTTGTGCGCCATTGGCTATCTGAGGTGTATAACGAGGCTAATTGTGGATAATAGCTTCATTGCTATCAAGCCCGATGGTGTCCAGGTATGTGCAAGATGTCGATGTGACAAAGTTTATAGAGCATCATAGATACTGACTATACACAGCGCGGACTCATTGGCCCCATCATCTCCCGCTTCGAGAACCGCGGCTTCAAGCTTGCTGCCATCAAGCTCCTTACCCCCTCCAAGGAGCACCTCGAGAAGCACTACGAGGACCTTGCTGGCAAGCCCTTCTTCCCGGGCCTAATTGCCTGTATGTCGCACCTTAGAAATCACACACGACGCCGCGCAGACTTAATACCCAGAGCTGATGAATGCTAGACATGGGCTCCGGCCCCGTCTGCGCCATGGTCTGGGAAGGCCGTGACGCCGTCAAGACCGGTCGTGTCATCCTCGGTGCCACCAACCCCCTCGCCTCCGCCCCGGGCACCATCCGTGGTGACTTTGCTCTTGTACGTCTCCCATTTCTCCCGTAGAATACTTACTCAGCAAAGGAATCATGGTGCTGACTACTCCCATAGGACGTCGGCCGCAACGTTTGCCACGGCAGCGACAGCGTCGAGAACGCCAAAAAGGAGATCGCTCTCTGGTTCAAGGACGGCGAGGTACAGACCTGGAAGCAGGCTCAGTTTGACTGGATCTACGAGAAGCCGTAAATTGCTCCCTTACGACCTTCCCCGAATCCATCGTGCCCTGGTCCTCCCTTGCGCTTGTCCTCGCACAGACACAGCAGGATGTCTTCGAATTAGCAGTCAAGGGTAGACAGACAAACGTTTGGCATTCAAGTCTCACGAACATATGGATTGGCGTTTGATAGAAGAATCAAAATCGAATGGCTCAAGACGAAATGCCATCGAACTTCGCATCATCTACAATTCTTCCCACTGGTATCTCGTGGTACTACCCTATTGTCATTAAGCCATGATGAGACGGTCCCTGCTGATATGAGTGCAAAAGAGTTATAGCCCTTTCACTACAGTTTCGAAGCGCCAGCCAACCCCTTAAACCCATTGGTCTACGCCTTGTCCTTATCCTTGCTCCTCGTTTTAATGCCGTTCGCCTTTTTTTCCTCGAGCTCTGTCTTGACTGCCCCATTATACCAGTCCCTTAGCCTCTCTACTTCTCCATATTCGCCCTCGCCCCTTTCGACTTCTGGGCCCTTCACTTCCTCACGAGCCTTTACTTCACCAAAAGCGCCCTTCTTCTTTCCCCAGAGCGGCTGGCTATACTTCCATACGCACCATGCACTCTCATCGCCGCTGATTAGCGTTGGATGGCGGTTAAGACTCCTAACATGGAATGCGCGAAGTAGAATAACATCGCCTATTTGTGCGACTGGAAGTGCATCCGCATACGCGCGGAAGAATTGGACAGTAGTGTTTGAAGGGTAGGTTGAGAGATCGGTGATGTGAAGCGTTGTCGTCCAGTGTTTGGGTCCTTTGCTAGCTCGTTTTGTAGTGGTCGTGGAAGAGGTCACGAGGGCAAGAATATCGGGATTAGAGGCTGAGTGAAATTGGGAGGAGCGATTGAGGAAGAAAGTAAGATCTTTTAGAGGAGTGTAGTATGCAATGGGTGTAGAAAGGCCGATAGACGGTTTCTCACTCTCCTGCTCGACCTTGGCAATAGAAGCTAATTCATTTCCAGAGACGACTTTAGGCTGTACGCTCGGAGAAACCGGGCGGGAGGTTATACCTGTTGCTGGTGTGATTTTTTCAGGGTTCGCATTGGCGGCGGGGGACTTGGCTCGTGGTTCAGCGTGCTCTACCTCTATTTCACCACTTGCCTCGAAGGAGCGAAGACCAGTGGAATTTTTTTGGGTGAGCTCCGGTGTCATGGGTAAGTTTTGTTCGTGTTGAACAGCGTGAAAAGAGGGCTGCGAATTGACCAAGACTTGCTGAGTGCCCTCCGGAGTCAATGGCATGTTGCTGGAGAGTGATTGCTGTGGAGCTAGGGGCAAGTCTGCCTTCTGCGATGGTAGTGAATTAGGAATATGTTCGGTGCCTTCACTAGGGGCATAATCCCTGTCGACTTGAGCAGCCGACAGTGTTTCGTTCTTATCACCTTCAGTGGGGGATACTGGATATGCTATCCGGTCTGTGCTTGTGGCTGTTTTGGAGTTGACCTGTGCAGTCTCCTCCTCACCCTGTGTTTCGTTCACATCCTTACGCAAGCGAAGAGACCTACGAGGGCTGCTGAAATAAGGCACAGGAGGAGACAAAGAGTGTATCGATTTGCTAGGACTGCTTAAAGATAGTTGCGTAGGCGACGTTTGAGCTTGTGGTGTTTCTCTAGCAATTGGAGCGGGCTTCAATGGCGTTATCTCCATGCGGTGTACATCTCTTTCCGGCTTGTTTGCATCGCTGTTATTAGTGTCAGTGTGCAGGTCCGCATGCCAATCACTTGAGAGCTGAAGAGGAGTAAGTAACTCCTCATTAGAATGCAGGCTACCTTCCGAATCTTTGACATACGATACGACTGCAAATTTCCCCGACGAAGCACCCAGCTCTTGGGATAGTTCAGGGCTCGTTTTTGGCAAAAGGAGGTCCTCGGATGCTAATGACTCTCCCGTAGGTAGATCATCGCTTGGAGACAACGCTTCAAAGGAACCATGCTTCGCCGAGCGCCTGCGTGGGCTTTCGCCTTGGACCCTAGACCTTGTGTTTGTGGTAGGAGACAGATGCTTTGACTGTGATCGGAGACTATATGGGGAAATTGGCATTGCATCTGTTGTGGGAGATACTTTAGAGGCTGATCCTGCGATGGAAGGTGAGAGAGCTGCGCGAGCAAGCGGTGCGAGACCGCCTTTGGCCTTAGACAACCGTGTAACTGGTTGCGCTGCAGGCGGCTCTTCTTTGGTAGGTGACATGGATGTCTTAGTTTTCGATCGCGTGTTCCTAGCCGGTCCAGAAGCTGGTACAGATATTAGATGCGTCTCTCCGATCTTATGACCTTCGTCTGGAACGGCGATGAGAAGCTCGGTGGAGGGACTAGTCACCATCTCTGCGTCTCCTTTCGGCTGGGAGGTTCGCTCCCGGTCCCAGTCAAGCGAGGCATCCTCTTCGATAGACTCCATCTTGATATCAGGCTGAGCGTCATGTGGTCTAGGAGCTTGGGCTTCATGCTCATGATGCTCAGAGATTGTCTCAATCATGGAATAGTGGGAGTCTGGGGCTATCATATAAGGCTCATTGTTGATATCCATATACTGTTGTTTGGCCTCGTCATATAGCGGGGTCTCGTTGAGCTGTTCTTCAATCTCAATGAGATCGGGATAAGTCACAGTTTGTTCTTCTATATTGAAGGAGTCTTGCGTGCCACTCTCCTCTTCAGAGTCTGAGTCAAGTTCGATGACTTCTGTCGTTGGTACGGGCCGTTTAGTACCGGAATCAGGAGGCTGGAATGACTTCCCGGAATCAACATTACCGTCACGACCGTTAGGAGAACAGGGCTCGGTCACATCGTTGACATCTATCTCCTCATGGGTAAGTCCGGCAAAAAACTGCGCTCCTGCGTCTTTCGTATCTGTAGAGCCAAGGGCAGGATCGACGTCAGTTATGGGGTAATCAATGTCGTCGTGACTCGCTTCCCCGAGCCCCGTTCCATATCTCTTCTCGCCTTCAATCTCTGCTCCTTCAGACTCCGAAGAAAGCACGATTGCCTCGGTATGATCTGGTGAGCGAGCGACTAGTTCTGTTTGATACTTTGGCTCAGTAGTCAGCACATCTTGCGCTTCGGAGAAGTCAACAAATTCCATCATTGGCCTCTCATTATCGTGTGCACTCTGTCGTTGTTCGTAAAGGCTACCACTTTCTTCTTCCGCGGGATGGTCGCGCTCTTCAAGCGGGCCTGAAGTAACACGTGATTGATCTTGTTGAGGATGGGAAAAAGTAGAGCCATCCAGGCCGAAAGTGAACCGAAGATCTGTGAAGGCAGACTCATGCGTCATGTCGAACGCTGGCGCATTCGAGGCGCTCACGGAGCTATAAAAGCTTGATTTGCCAACGATATCTGACCCTGTTTCAGATGGTTGCTGACCGTCGAGCTGGTGCTCTAGCTGGATTGAGCTCGAGTGATCCAGATAGGAAGTAGTACCCTCATCGCCTGGAAATGGGGATGGCATTGGTAGCGTAGACGAGTCCAGAGGCTTCAAATTTGGACTTGAAGGTTCTTTGCCAATCGGTGTTAGCATGCCTGGAAGGGGCGCGCTTTGGAAATCGGTCTGTAGAAGAGGAAGTGTTGGAGGCGGCATAGTGATCTGGGGCGTATCTTCCAATATCATTGGAGCATTATGGGCGCCTAAGTCTTCCGCTGATGGGTCCCTTAGCTCTGCAGAATCGACTGACAGCCCTCGTTGGTCGGCATTAAGACGTGTCGGCTCAGTATCTGTTTCAACCGCATGCTGTGTGATGGAAGGAGGCAATTCGTTGGGTCCAGCATACAAATCGTAGTAGTCGGCATCTCGTACAAAGTCATCTTTGTCTTGGTTCACTATAGCTGGAGCCGTGGCGTTCTCGTGATTACCAACAGCATTCTCTAGGACAGAGGGAGCCTCTGGAATAGGTTCATTCTCAGATATGACATCGTGTCTTTCTTGGCTAGGAAAGTCTAGCACCGAGAGAGCTATTGGAACTAGGGGAGACATGGGCGTTTGCGGAAGCTTCGTCGGTCTAACTCGAGCAGTCCCAAATTCTTCAAAATCTTCCATGCGCACATCTTCCTTGTCAGGTGATGGCGTGCGAGCTGAATATTTCCAGGCGTTCCAGTCTCCATATGATCTCCTTAGCCGCTTCCTGAGATGCTTATCCGCAGCATCGTCAGTAAATGGGTCATAGCCAGCTTCAAAGATCGGGCCCTCCAAGAGTCGGTTATGCTTAAAGAAAGCGGGGGAAGACCATTGCTGTGGTCCATCAAGCAACTCATGGGGCGGCATCTGGCGGATAGGTGAGCGGGGGGCGGGCGTGGGAGCGACGTCAAGGAGGTCTAGGTTCGCCATTTCGGTGCCGTTGCGTAGAATCTGAACGCGAAGCGTCTGCGAATATGAAAGTTCCCACGCAATACTCTTTCCTGGCGTGCTAACAGAGCCTTCTCGCAAGAATTCAGCCCCGCGCAAGCTCAAGACGACCTCATCTCCAATGCCCACTCCAGTGTTTGCAACAGCTCTTGCGCTAGACCCTGAAAAGCGCGCGCGGACCTGTCCATTTTTACGACGTCGGCGGAAGTCTGGATCTGCCAAAAGCAATGCAAATTGGCGTGCTGAGGAAGAGTATGGCCAAATGAGTGTGACAACAGCTCGGATATGTGAGGAGTCGAGCACGGGTAGCTCTGGAGAGAGCTCGGCGATGGTGACAGGGCCCATGGTGGCTAGGTTCGGAGCTCGAGGGTGTTTCTATATTTCCGCATGGTTGAAAAGCGCTAGAAAGCTGTTATTCGGCGTTAATCGACTCGTGAATGCATTCAGGAAGTGAGGGCGACGTTATGCATAGCGGCTCTTGCCGTCGCGAACGCGCCTTCCTTGCGAACATCACTTAGTCATCCAAGAACTGCATACACTAGCTCTGACGCTAAGCCTCGTACATAGCCACACGTTATGCCCGCTGCTTTCATTCACTGCGCAACTCGGTGGCGGAGTGCGTTACGTCTGCCTATGGAGTCTAGGTCACCAATAGACTAGAAAATTCGCGTTCGACTCTGCTACTCCTTGTCTTACAGTGTATACCAAGGCAACATGGATGTCTATCCTCGAAGAGTCACTCGCAGCTCGACCCGCAACTGCAGCACCAGCGTCCCATATCTATATCAACCTCTGCTCAAGGCAAACGAAATCAGACTTCTTCATATACCTACTAAGACTACTAGCTCGCAACCGGACAACTATGTTCTAACTCATGCTTCTCTTGATAGCGACGTAGAATATGTAGCCTTGTCCTACGCTTGGGGCGACCCGACTGCATTGCGCGAGATTTTGATAAATGACCAGCTGGTAATGATAACGGAGAGTCTCACTACAGCTATACAGGCATTACAGCGCCAGGATACTCCTGTAACTCTGTGGGCTGATGCTGTAAGTCTACAAGTTGCTATATTCTTAATTGTTTAGATCACCTCGGTAATGTCTGTTGCCAACATCCTATATTGATGCGCTCACGATCAAAGAATCATGCGCTCGTCAGTGATTTGGGAGGCAATCAGAAATATAAGACAATACGTTGAGCAGCTAATGCTCTTCCCCCGTAGATCTGTATCGATCAGCAAAATTCCTCGGAGAGAACCGCTCAGGTTCAATTAATGCGACGCATCTACCAAGAAGCCGGGAGAGTAATTCTATGGTTAGGTCCAAGTACGCCTCAGTCCATACGTCAAATATGTGATATTCGGAAAGTGGGAAAGCGACTAGTTGAAGCCGGCATCCATCATTTACCAGACGATAAAATTACCACCTGGGAGGTTCATGAAAAAGATGACCTACGTGTCTCAAAAGCAAAAAATGAAATTTTGAAGAACTTTCACGATGATTTAAGGACAGCAAAACGCGAAGGCGCTTATCCCTCTTGGAGTGTTGAGCCCGACCTTGGACAGCGAGCATGGTGGAAACGGGTATGGTGTATCCAAGAGCTATCAAATGCTCGACAAGCCACATTCAAATGTGGTGTAGATGAAGTAGACTTTGCTTTATATTGGGCTGTTGCTTTCTACGCCAACATTTTCACTGCTGTTCCTCCCTTTGTCCGGAATCACGGCATAGCACTTGGAGATCAACTTGGCAAAGCGTACCCGGCTACCCATCTTGGAATCCGCCGGAAAACATTGTTACAGGGAGGATATGATCTCCGCACTCTATTACACATAACGAGCGTGATAGACACAGAGTTAGAAAGGACCCAAGCATCGGATCCTCGAGATCGTGTATACGCTTTGCTTGGAGTCGCCTCCGACGCGGCTGCAAGAGATATTATTGCCGACTACAACCTGACATGCGACGAAGTCTATATCATGACCGCAAGAACTCTGCTGAGGCATGGTCATGACGACATTTTGTCTCTTTGTCGGCAACGAAATGTTTGTAAAGAATTGCCTTCGTGGGTTCCAGATTGGTCTGCACTGAATCGAAAGCCATGGGCGACATGGAAAGAAGGCTCTATGTTCAATGCATCGAATATCAAGGCGACCGCAAATCGCTCATCCAGCTTGGTCGTTGAAGAGGATTCTGCGTTTTCTTCTAAGCTCACTCTGAATGCATACTTCGTTGACACAATCAAGTCGACAGGCCGCGTCTGGTCGGTAGGCATCAAAGACGAAATGATTCTGGACGATGTGCGACACGTATTCGACGATGTGTCTGACTACCTCACGCAAAGTACGACATACGATCAGACACAAAAGCAAGAAGCAGAATGGCGTCTTCCCGTAGGAGACACTCAAATTAATTTCTATACAGGGCACGTAGGACGTACGGGTGTCGGGGATGGAATGGAACTCGGACATAAGACCTTACGAGAACTACTGGATAAAGATGGAAAAGTAAATATCGATTATGATGCTCGGCTCAGCTCCACCTTTTACTTTATGCAGATGTGCAGGATGCACGATAGTCGGCCTTGTCTTTCCGAGAGTGGACATGTGGGTGTCTTCCCGATGGGAGCTCAGCCCGGAGATGTGATTGTGATAATACAGGGTGCAAGAGTTCCGTACGTGGTCCGTAAAGAGGAAGATGGAGATTGCTACACGCTGGTTGGAGAGTCACATGTTTTCGGGATGATGGATGGCGAGTTTATGAAAAAGGAGCCTATGCCGATTGCCGAACGAATTACCCTCCGCTGAAGCGCAATGATGTGGACTTTCTACTTCACTGTATAGTCAATCCGTGGGCTTTGCCTGTTCACTGTCACTCTAGGGTCTGTGCCCTATGCGCCGCATAAGCTACATGTTACCTTGCTAGCACGTTGCTCGAGATCAAAATTATATTAGTAGGATTCAAGGGGCTAGAGGGAAATGCTCTCTCAAATCTATTTTGCAATGTGTCAGAACGTGAGTACTATCGTCACTTCTCTATGAAAGAACATCCTAGGGAATGCCTCACGAGTCGGTCTTTGAAACGATCTGACAGGAGTTGTAGCAATAATTAGTGCTATAGAGAACTCTATTTAGTTGAGCGTCAGGATTTCGAGAAACCAAGGTAGTTTGAGCTGCTCAGAAGTACGTTGATTGTGTATAGGTAGTTGAAGATGATTAAGCGAAGCTGACATCATTTGATACTAAACAAGCACTCAAGTACGCCAATGGATCTCATGCACTATTAACGCATTCTACCTGGACACAAAGACACGTCTTCACCGTTCAGATTGATAGCCGTGCCACCATCAAAGTTTTTACTACGTAGCATATCTATCCCGATTGGTGCCACTTCATGCCGTGGCTTCCCGTCTACTTCCCGTCCTTCCCCCATTCCATGCGGACCCGCAGCTACCCGCAGTAAAGCGCCGAAGGTGTTCACTTTCATGTCGTATCGCCGACCTTCCATCAGACTAGGCAAACAGCTCCACCTCCCGTAGCTTGTATATTATCTCGTTTCCTTCTACCGCAATCGCTTAACCGTAGCATCAGGTCCAGCTGATACTTCGATAACGTACACTTACGCGATTTACGCCGACCCTAGAGAAGCATCATTATGGTTCAGGTACGCATGCATAAGGCTATACAGCTGTCCAAATGCGGTATGTTGTTTGTTTGCGTGAGGATGCGAGAGTGACGTCATAGGTAGCTTGAATATTCAGTCGAAAAACCATTGAATCGTGAGCCGGAATTGGAGAAGCTGGTTGCTAGGTATATTGAACCTGCCTTTGCTCCCTTTGGCATTTGATATTTTATTAAGCTAACCGTGGCAGCTTCATCACCGAGGACGGTTATGATCGCAACCATGGTCCGATACCACATCTTTGCGCCACGACACACCGCGTGTCCGTCTCTGGACTCGTTGAGAACGAACTCTCATTATCAGTAGATGACTTAAATTCACTCCCTCAACACAACGTCATATGCGCTCTTCAATGCGCGGGCAATCGCCGCCACACAATGCGTACGAAATTGAAAGAAGTCTCAGGCATCGACTGGTTTGATGGGGCCGTTATGAATTGTAGATGGACTGGACCGCTGCTTGTGGACGTTCTATCCAAGGCCGGTGTGAAGGTGGAAGATGCGAAGAGGAATGATGCACACGTAGCTTTCGCATGCTACCAAACCGCTACACAAGAAGACGAGTGGTACGGCGCTAGCATTCCCCTATCACGAGCTTTGAATCCAGAGTGTGGTATTCTGCTTGCGTTGGAAATGAACGGGAAGCCTCTTCCACCAAACCACGGAGCACCAGTCCGCGTTGTCACGCCTGGCATCGCTGGCGCTCGAAGTGTGAAATGGCTTGATAAGATCACGGTCCAGTTGAGTGAATCGAACAACTACTACCAAGTCCACGACTATAAAGTGCTTCCACCAGAAGTCTCGAACGCGGACGAGGCGGAGAAATACTGGCACAAACTACCCGCATTGCAGGATATGCCCATCAACAGTGTCATTGGATTACCGCATTCAGACTCTACTGTCTCGCTATCTCCGGACGATACAATCGAAGTGAAGGGATACGCACTACCTTCTGGCTCGGATGGACCGGTCACGAGGGTGGAAGTCAGTGTTGATGATGGGAAAAGCTGGCAGGATGCCGAACTTCTGGGTAGCCATGACGCAGATCTGGGCGAGCTTAAATGGGCGTGGTGTCTGTGGAAAGCCAGAATCAAGGTGCGAAGGGGAAAAGGCCTGCGAGTGTTGAGTAAGGCCACGGATAAGAGTGGAAATGTCCAGAGAGGCTCTCCAGAATGGAATTTGAGGGGTGTGGCGTATAATGGTTATGGAGAGGTTAACGGATTGGAGGTCGTTTGAAAATGGCAATGCAAACTGGTCCGTTGGTGCATTGAGGCGTTAAGCGTGAGCTATCTAGGAAAGCAGTGGTTGAAGCAAGCTTTCTAAGTAGCATATTTAAAACATGCTCGTTCGAATACCAAATAGCCGACCCATGCTCCATGAATGTCTCGCCATCAAGACTGTATCAACGCCCGAGCTATGCAGTCATAATCGTTACATCAAGTCCTCTCGTCCTCCTATCCTCTTGGTATATTTTCCTCCGCCTGTTGATTACAGCCCTAGGCTCTTCCTCACGTTTTTCCTGACAATGTTCTCATACTCGGCCCTCTTCTCTCTCCACATCCTCGCCGCGTCGACGTTCGCTGGACTCTCATCGTTCGGCTCTGCCAACATGCTCATGACGCTGATCAAGATCTTTTCCACGCTCTGGATCGGGGACCATCGCTCGGAAGCTTTTTCGTAGTGAAGGGGATCATCTCCTGGAGGATGTAATATCGATATGCATACTTCGCCGTTTGGATACACTGTTAGACATGGACTGTTAGCACACGCCCATTGTGCCTATACATTATTTCTCTCTCATGCAATAGCACTATTAGCGATATGTGAGATTCCACATACCATTTGGATGCCACATCTCAACCAAAAACTTCATCTTAGGCGGCGCCAGCGGGTAGTCCTTGGGGAACTTCAACTCCGCGGGAAACACGCCCCCTTCGAACGGTGTGCCTTCAGGTCCTTGTATTAAAGCTTCCCATAGAAACATGTCATCTTCTGTAACTGGGCCGGCAGTTATCCCTTCAGGTGGGTCGGAGGAGAGGCCTTTGTATTCTTTGAAGAGGCGTTTGGAGGCCGAGGAGGTCATGGTGGAGGGCGGGGTGAGTGGGGTTTGCTGAATCCGTGGAACAATAGATAACGCTATTGCAGGATCGCCCGAGTAGTGTGCAGAGGCTGTGGTATGGATCGAGGAAAGATTTCGCGGGAGGATTTCTTGTTGGCGAAAGTAGGCAATCGATGGTTATATGCAGCCTCGGGATTGAGCTGTCGTCGCTCAAAGACAGTTAGTAGGGATTCGAGAGCACGGTCCAGCCGCCAATCCACGTGACTGTTATTTTCATCCTTGGAAATAATGTCTAATCCTACCATGTCCTTTGTCTCTCAAAGAAGACATAATCAGTTTTGGGTGCTTCCAGTAGTATATTGACTACTATTAAGCTGTAAAACAGACACCGAAAACAGCATTCATAGGTTCGAAATCGATACTTGGATTGCACAATGGAATTTAGATCTGAATTTGTTATTCATTCCTGCAGCTTCATAGCTATGCTTGGTTATTAACATAATAGTACAATATACTCGTTGAATCCGCCTCAGAACCAGTCACCCCAGTCAAAACCACCTCCACCACCACCACCATCACCACCGCCTGATGCTCCGCCACCAGTATTTGACCCTCCTCCCCAAACGTCATTATCGTCAGGCTTTGCCCATGGATCTTGATTCTGACCCCATACATCATCTCCGTTTTGCTGACCTAATTGCTGTTCAGGGGAATATGGCGAGTTATCTGACGACTGGGGCGACTGCGGATCTACGTCCTGTTGCTGCTGCCCCGTTCGAGATCTTTGCATAGCTTCGTATCCTGCCATCGTACCCGCGCCAGCTGCCCACCCTTCGGCAGACCCTAGACCTCGAGCAGCAGCTCCCGCTTCGCTTGCAATACCGGTCTCTGTTGCCGCACCGACAGCTCCAGCGCCAGCTGCTTCACCCGCAGCAGCTCCTCCTGCGGCCTCGCCACCAAACCAAGGTATCCACATAGGCCAAAGGCCACCTGATCCGCTATGTCGGCTGAAGTAGTCAAAATCTACGCTAACGGCTGTTGCAAGCATAACAGCGCGCTGGTCGAGTGTCATTCCGGGATATCCTTCTAATGTGGGCTTTGCCTTCTCTCCTATACCAGAGATGAGATGCGAAGGCTCAGCACCGAGACCGGCAGCATCCATTCGAAGTGCGTATACACCAGTATCTGTAAACAATTCACGCGCAAATCCGGCAAAGTTGCGGTTGACAGAGCCTATCAACCGCCCATCTTCAGACATTAGACTAAAATCCCAAGAAAGAAATGGCTCGTTGACGCGAGCAAACTGAACCATTCCGATTTCTCGGGTATCATCTTCTGCCACCGTGAGAGCCTTGGAATTTGAAAGGGGAAGATCGCCGGACGTCAGCTGCGGTGTGCCAGGCTCTGCAGCTATGTCTTCCATATGTCGTGCCAGAAACAAGTTATATTTCCGTCGCAAAGGAGCCCATTCCTGTTCCGCTGAACCGATAACTCTCATGTCAGATAGTGGTAGATTCGAAACATTCGCGCTCGTCTGATTCACTATGTTGTTCGTGCTTGTGCCTTGCAGCGCAATCGATGACGAATAATCGCCGCCATTCTTGCCCACAGTATCATAGACCCGTATTCTGGAGTTTATCCAGCTAAACGGCCTGTGAAATCTCAGTATTTCCTTCTCTTCCCGATCAAAGACATGCGTTGTGAAACTCCGGTGCGTCTTAAACATTTGTCGTGCCACAGCATTTCCGATGCCATGGTCCCGTTCCGCGAGATACCCAATGTGATTGCCATGAGGGTCCATAATCACATAGCGATTCGCCTGTTCGAAGCCCATCAACACATTCATCATCTCTAATTGCCGCTGAACCACAATAGCAGAATTCTCAAGCAGCCGCATGGCGGGGTGCGTCTCTTTGAGTACACCATTTGGATCCTCGGGTATGTGGACGGGGGTGACGAGGTTATTTTCTGAGGCGGAAACGTGTGAAAGGGCGTTTGAGACGGCTTCAACCCTAGAGGTAAGGTGGGACGGAGGACTTGATGGATCGTTCGGAGCGGATGGCTGGTTTGAGGCGTCATCAGACGATGGCTGTCGGCCAGAGGCGGACGAACGATTTATCGCTGTCCGTCTATGTGCGGGAAGAGTCCGCCGAAGAGAGCCTCGCGGGCCTGGTGGAGGTGTGTTTCGCGACGACAAAGCTCGAGTATATTGACGCGGCAGTCTGAGCGACCACCTCGCGGACGACAGCATCTTCCGAGTCTACAAGTAGCTATTCTTATAGTGAGTATATAGTGATATCAATAAAGCAGATCGTTTGAGAAGGAGTGTATTTGTAGTAGGAAGCCGCTATGCTGGGCGAACTTTTCGCTGCGTTACTCAGAACGGGACCTGTGGTACTTTCGTCCGAGCCTCGAGCGGTGGCACTTCGCCAATTACGTCAATCAGATTTGTTTTTGTAGAAGAGGCTACTTTCTACACGAACATCCATATCAATGCGATGTAAGCAGGAACATAGGAAACGCGTTTACTTCGACTTCATGATGCTCAGTATGATGTCGTAGTTCAGGCTTGCAAGTTAACATGCCGACCAATCAGGGCTTAGTGGCTTGGCAAACTCGTAAAACCGCAAATTCTCCGGCTGAAAGTCTTCTTATGACCCAACATGTACAATGACTCCTCTCGCTGGACGTAGACATAGAAGCTCTGTAAGTATTTTTCATTCACCTTCATGTCCCGAATGATGATCACGAAACTCTCATATTAGACGCTGCGGCAGGCATTCACTTGGCTGTCTCTGGCGTTCTATGCTGTTTCAATGTAATAGACTACAACGGTATCTGATCTTTATCAATTTGTTTTTGGTTCTTGATATTCACCCTTCATTTCTCTGACTCTTTTGCAGGCCTCATACAAGGAGAGCAAGGGTTGGAACCATGATGGCGACACGCCCTGAGAGTTCAACGCCGATTGCAACAAATGCAGATACCGGGCCGAAGAAACCGCGACCTGCGCGGCCTAATTATCATCTCATTCATGCCAAGCCACTTCCTCTAGATATTCACCCTCTCCCAGCTTTCATTCCACACAATCCTATCTCCATTGTACGGATTGCAATTACCCTACTTTCTCACTCACTGTGGCCCCCAAACTCTCACACAGCGGTACACAAAGCCTACTTCTCGCTAGAAACTCAATCAGTCCACGTTACAGGGCCCAAGTCCATCCGCTCGTTATGGGAGCAGGGTTTTTGGGGTTCTGGCTCGCTTAGTCGTAGTGAACCCCATTGGTTAGCTCAAGAGAAGCGAAAGCGTGGGCTTGAGGCAGCCACTACAAGTGAAGAATGGACGCGCCAGCAGCGTGAAAAGCGCCGGCAATTCAAGCTAGAGAGAGCGAGGGAGCAGCGAGAAGCGATCGAGCAACAGCAACGCCAGGAGGGAAAACTGGACGCTGAAACGAACATCGATGAGCTTATTGGAGATGGTAGTATCACTGAATCGCCAAGAGGCACACTCTATCCCGCTGATAGTGGAGTTCCTTTTGGAGATGTCGCTATCGAGCAAAGCATTCCCGTTCTCGAAGAAGAAAACAAGCATATCGCAATGCTGATGCAATCTGAACCAGAAATAATCGACCAGGAACATTTACAACTCACACCGGAAGAGGCTTTCTACCTCAACTACGTACTTGGAGTCCTGGACATCTATCACAACGATACTGTACTGCATCCAGTGCATCTACTACGCCTGTTTTGCACATTTTCTGATTTCCCACTAAAGCATGCTCTGGTTCAACCTATTCAACCAGACGATTCGTTCCTCTTAAATTATGTCGTATACCATCATTTCCGTTCCCTTGGTTGGGTCGTCCGCTCCGGCATAAAATTCGCATGCGACTTTCTTCTTTACCTGCGCGGCCCGACTTTCCACCACGCGGAGTTCGCCATTACGATCATCCCGTCATACTCCCATCCTTACTGGTCCGAGACCGCCAAGCGCGCAGCAGCCTACAAAGCTAAGGAACAGAGGGATTGGTGGTGGCTGCATCGAGTTAACAGGGTGCAAACACAAGCAAAAAAGACTCTGATGTTGGTGTATGTGGAGATACCCCCTCCATGGGATGAAGATTGCCGGGAGAAAGATCTTTTGGATTTAGATATTGGGAATGCGTTGAAGATGTACAAAGTGCGAGAATGTATCTGGAAAAGGTGGTCGCCGAATAGGAACCGGGACTGAAATTACTCTCTTTGCGTCAGGGAGAGATCAACATGACACTAGAAATGCATCTGTTCTTGTTCAGAAATTCAGAATTATTTGGATCAAATAATAATAACAAATCGTCTTGAATTTGCTCTCAAATTCCCAGCGCGGTAAGAGCGATCTGTTTGATAGTGGCTCACGGCCAATGACCCATTCTGGAAGTAGGTGACGTTGGGGTCATTAATTCATATAGGTCAACTAGGTCCTATAGCAATATATCGTACCTTCCAAGGATGTCTCTAAAGTTTAGTGTCGGTGGGAGGCGCTCTGGTAGTAGGAGCACTTCAGGCCAGGCGGCAATATTCAGCACCCTTGAGAATTGTCCGATTATTCAACCCTCCGTTAGAACAAATGGTCATGTACCAGAGGGTCTTTCTATCTTATGATAAGCCTTGTTTCAAGCGCCCCGTGTGTCCAAGCCCAATGCTATGAAATATGACACTGCAAGCCATCGGCGCAACTACATGCTACATACTCTTGTCAAATCATAGCCGCCTATCGCGTCAATTGCTTGAAGATCAGTGGTTCGCCGCATCCAGGTCATGACGACTCTTCATAGACTTTCTAGTAAACCCAATCACGGCACAAGAACTAAACCGAGAGTTGAGATTCCAACGTCAGCCGAATGATTGAGAACCTATCAGGTGTACGACATTAGTTCTTGTTCGGCGCGGAATGCGTCCGTGCTACTTCTTTCACACCGTTTAGATAAGCTCGGTTACAGGTAGCGTTTTGAAGGCAGTGCTCTCCAAAAGCATTTCTGAGAAAGTCCAGACGCTTCACCGCAGTTTGTGTAACTAGTTCGGGCTGGGTTGTTTATTTAAGGCCAAGGCAAGAAGCCATTCTCCGTCCGCCATCCCAACTAAGGTTAAGTTTCCCCACATGGAAATCTGATTCTCAAACGTCGTGGAACAAGCCTTCCGTCCATCCACTTCTTATTCTCCTCAATCTTCTGTATTCGTCTTCCCTGCGTAGCCTACTAATAAGCTCATTACGAAGTGGCACCAAGAATGACAGCACGTAAAAAGTTCGATTCTCTATGGCCACTAAGGATCTACCTATGAAGAAAATCAAAATGACCTGTTACTTCTATTTCTCGAGCATTCGGCCCCATCAGCCGGCTTCCTCAATTCCGACGCAAGGATTGAGCATTCCCATGCCAAGTTCGTATTCGAATCCCTGCATCGATGTCCTCCGAACATCCCTGATTCGATTGTCCGCGAAGTTGCTATGCAGATTGTAGTCGTCAGATACATATCACATCTGCGCGTCTGCGTTGCACATACGCCATTACAGGGATCAAGGATACAGGGCCGACACCATCAGCTGTCGACAGGTCTCTGCAACACGGGGGCGGCGGGCCGTAAGCACTAGAACCCTTGTCTTCATCGCAGCGTTTCTACCCTCCATTACTGCACGGCCTGCTTTTCCTCATCTTCTCATCTTTCTTTGACATATTAATCGCTGAAAACTTGCTTGCAGACAATATGCTCGTGGTTCTAGCATGGCTAGTTGGGGAAAAGCTCATCCTCACCACGAACTAGATGCGGGGAACTCTACTTCACAATGACCTGTCCTCTGCCTTAGTCCTGCTGTGTCTCGAAACGAACCTCGTTCGCAACGCCATCGAACGTTCGATGCAATATCTGACTGTCCCACCCGTGTGGCCGTCTGTGCGCCTGAACTACCCGAAGGATCCTAGCAGCTGGTGAATCACACGGCAGCTATCATATGCAATGAAGCGATGTTGTGTCTTAGAAATGCATCCTTGGACATGTCATTCGAGCTTCACAGACTCGAGTTTTCACTTCGAAAGCTTCATGGCGTTAGATTTCTCCACCCTTTTGTAAGTGATCAGATAAGCTACTACGACATTAGTGGGCCCAGGCGGGAGTATAGAGACCTGCCATGCATGCTGTGCTCGAGAAGCCAAGCCAGGCTCCCACATACATGTGGGCATCAGATATAAAATCTTCATCACGTCTCGAACAGTTTCAATTCGCATTCATGCTCAGGTCCTCCTCAATCTGTTCGAAACCTATCATTTGATTTTTTTTCAACCCGAGAACGGGTCACATATCCCTTCTACTGCAAACGCCATACACCATGATGCGGAATTTGCCGCCTAGTCCAGCATCTAGAGTTTTCGGTCGGGTCGACGAAGATGAAGGAATCACTACACCAAGCTCATCATCGGCGTCCGTGTCTTCTTTACCTGACACCAACGAAGCACCAATCACCGAGGGATCTCCTCCCGCCAAACCTTTCGATAGATGGCGGCCTCTTGGAGGTGGTGCGGAACATGACATCTTCCGACGGTTTAAAATTTCTGCCAGCGAAGAAGAGGCATTCCTCACCCATTGGACCAAATACCGACTTTCCAACGGCATATTCTCACGAGATGAGAACGGAACTCTCAATTTCCGAATCAGCTCCACTGACATGTCAGA
This sequence comes from Periconia sp. TS-2, assembly GCA_030378425.1. Classification (NCBI taxonomy): domain Eukaryota; kingdom Fungi; phylum Ascomycota; class Dothideomycetes; order Pleosporales; family Periconiaceae; genus Periconia; species Periconia sp. TS-2. The sequence continues at coordinate 36,869 of JASNQO010000003.1, read as the reverse complement.
ACTGGCGACCCTAGGAATTGGCCGTTCGGACCATATCCGCTCCGTATCTGAACCGAAATGGCTACAGGTGTACGACACGGAAGGAGTTTCTTGGGTAACGGAGTTTTGCAGCGCCAAAGTCCATGACTTTTCATCACAACTTTTCGATACGACTGGACGGAAAATAGCCGTAATTGACAGTAGGGGACTGTCGGAACCAATCGCAGCGAAGTCTGTAGGTGCTCAAAGCATCAACAAGTTCACAAGTAGTCAGGATCGGAGCTATAGTTAAGCCATCGTTTGTACGGAGTTTCCTGGGTAATATGTGCAAGGGTAGGGCAGACCTGCGCCCAAAAATAGGGCGGGAGTAAGCCTTGTGTTTTCAAGGAAGAAGCCTCTCATTTTTAAGCTACCGGCACTTATATGACTTCATCCATTTCTTCGTTCCTCACAGCGTCTGGGATCAGGTTGTAAATCTAATATTCGCACCCCTAGCTTGAATGCCATGTTGAGACTTTCTCGCTTTTGCGCGCATCTGAGTGTTGTTCCACAACATCAATACAATAATTCCAGCCGTTCTCAAGATCCTCGTCAGCCCCTTGTCTTCACTGAACGCATACTTGTGGCACGGCCTGCGTCATCGAAACGCCGTCCTTCACTGATCAGAGACCCTCTTTTAGTTACACTACGCCGCACCCCTACAGCCGAATTGGTTTCATGTCTGTGCTCCTGGCGAAATAGAGAATAGAACAGGCCCGAAGAAGTCGCCTGGTCTACTTGGGGCGCATAATACCCAGTACTATGGTCGCGCGCTTACAGCATCGCATTTCATTGGTCAATGTGGCGCAGCATTGGTTGCTAACCCCAAACCTGTCTTTGATGCATTTCGAACACAACTTGCCAGGCCGCTTCGCATGAATCACCCTGACCGTGATCGAATCACGTCGGCCGTTTGTTTTTGACCTGCGCTATACCGCGTCTCCGGGCTGCGATCCTACGAACTGTCTTGTTGGCCCTGACCCTCCGGGCCAATGCGGGTTCGCACACAAGCGACTTGGACGGCGCAGATGCTTGTTCCGGCTGTTTCGATGCAAAAAGCCTGGATGTGGGGAATGTTTCTTCTATTTTGAGGCAGTACAGAGAGGGCGTTAATCGCGAGGCGCGGTATCTGGGGTGATGTCTTGAAAGGATATCTAGCGGAGATGATCAGTGCGTAGATCGGAAGAGAATGAAGTTATAAAGATGGGCTTCAGTCTACCCTTGACGGAACATCATCAGCACTGGACCTTTAGGTCGCCCTACTTGGTACACCAGGACCTACTATTTCATAGATAACCTCTATCTCTTGTTGCAGTTTTTTTTTTTTTTTACAACCATACCACCTCAAAAGCATCGTCTTCGTCTTCACTATAGTCGCTCCTTGTCATCTGAAATACCGATAATAATCTTAACAACACCTACACCCACCGAGTCAGATATCGATACCTTGCCTATCTCTGCCGCAACTATGCCTCGACCCAATCGCTACCACCCCTACACTCGTAATACCAACCACCCCACTCCACGCTACACACCAGCACCCACCCTTCCAGGCTTCACTCAAACTTTTCCTGCTACCGCCGAGCAACCTCTCGCGCGTCCCTACCAGTACATTTACCCGGGTTACATCCGCGCTACTACCAGCGACGGCAAGACACTTGTCCCTCGCAGCGTTGTGCAGTCTCCCGATGGCGTGCTCCATGTTCAAATGCAAATCATGCGCTTCCCTTCAGAAGACGCCAAGTTCTATGCGGGCGTGCAGATGAGTGGAACTCCATCGCCGCCGTTGCCTTCACAGATCGACCCCTCATTAAGCATGTGGGGGGCTACAACCGAGGCTGTGGGGAGTGAGCGAAGTAAGAGCGGGACGAGTCGAGATAGCAGGAATATGTGGAGCGTGAGTGAGGAGTGCGCAATTGTGACAGACGACGAGGATGCAGAAGGGGAGATCGAGGACGTGGGAACAGAAACCAACGAGAAGACTTGGGGGTTAGCTATGGAGCAAAGGGAGATATCAGGCTTGGAGCAGTAAAGGGCGAACGACGCGACATCGTTGGGCAAAGCATGGGAAGTAGTAGTAGTATCTCAGACTGCGGTGGTATTTCTTTTGGCGTACTTTATCCCCCTTCCGGGTCGACGTCACTCTTGTATATAGCGTGGCCACTGTCATTTCTGCATTGTTGAGGGTAGCCTGTGATTTGTTTTAAGTCTAAATCTATGAATTTTGTTCCCAAGTATTGATTCGCTTGAATGAGTGTCACATGCTCTTCTAATTATCACATCTAATTATCACCACACACCAGCCATATATTAGTACAATGATGCAATGCTTCGATCAAGATCTCGAACATCCAAAAGGAAAATTGTTGCCCTAGAGCATATGTACTTCCAACCAGCTCGATACAGCGTCGCTGTTCCAAAGCTTTATCCTGTGCACTGAGCATGCGAAATTCCTCGAAATCATGATGCGCTATCTGTTGGATATGCCCGACAAGTTTGCGACGTGCCCTCTCCATTAGCGGAATCGCATCTTTGGCTTTAACTCCGCTGATGTCTTGCATGTTTTGTCGTAAGTTATCTACAACCAGGTGATTCTGACAAGTCGTAATCAAGTGATTGCACACGGGGCGGGTCAACATACCGTGGTCTAGGTCGGAAACGAGTACATTCTCCATGGCTCTTCGAAGCCTCTTGCAAAAATGCTCAACCTCGGAAAAACGCTCAAGATGATGACTAGACCTGAGAGGTAGGTTGTACATATCGATCGAGACCCTTAGGCCCCTTCTGTGGCTGTTTACACAGCAGATGCTATAGCTGTCCATAAAACAAAGCAGTGGGTGAAAGTAGTTCTAGCGAAATTCGGTATGAAAATTCATGCATGTTGCACAAAATTCATCACGCAGTTTTTGGGGCCAGTCATTCTAATTATTTCCTGGAAGCTGAACCTCTCGAAAAAAGGGCATTTCTTCGAGAATTCAGAATTTGAAGGTATTGGGAAAACCAGGAAACTTCCCCCATCAAAGTTCTCTGTTGAGAATTCCACCTAGAGAAATATGACTCATACATCTGCTGCATGGCTTTGACCGCATGCGGTTGATTTTGAGTCGCTATTTCGAGTGACGCTGCAATGAGCTCATCATCGAAGCGAGGGTTACCTGGCGGTTCCGATTGAATGTTTCCGGACTTTTGTACAATGAGACCTGCATAGTCCTGAAGTCTGAGATGCAACTCTTCCACTGTATACACACGCATTGAGCTCGCATTAATTCTGGATAATCTAGGTTCTAGGTATGAAAACACTGTCCCGAGTATATCAGGCGGCACCCTTGGCATTCTTGGGGCAGACCCTGTAGGCGGCCCGGCAAGCACGTTTAGAACCATTGGTGGTTTTGATTGCGATATCAATGTCAAAAGTTGGACCGAACCTTTTAGTTGAGAAATTTGAAGGCCGCGTAAGAATCGATGTAGGTGTGATAGTATTTAGCTTTATTCCCTGATTGCACTAGTTTAAATCTACGCGCGTATCGAAGATTTATAAAGACACGCCCAATCTTCATGTTGAAGATGAGTCTCCCCAAGAAAATATTTGAAACCAACGGAAGTGGCTATAAACATTCAGACTATGAAAATCGCTCATAGAATAACTCCTACCACCAAGCACGATAAGAAGCCTTACTGTGCCGCACGCGCATTGCACATTCAAGCCACAACATAGCCACAACTTCACTTTCACACAAACTGTGGCGATTGGACTTCAGCTTCTAAAAAGATACCTCCCACATTTTCAGGCACAAACGGTTTGAGTAATTGAAAATTATCACTCATTGTTTATAAAGACATCACTGCTCTCCGTTCAGAAGAATGAATCATTTACAAAAGTCCTTGTTGATTGTTTCACTGTTTTGCCGCTGTCTGAGACAGTGAAAGTTTGCTCAAGTGTCTGATCGCTCGATCACCGTACTTCCCCTTCTGGTTAGCTACTTAGTGCGCTCGTCATTATTTAAAGCGCTTATGAAGTAAAGTCTTTCTCTGCTTCACGCAGCCTGTCGCCACTTACCGTTTACGTCCTACAGTCGCGCCCTTTCCGCAACATGACCGTAGCTATGGAAACGCAGAAATTCAACCTTTCGACGGAAAGAGGTATCCAAGACTGGATTCTCTGGCATTATCGTAACGAAGGATTCTCGTCAAATGGCGACTTCAAAGGCTTCGATTGGCTGAAAGGCCATTTGTGCGCCCAGGTCCCGGAGAAGCAGGGACTTGCAGTCCGCCAGACTGTAAACAGGTAGGTTAACAGTGAGTGTCTCACATAGCAATGCTGACAATGTGTAGTTTCGTTAAAGCTCACCGCTTTCCTAAGCCATATTTGATTACCAAATCCATTAAAGAGAAGGCTGGACCTCACGTTGAAACCACGAAGTCCGAGGTGACTAAAACGGGTAGTGGAAAGTTGGAGACCTTTCTATCAACACCTACTCCCGTCTCTGTTCCGAACGGCTATGCTTCCGATAGCAAGACAAGTCCGACCAACATTACAACATCGACCCTTGCCACCAATGGTTGTAAGGACCACCTTCTTATAAGGAAATTGGACCAGTTACATCTTTCCAACAAGCTCGATGTGGGCTATGGTAGTCAAGCTTTATGCGAAGATGCAGCAAGCAAATTGGACTACTCCGCCATGAGTCTCTTGTTGCCTGGGGACAGTGACGACGACAGCAACGACGAGATTGAAGACCGCTTGACTCACAAGATGAGTAACGAGATAAAGCATGCTCCTCTCTTTGATCAAGCCATGCTAGTGGACAAGACGCGGGAGTTGCTGCCTCAGTATGGTATCATTGGCTTACACAACACTCGTTACGCTAGGTCTAAGCTTTTTCTCAACACCAACATTCCTTTCTCAGCATTCATCTGCGGTGTCCAAGGAAGCGGAAAATCACACACGACGTCGTGCATCATGGAAAACGCCCTGATATCTTCCAACAATCTTGGACAGCTACAAAAACCGTTATCAGCACTTGTCTTTAGCTATGGTCACTTTAGTGGTGATGGATCAGGCTATACCATTAGTGAGGCCGCTTTCTTGGCTGTACCTCATCCAGATATGCCCAATGGGCGATGTGTGAAAAAGGTCAACGTTCTAGTCTCGCCGTCCAACTACGTCCGAATCTCGAAGTTGTACACCTGCATTCCGAACGTAACGGTGGCACCTTTCAAGCTCAAATCAAAGAACCTAGACATCGACATCATGCTCACTCTCATGAATGTCAATGAATCCGACGAGACTCCTCTCTACATGGCTCAGGTTCAGAATATCCTTCGTCAGATGGCGACCACCGATATTGCTTTTGACTACAAATTTTTCAAGAATCAGCTTCAAAAGGAGGATTTCAATCCTGCACAGAAGAACATGCTGCAGCTGCGCCTCAATCTGCTAGAATCTTTCCTGGACTTAGACGACACCTGTCCGGAGGCAACTTTTGAGCCAGGCGAGATCACGATCATGGATATGTCTTGTCCATTTGTAGATTCGAACACGGCGTGCATTCTGTTTAGAATTGCTTTGCAAAGATACCTTCAATCTGGTACATCAGGGAAGATGATTGTGTTGGACGAAGCACACAAAGTATGATTCTACCTTCCATCTAACATTTTTGGAAAACGCTAATTCGGGAATAGTATATGATCAAGGTCCCCGGTGCAAAGGCTCTGAACGAGACACTGCTCCAGACGATTCGTTTGCAGCGACATTATGGTGCCCGCATCGTTGTCTCAACGCAGGAGCCCACGCTTCTCACGGATCTTATCGCTCTTTGCTCGATTACCTTTATCCATCGTTTCAGTAGCCCCGAGTGGTTTGCTGCAATCAAGCGCCACATTCCAATGGGGACGCAGGATCGCGAGGATCTCATGCAAAGGATAGAGGGCCTGAAGACAGGAGTTGCATTAGCGTACTCCCCCAATGCTGTCCTCGGATGGGACAATGAGGACAATTTGGTTAAGGGTACAGGCAAGATGATCAAAATCAGTGTCAGGAAGAGGATCACGAGTGATGGCGGACAATCCATTCTAGCAGTGTAGAAGGAGATACGGAAAGGATTTGATAGTTGATTCTGAGGACTTCTGATTCACCAAGAGTCCAATGATTGGATATGATGATCAGAATACAGAGTGGAGACAGGACGATGGAGAAAGCGACCTGTAGACTCAATCATAGTATCGGCGTTTTGAATTTTACCGTTCTTGGTAATATCACGGTAGAGCATAGATACGCAAGTTGACTAGACTATGGGACATAATCTTATGTTAGAGCCTTTCTATGTCTTTGAATAAAAGAATAACATGTGCCAAAGCATAGGCCTATTTAATAAACAATGTCTCCGACCTAGGCATTTGCAATCGGCTACGAGTTCGCGCATCAATTCGATTCTATTTTCTTCAGCATTGTCTATACTTTTCGTTCCCCGATTCTTGCATGTCTGCATATTCCACATATCCTCATCCTCCCTCCCTCGGCGTTTCCCTATGAAAAGCCAGGGTAACGAGAGCGAAGATGATGGCAAAAACAATATCGATAGTGTCGCATTCAGACAGTCGTTTCGCAAGCATTGAGTCAAGGTAGAGCCTGAAGTTGTTGGTGCTAATTCTAAATGATAAGTACCTATGAGACATAGGGTATACTAGTATTTCTGTTTCGTGCCAGCAAATACGCATTCTCTTTCACATCCACTTCATTCAACGAAATTCCACCAATACATTCAACAAAATCGAAGTAGCGGCCCCAAGAACCGGGCATAAAATCCATACACCCCAACGCTTACCATAAGTAGCTGCGATATCATGTCAATTTTGCAAAGAGACGCGCCTAGAAACCCCAGCGTTTGGAAAAGAGATGAAGTGTTGGACCCACTTCTGTTTCGAAACTGTCCAACGCGGAGACTAACGACTCGGCTACCATATATCGAACGCCCTATCGTTTCAAACCAATCACATCCCCTGTTCAATTAATCCGAACTGTGAAACTATTGCCAAAGGCGTTCATGCGGCTCTCCCGAATATTTTAGATCGCGGGACGATGCGGCATCAACCCTCGGTTGGGGAAGGTTGGGGTGGCTGCGAAACGCTGCCAAGAGCGTTGTAGGGAATTGTGGAAATATCAGTTCACGGCGTAGATAGGACGAAAAGGCTTTAGATATATGGTCTCGCCTGGGAACTCGTCTTGTAACCAGCTTCGTCCGTTGCTTCTTTCAGGTGCATTACATTCACTTTGTCACTCGTTCATTTCATTCACTTCTTTCGCTGCACAGGATGCCTTCTTCAATTCTTATTGCTGCCGCCGCGAGCGGTATTCTTGCCCAAGTAGCGCATGCCTATACTCAGGTCAATCTACCGTCCCCGTTCATGTACAAGAACATCGACCCTATTAAGTTCCCTGGCCAATACGACAAATCTCATCTACACTCTTTCTTTGGCTCCGATGCCGTCACCATCAACACGAATACTAGCGCTGAATTGCAAGCCGGTTGCACCAACGCCGCGAACCCGAACGATTTGTCTGTATACTGGGTTCCTACTGCGCTGTACACGACAGATGGAGGAAGCAGCTGGGAGCCTGTGCCAGTCATGCGCTTCAGTGCGTACTACAATCTCGGCGAGACTGAGTCCGAGGTCGCAATCCCGCAGAATCTGAAGATGCTGGCAGGCGACTCGGCTGCAACAACCGAATCTGCAATGCCTGCGGATGCAAAGGTTGAGTGGTTCTGTGAAGGTGACAGCGGCATCAGCACTGATGAGAATGGCTTCCCGAGCAGCACGTGCAGCACGCATTTGCAGACTTTGCTGTACTTCCCGCAGTGCGTTAACACTGATACGCTTGAAACAGCGTATAAGAGCAAGAGTTATGGAACAACGAACTACTGCCCAGACGGGATGAAGAGTATGCCACAGCTGCGCTTCAGTATTCGTTATGACTTGCGCAAGGCGCTGCCTAATGGATGGAGCGGTACTGCGCCGCTTCAGCTAGCGTGCGGCCCTGCTTGGTGCTCACACGGTGATTTCATCAATGGTTGGACCGAAGAAGCAGCCGAGACAATGGTTGAAACAACAAAGTCGAAGCAGTCGTTCTCAGCCGTTGATGGAAGCTTGGGCAAGAACGGTGAAACTATGAGCTGCACGCCTGCGGATGCTGATCCAGATCATGGTACGAGCGACTATGCCGAAAGCGTGGCGGCAATGAGCAAGCGATCCATTGCTTCTTGGTCGCGTTCTAGGCTCGCTCGATTCGTTGGTGCTGCTTAGAGATGGGCGACTAGAGTTTTCTCTGTACATACATTACCTTGAGAGGGAGCTGTGAAATATACCATCCCAAGTTTACAATTGTTAAGATCGTCACTAGAGTCAATTCTGGAGTTGCTTTTCAACTGAAAATGAGGCAAGACCGTGTTTCCTCATTGCGTAGATATTAATCCCTAGACTCATGTAGTCTCAGTCACTGGCCTGAGACTTTCAAACTGTGGCACTCTGCACCCTGTCGATGCGATCTGCTTGTTCCTTCTGTGCGCCCTCCGTGCCTCGTACTAGCGTCTCAATCTCTGTCTTAGCGAATTGTCCAGCCGGCACCCTATTTTCGAAAAGGATATCGAGTTCAGCATATGTTCGCCCTTTCGTTTCGGCTGCATCAGATTAGCATATCCAGTTCCCTCGCTTAGTACTTCTTTACTGCACTTACGCAGTCGAAACCATATCCATGCTGTGAACAACGCATTACTGCCCGCCCAGAAGAAAGCCGCCTTGGGGCCCCAATTCCAAGCCAGCGGACTGAGCTGCCTGAAAGCGACTATATTGACAAATGCAACGTTGATAGCATTATACATGTTGCGCGAAAGAATGATTGACTTAGCTCGTAATCTTGTGGAGGGAATTTCTGAAACAATTGTGTATACGACAGGGCCAATAGAAAAATCAGCTGCAGCTGAGAGGAGGAGAACCATGGTGCCCGCAGCCCATGATTCTGCTGTCGAAGGATTGCTAGGGATACCCATACAGCCGGTTATTCTTCTAGCCATCAGCATCTAGGAGCAGCGATCAAAAGAGAAGTGAATGGCGCGACTTACATGAGTAGGACAAAGATAACACACATCCCGCTGAACATAAGTGTTTTTCTGCCAATTTTGTTGAGAACGAACCAACTAGCAATCGTTCCCACCGCGCCTATTGCACTCTGTCCCCAACTTAACTTGAACGAATCTGATGCAGAAATGCCTGCTTGTTGGTAGAAGAAGGCTGAGAGACCACCGAGAGCCGTGCCGGACATCGTTTGTGCAAGCCATGTCATACCTATATCAGGGTCAGCAAAAAGGTCAGTGCTTGAGCGCGACGGAAAACTGACAAACGATTTCAGTGCGGCGTAAATTCTTCCCTTTGAAGCAGTCCCAGTATTTTGTCCCTGATTCAACTTGTTTTTCCATTTCATCGGTATATAACATGACTAAACTCATAATTAGCGCATTAACGAATTTAGGAGCTATAAGGAGAACCGTACGAGCTAAAGCGGCATCTGCATCCCTTTGAGAGAAACCTGAGCTTCTAGCAAGTCGCTTTAAGGAGGTCATTGCCTGATCTCTTTTGCCATGTTGCAGGCACCACCAAGGTGATTCAGGCGCCAAGTATGTTCCAATGGCAATTGGAATCGGCCATATCCACTGTAACGCAAACGGAATTCTGTACCCCCAGTCATCCGTTCTCGGCTCAAATCCCACCAAGACTCCCGCCTTGATGAATTGTCCGATAATCCAGCATAAGTTTACAAAACAAGTTAAGTAGTGACGAAGAGGCACTGGACACACTTCTGCTGCATATGCTGTTGTCATAGTCTGGAATATACCCCATGGGATACCCATTAGAATATTTCCGACAAGGAAGACTGTCAGAGATTCCGAGTAAAAGGGAATGAAGATAAGGCCTGTGATAAGGGCTAGAGCGGTAATGAGTGTCCAGCGGTATCCGAGACGATCGGAAAGAACACCAGCAATTTGGAGCCCGATGATCTCGCCAGCATTACGGCCGCCGCTAATTCCATTCTGCCAGTCCGGTGGAATCTGGTTGGTACCGTCTGGGGCAGGAATACCAAATTTGTTCATGAAAGCTGGGTATGCAGCATCTGCGTTACACTTAGCGCTTCTACGTTTTCTGGTTGAAAATCATTGGACAAGGAACTGAGTTCAATCTCACATGATCCCATGACCGAGGTGTCGTAACCTTCCATAATCAGACAAGAGGATAGAATCACAGACCAGAAGATGGCCTTGGGATATACGGTAAAAGCTGTCTTGAGAGTCATCCCACGCTCGCGGTGGTTGGCAGCGTCAGCTTCGGCGACGAGTGTCTGTATTACAGTTTAGTATTGACAATTAATTAGAGGAAAAGCGATGAATTACCATGAAGTCGTCGACATTCTCCGCCACCTTTCGCGCAATAGAGGAATCGACTTGAGCATAATGGCCTCGTGTGCTTTCCCCATGTGCTTCTTCTAGGTATTGCGCATGCGTCTTCTCCTCAGTAGTTCTATTTTGTTAAGTCTCATAGTTTGCATCTCTCCTTTCATGGCTTACGGAGGGGAGATTGCGTCTGGAACGACTGACATTGCAAAAAGCTGTTGAAGCGATGTAGTCGACCTTTCACATTCAAGCTGAGCAAATCGACGTTGACTTTGGTGGGGGTTATGACATGAGAAGATAACCTTGCCCGTGCAAATGGTCTTTATATCTACAATTAAGTGACTGGCATAACCGTGCTCTCACAAACAGGGGTACGGTGCGGGGTGTTGCATCGCATGCCACCGTCGATCACCCCCCAATTTAGGCACTACGCTGAGGACGACCACTCTTGGAACTTGACAAACCCCCGCCCTGGTTGTCAAACCTCTCTGCCAAATGTATGGTGGCTATCGTCTCGGAGACCCAAACGATGAAGAACATATTTGCTTGCTAACGAACAAGGCTAAGCAGTGGGTTCCAGTGTGAGATTCAGATACGAGCGACTTCATGATGTGTCTGCCGCATAAACATCAAATCTCACCCCTTGCGCCTTTACGCATGCTTTTACTCCAAAACTGCACTGCGTATTCACCTTTTCGAGGTAGAGAGCCGGTTTAATCCAATTTCCTTCCAGAAACAACTCAAGTCGGCCGAATCAGATCCACTTGACAGCTTCACTTCTCGCAAGACCGATCATGTTCTGAATTTCCGTGTTGTTTTGAAGCACTCCCGCCTGCTGTAACATTTGCACCGTCTTTTCAACGACGCTCTTGTCGACGCCCCTCACATCATGCGCGAATCGCACCGTCTTGAGCCATTCTCTTGCATCTTCTTTGGAATAGTCTAGCTTTGTGCTGATATAATTGACTGCTTCCTCTTGATTCTCCTCGAAATGTTTGATGCCCTTGTTGATCTTCTGCAGCGCATCTTCGAGCTCATCTTTCACAGCTGGATGAGAAGCTTGCGGTCCACTGGCCCAGTTCTTAGGGTTAAGAAGGTTATTGTGCGCGACGATCTTCCAGGATGACCATGGTGTATATATCTCGCCTATCCTTTTGATCTCACCGTTATCGTAGTACCGTTTCGAGGTAAAATGCTCCCACATGAAGAAATCGGCAGTGCCTTTGTTAACGCCTTCGCGGAGGTTGAGGAAGGTGTTGAGTGGCTCAACAGGGAACGGTGGGCTTGATGCATTAGGGTCTAGCCAGCCTTCTCGGTCCGCCAACACGAAGCTCATGACATAGCTTCCGCTTCCAATCCTAGACACGCCTACTCTCTTACCCTTCAGATCGGCGACGCTTTTCAATTCATCTCGCCGTGCTCCTGTTGATATGGCCCAGCAAAGCGGTGTCTCAACGTATGTGCCCACGATTTTAAAATCAGCATCCTTTTGCGTCTCTTGCCCCTTCCCAAGCGCCGCTATCCAGCCTTCTGTCAATCCCACCCCAACATCGATTTCGCCTGATTGTAGTGCGGTAACCATGTGGCCGGTGCCGGAGGGGAATGGTAGTAGCGTAGCATTGAGCTGGTAGTGCTTTTTGGCGAATTCAAGGGGTGTGGAGAAGTGTTCTAGCTTCTGTGAGTGACTTTGTGCATGGTGACAACCATTCATCACGTACCCGGCACGAATCCTATCCGTAATGAAGACATAGTAGCTTTATGTGTAGCGAAGCACCGAAACTGTTGAGCTATTGGAGCAACTCGTAGTCGCGCAGTACGCAGCATGTTTAGCTGCTAACGTCGAGTGGGCAGAAGAAAAAAATAGAGTGGAAGCTCACAGCCCAGCTGAGTAGCAAGAGTAGCTGCAATTACCAGGATCGAAGAGTATATGCTGGGGGAGCTACTGTGCATGTCGCACCAAGCTCAGGATCCGTGGCGTGCCGAGGCTAATTTAGCACCACTGTAGTGTTTCCCCTGCACGGCCACATACGCCACAGCCGGCCGCTATTAATCAGTCTTTTCCGATATCGCCATCTCCAAATGCACGTGTTTTCTCCCCTCCTTCAACTTTCTTCTGTGATACCCATAGACTGTTTGGTGATAGAGTTTTCACTATTCTTCTTAGTTCTTGTCAGTTCGTCTGCATCTAAATATCGTAGGAGCACGGCTCTCTGCGAACTCTAAAACATGACTGCGGGAACAACCATGCTACGAGCTCAGACGATTGCTATTGTAGGCGCAGGTCCTTCTGGAATAGCTGCTGCCAAGTGATACTGCCCGTATTTTCTTTACCGTTGTCACATCTAATCGTTTTAGGTATCTGCGAGCTGAGAAAGCATTCGATAAGATAACTCTCTTCGACCAGAGAAGGACCACTGGAGGGATTTGGAACTATACCGGCCATTACAGAGACGAAGATCTATTCAGTATCCCTCAGACAGATCCTAGAGGGAAGAATCAAGACCCTATCCCGAGTGATATTTCCGAGACCAATGGCGTCAAGAGTGCTTCCATATTTGTCTCACCTATCTACGAAAGGCTAGAAACCAACATTCCGCAAGGTCTCATGGGCTTCAAAAATTTCGACTGGCCACAAAATAGTCAGCTCTTCCCTAAACATGAAACTGTTCTAAAGTATATTGAAGATTATGGTGAAGACGTGCAGAACTTGGTTCAGTACGAAACCCAGGTCATTAATGTGGAACCTGCGGATCAAGAATATGGCGGTCGCTGGAAGGTCCTCACTCGGAATCTACGGAATGATTCGCAGAGAGAAGAGACATATGATGCTGTGATCGTAGCTAATGGGCATTTCATTGTGCCCTACGTACCCAATATCCCGGGGATAAAAGAGTGGGATGCAAAATACCCAGGCACTATATCGCATTCAAAGTACTATCGCCGCCCCGAAGAGTTCTCCGGGAAGAAAGTAGTGGTAGTCGGTAACTCTGCCTCTGGATCCGACATCAGCACCCAAATTTGCCAATACTCTCAGCATCCGCTCCTTTGGTCTAGCAGATCCACCTCGATGTTCAAGCCCGCCCCATCGCCACTCAAGCGCGAACTTCCTCCTATCGCCGGATTTTTTCCAGAGTCTCGCGGCGTCGAATTCGAAGATGGCACTATAGAACGAAACATCGATGCAGTATTGTTTGCAACAGGTTATTTCTATTCTCTACCATTCCTAGAGAACGTAGAGCCAAAACTCATCACGGATGGCACTCATGTGAATCACACGTATCGTCACCTTTTCTATGCGCCACGACCAACTCTTTCCTTCCTAGTCCTCAATCAGCGCGTTATTCCCTTTCCATTTGCTGAAGCACAAGCCTCAGCCCTTGCTCGCGTATACTCCGGTCGCCTGTCCCTTCCCTCTTTCTCAAACATGGCCGAATGGGAAAAAGAAAACATTGCCGAAATGGGGAATGGACGCGCTTTCCATCTCCTTCCTTTCCCAAAGGATGCCAATTATATAAATGCAATGTCGGAATGGGTATCGACCGCTCTTCCTCGTGAAGGTCTCGAGAACGAGGGTGCGGGCAAGATTCCACCCATGTGGGGCGAGTGGGCGTTCTGGTGTCGCGAAAACTTTCCAGCGATTAGGATGGCATTCGGTGCATTAGGTGATAAAAGACATAGTGTTACAACATTAGAAGAGGTGGGCTTTATTTATGAGGAACACTTGAAGAAGAAGCGAGGTGAAGAGGGAAAGATGATATAGGAAATCTAAGCTCGCGGTCACATCGAGGTATCTATCTAGACATTGCATTGTTAATACCTCGTAACAGCGAACATAGAAGACGTAGACTTTTGTATTCTATCAAAGTGAAAGCTTCTTGTTGACTCGTAGTTTCTTTAAAAAGGGTGGCATAGCTATAGGTATAAGATAAATGTACTGAATGGCCACGTTTGACAAGCTACAGGAAAGTTAGGATCCGGGTGTATTCAAGAGCGGGCAAACGCAAGCATGAAGGAGGCCTCAAACATTTAATTGTTAAGTTTGCTGGCGATGAGAAAATTCAAGATAGGCTCAATGACAGTGAAAAGAATTATGTGAAGAGTAGATAGAGACGCATAGAAATAACCAAGCTAAGTATCTTCTACGTCTCCTCTTCTACACAGAAATATATGTAATATCGTTTATATTGGTCATGACTCGGAGACACCCTATTGTCCCCTCAACTTTCTGGTGCAGTCTAGCATCCTGCCATGGCTCATCGTTTTCTACCACAGTCATGTCCTCGAAGGTTCCCAGCAGATCACATTCACAGTTTCGTCTACCATCTTGTCCCGAGCTACAAGATGTAGGAAACTTGTTGAGCAAGCCTCAGGCTCAGGAAAAAGTGCACAAAAAATCAAAACAAAAGCCTTTTACAGAGCCGCTTGCGCTTCCTGCAAATGTGGAGATGCTTCTTGCGCAAATTCCTGCGTTGCCTTCATTGCCTCAGCAGGATGAACCCCCCCTCCCGAAATTTCAATCCCAGTCTGGAAAGATAAATAGAAAAAGGCGCCCCATGCCAAACTGTCACGGATCGATATCTCGAAAGCTGCCAAATTTTCCACTTCCCGCTGGTTCAGGAGTGATGTTCACATATATGCCTTCGACACCTATGTTTGCATCGCAGCCAGCATCGCTGCCCCAGCTTCAAAACCCGAGCGCTCGACTAACCAACGACAAAAAGATCCTCAAACAGGTATTCTCAAATCTATCATTTGCAGACCTCATGACTGCTCGTCTCGTCTGTCGCTTCTGGCGAAAAGCTGTCATTCAAACTTTTCCGACCATTCTATTCTCGAAGGAGTGGAGGCAACGTCAAAATGTCGAACGAATGGAGCAGGCTCTGGAAGATTTCGCAAATAGTCTGACTGTATCAGGTGCAGATTCTCACGTAACACCCTTTGTGTCTCTTGCGGAGTCGAACTCGTCTTCGGCAACATCAAGTCTTATCGACACGTTGCGAAGAAGTTCACCCACCCATACAGTCCCTTGCGACCTAAGTCTCTAACCACGCCTTCTACTTTGTCTGTCCTATTATCTGAGGTCTCTACAGAATGATCAAGCCTTTATTCCGGTAGTGGAGATGTCTTCATTTTATACCAGTAGACTGCGATGGATCTTGTGGAATACCGTGTGTTACAAGGATGCGAGTAGTGTGATTGGTAAAGATGTGAACATACAACTAGTCTGTTATGAGGTCATTATATTCGAGAAATTGGGCTAGTATGATTGTTCTTCCAACGAAAAGTTGTTGTACCTTTAACTGAGAGTCTGTTTTAGCGAAAATGGGATTTAGATCAAGGAATTGAAAATCATTAACAGGACATTTACAAAGCTCCATAAAGCCTAGTAGTATAGAGACGCTCTTCTAGAAGTTCGACCCCAGAAATTCTTCCGTGCCCGCGTCGATAATTGCATTCTCATTCCTGGAATTCATCTCGGGATCGTCGCTCCGTGTCTAATCTGGCGTGGTGCCCTTGATGAAACGCGCTCCGTGATGTACACTACGCGGATCACTCCGCTAAACATCACTGGACCAGGTCTCCGAATTAGATCTTCAATCTAATATGGTGGTGCATTTTGATCGATCCACGTGGTAATTGCTGGGATCTTGAGGACCTGGTTCAAGGTAAGTTCAGTATAAATGTTCGGTGTCCTTGCGTTAAAAGTTGCTACACTGCCAAACTAGCCTTCAAGTCGACATCCAGAGCTCGCCTACGATCGAGCAATCAATAACGATGGTGTTGCTTTCCAGCCTCACTGCGGCTTTGAGCCTTATCGCTACCGCCTCTTCACAGCAATTGTCTTCCACCCTTACGAAGATCAATGACTTTGGTCCCAATCCACGAAATGTTGGAATGTACATCTACGTCCCCAAGAACATCAAGCCAAAGGCCCCAATCATGGTCGTGCCTCACTGGTGCCATGGTTCAGCCCAGGCTGCATTTAGCGGACGACCATACGCTTCGCTTGGAGACCAATACGGTTTCATATCGATCTATCCGAATACTTCTAATACAGTGGATATGTGCTGGGACGTTAGCAGCAATGCTTCGCTACACCATGATGCTGGTGGTGATGCACTCGGTATCGTTAGCATGGTAAAATGGACGCTGGATAAATATGGCGCGGATAAAGATCGAGTGTTTGTTACGGGGACCAGCTCGGGCGCGATGATGACAAATGTTCTGGTTGGCTCGTATCCAGACATTTTCGCTGCTGGAAGTGCTTGGGCTGGTGTAGCATTCGGCTGCTTTGCTGGTAATGGCTATGGTGTATGGAGCGATGCGTGCGCGACCGGAAAGATTATCAAGAACGGAAGCGATTGGGCAACCATGGTGAGAGATGCGTATCCAGGATACAATGGGTTCCGGCCGAAATTGCAGGTCCTTCATGGCACAGCAGACACTGTTTTGTACCCTCAGAACTTAAAGGAGGAGATAAAAGAGTGGACGAGTGTGTTCAACGTGAGCGAGACACCGACGAACACTACAAAGGATACGCCACTGAAAGGCTGGACGAGGTATAGGTATGGGCCAAAATTCGAAGCCTATGAGGCTGCAGGCGTTACTCATGACATTCCGAACCAAGCAGATCTGGTTATGGACTACTTTGATCTCAAGTGCAATGCCACTGCAGACAGATCATGTTATTCAAGAAGCTCAAGAACCTATTAGTAAGATAAATTCAACGGCGTAAGGCATACAAGTTCTGCTAGATATCGGCGCTCGATATGCCTCCTAAAGTGAAATGTGAGATGTTTGAATTAAATACAAAGATATAACTACGGTGCAGGAATTGCCTAGTTTGAACTGACAATGATACATATAGAAGTTGAAAGTAAATCCATCCTGCTTCACACCCAAACTAAGTACCAATATATACAAGAGAAAAAGTAGTGACGTATACACATGCCCATTATGAAAATCGTAAACTCCCCGGTTCCCAAAGAATGGAAAGAGAGACCGGTTTCATTCTTCACTTGATAGCATACGGATTACTCCCCCAATCCACCACCCTCTTCGCCCTTTTTAGCCTATAGTTCCTCCCCTTCAAAAGATACACCAAATAACTCGGAACTACCCAGTCGAAAATCACGCCCACACCTCCATAACGTGTGATAGGCATGAGCTGTGTGTCAGATGGTACTTGCTCGTAGTAAACGTCCTCAAGAGAGTCGATTTTATGACGCGCTTCCCCGGAGGTAAGGAGGGCGCGTTTAGGGATGGAGGCAAAGGTCGAGATAGATGTGGTTTGGGTGGTAGGAGGGGCAGGTGGGTTGGTGTATGTGGTCGAGGCTGAGGCTATTGTAGTTGGGAAGTAAGTGGATGTTGGGGATGAGGGTTTAGATTGGGCTGGTGTTGGGGGTGTTCGGGGGGGCATTCTGATTTCGGAGAGATGTGACCGGTGCGTTGGTGAGAGGTGTGAGAGAGGTAGAGCGGGCGAAAATTGTATGTCGAGTTTTTGTTTCTCCTTTCCTGTTGATGATACTGTGGGTGCCGGACTTAATGATGTATTTCTGACCACATCATTCCAGGGTAGAACCTCCTCTTCTTGGCCTATTGGAGAGATTGGTGCTTCTGGGAATGAAGATGTCTTCGCCAGCGCATCGACCGTAGGGACAGAAGTGACTGTCTGCAGTTTGTATTCATATGCTAATAGATCATTTTGCAGGTTCGTCATTAGCACTGGAACCGCCTCGTAAACATCGAGTGTGTAGTTTCTTGAATAACTCGCACAATCACCAACCGCGTAGATCATTCCTCCAGTTCCAGGGCCTTGCACGCGCAGCGTCCTAGGATCAGTGATGACATATCCGTCCGTGTCGAGCATGTGCTCAGGTAAATACCTAGTATTAGGGTATACCCCTGTAGCTGAGATGAGTACATCCGAAGTGATGGTCATGTCGTTGTTGAGAATACAATTTGTTGTTCCGTCCGTGTTTTCAGTGTGGCTCACTTCGCGAAGGTTGTGGACGATGTGGATACCAAGTGTCTTGAGCTGCTTCTCGGCTTTGTGGCCTAGGCGTTGTGAGAGTTTGGGAAGAAGGCGTTCCCCGCCTGAGAGCAATGTAATGGTTTTTGGGGTCCTGTGGGAAGGGCTTAATTGTTGGACCTCGGTTGTAGGTCTTGAGAATGTTGATCCTCCGCTTGTACCAGAATCGCGTTTGTTGTTTCTCTCAAGTTGGCGTTCTCGCGGGTTCACCACGACTGGTGAAGGGCCTATATTGCGTGTCTTCCCTATATTCTTCACTAAAGGGAAGAGGATGCTGTGTGCATGGTCGAGTGCGTTAGGGTCAGATATCAAAGGCAAGTGTAGGCCTCTTGTGTTGAACCCAGTCCGACGGCCTGAACCAGTGTAGTATAATGCTAGTTGGCCTGCGGTCTCCACACCTGAAGGGCCTCCACCTACAACCATGACCGAATGAGCGGTTTCGAGCTTACGATGGAAATCTTTCAAATCTGCCAACGTATCCTCGTGCGAGCCATGTAGGGAGTATAGAGGCGAGTATGCTGAGCTACCACTTGCGAGGATTAGTGCGTGGTATTGTATTGAGTGGAGCCTACTTGTGCAGTCGGTGGCATTCGCACGGTAGTTTAAGTCCCGCGTAAAAGGGATTGATACTGGCTCATTTGATTGTCCTCTAGGGTTTCTGCTGAACCCTTTCTCTTTACTTTCTTTGCTATGCCGCACAAGGTCCACAGTGACTCTTTTTGCACTTGTATCAATACCAGTCGCCCACCCCTGAATGAAAGTGAACTCGTTGAATGAGTGCTGTGCGAAAGCAGGTTCAATTGGGATGAACATGTCTTCGGGACGAATGAGATGAGGCGAGACCAGGCTTCTCGGCGCACAAATATTCCAGTAGAGATGAGTTGAGGGACTGATCAATATTATCCGGTACGTAGGTGCACCTTCGAACCCACCGAGTTGACCCAGGACACCGTCGAGGAATCTATGTGCTACCGCAATTCCAGCAAAAGAGGCCCCGACTACAACAATGTCAAGCGGTAGACGCGATTCACGCGACATACTGAAGGCCGGTCAGGTGGTAAAGCAAGAGAATTGGCGTATAGGATCGATGATCGCATGCGCGTTTTTGGATGAGACACGACTTGTGAAGGTTGATAGTATCCAGCAGGAGGGTCGGCATGTCTGTCAAAAGGTGAGTGACCCGTACAAAGTCTCAGATTAAACACGTGAAGGTGCAGGTCAGTGCTCTGCTTGGAACAAAGATAATTGAGATTTGGAGGCGTTGCACTCTGGCGTCGCGTTACCTGTCTCTGACCGATCAGCTGCACCAGGTCAAAGACGACAACAAAGACGCCCAATGTATACTGATCAGCCACCCTCGCTTGATCAGGCTAATCTCCGCATTCTCGGTTAGCGCAGGGTCATATGGAGAAAACCCAAGAATGAGATTGTCATTATGGCATTCCAGTCTTAGTTTACATGCTGCCGTCCAAGCTCAGGATAATCTAACCGAAGCACAAAAATGTGGTGTCGAAGGCTTGACCCGCCTTGCGTGCCCCATAATCCTAGAACACTGACATAACGATCAAGATGCACATGAAGAGAAGGCGTCTAGGACGAGAAGCAACCTGACAGGAGGGCCCACCCAAATGTAAATGACAACCGTTGGGCAAAACACCACCACTGAGAAAAGAAGTCTATCATGGAGAGACAAAGACAAGACCGGATGTATAGAGCGAGCGAAGAGGTAATAGTCTAGAGCCTTTAGTCAGCATTCCATCTATTTTGCCCCAAGGACACCCACCAGCGTCTTTCTCCGAACAGTACAACATTCAGAGATCCAGGGGAGCAAGGGCATCGATCTGAGGGAAGGGGTGTTAGCGTTTTTAGGGTCCAAGGCATCAGAAGTAGTACAAACACACCAAATCGGGTGCCAGGGTGCCAAGTCCTGACATAGGCCGACTCCATCCTGCCGGGCTTGGGGGTGGTTGAGGAGGCGGAGATGGGGGATCGTCTCGTGAATACTCCAGTGGCGTGCCAAAGGTGAGAATCGAAGAGTTTGCCAGAGTTCGCATCGTACGCTGGTTGTATCCAGGGGCGTTACCAAAGCCTAGAGCCTGTTTGGAGAACGCCATTTCGGAGGATCAAGATGTTTCGAGTTAGTCTGGAACAGTGTACGATAGGATGGATTGAGAGTCAACTGGTCGATTTCTCGGAGGGGAGTTGAATGGAGAAAGGACTGATAGCTTTCAGAGACACCAATGCTGTTGCTCGACATTAAATAGTCTGTGACCTTGTGCAGGCAGCAAGATAGGCAGGGGTTTCGCCGCACTGGCAAACGGGGTACTTGCCCGCGGGCAATCAGGTCACAACGGCCCGCCCGGGAAGACGGGAGACACTGTAGCGAAGATCACGATGGATGCCGGCTGGAATGAGGCGTGATTCAGTAGTCCAGGGACATCCCGATACGTAGCGCCTACGCACGAGTAAGTAGTATGGGCCCGGAGATATCATTGCCAAATCCAAGAGCACAGAGTAACGAGAAGTAAGGTGTATGGCTAGGAGTGACGCGGAGCCGGAAATTGATGGGAGTTGCTGGTAGTATGTAGACTGCTGGCGCCAGTGGCAGGCAAGGTAGACACGGTGGTTCGTTCTGTATGCAAAGTGGAGACTGTATACAGGGCCATGTGATTACAAGACGGATACAAGAGTGAAAGGCGACGGGGCATGTTTGTCTGTGTTGCCAGCTTAGCAAACTCCGGACCAGGGCTTGAATGCCCCACCAACAAATACCGGGCGGGTGGAGACCATGGCCGACTTGTCAAAGTACAACATTTGCGAGTTTGATCGAAATTGATCGGTGAGTGAAGAGAAGGGAGTGCCGGGCGAAGAAGCGCGCCAAGACCCGCTAGACGCGCAGAGCCGCATCTGCATCGCGACTTCCTTTGAGCTGCTCCAGTCCCTTGAACCGCAGCTTCCCGTCACACTGCTCCGCTCCCCTCCCCGGTGGCCGCTTCCGTGAGGAGAAACGAATTCGTCCGTAAGAAGGCACTCCACCCGCTGCTGCCGTCGCCAACCCGGAGCTCCCGCCCGCGCGCTCGTTGCTTGCGACATGCAATTCACCTGCTGGTAGGACTGGGCATTGCAACCTCCCACTCGACGTCACTCATATTGTGACACCGTCTCCGCTCCACGGCCGGCTTCCACCCACGCTCGCCTCCACTCCCGCGCTTCTAGACTCCCCCAACGCTCCGCTGCTATACAAACGCAACCCGCATCGCACCCCGCAGCATCGTCCCTATCGCCATGTCGTCTGTATGGAATCCAGACAATGTCCGCGACGTCGCCGAATCGGTCGGCATCACCTCTCTTCATGACAACGTGGTGGAAGAGCTGGCGCGCGACGTAGACTACCGCCTGGCACAGGTCCTGGAGGAGGCACTCAAGTTCATGCGACACGGCAAGCGCACAACGCTCAGCACACAGGACGTAGCCAACGCCCTGAGGGTATTAAATGTGGAGCCGCTGTACGGCTACGAGTCTACCCGTCCGCTTCGTTTTGGCGAGGCTTCACTCGGACCTGGCCAGCCGCTTTACTACGTCGAGGACGAGGAGATCGATTTTGAGAAGCTCATCAACGCCCCACTGCCCAAAGTGCCTCGGGAGGTTACGTTTACAGGTATTCCATCCCCTTAACCCTTCACTCTGTTGCGTATCGTATGGCTAACACAAGCAGCGCACTGGCTCGCCGTCGAAGGTGTGCAGCCCTCCATTCCTCAAAACCCAACGGCAAGCACCCACGCCGACCTGCTGCCGAAGGGACCCAACGCGAACCCGCATCTCGCTGCGGCCAACGGCCTAGACAACGTCAGTATCAAGCCGCTTGTCAAACATGTCCTTTCCAAAGAGTCGCAAGAGCTTTTTGTCAAGCTGTCCAGTGCCCTCCTCGACGAGACAAACTCCGAGTGGCATACCGCCGCCCTAGCCTCCATACAGAGTGACCCCGGCATCCACCAACTGACCACGTATCTCCTTGCCTTTATTGCCGAGAAGGTCACTCACAGCATGAAGAACATCTTTGTGCTTAGATCCATGCTGCTCGCCACCGAGAAGCTCCTCTCCAATCCAACCATCTATCTCGACCCTTACATTCCATACATGGTTCCGCCTGTACTCACGTGCTGCACGGGCAAACATCTTGGCCCAGCATCGAACCAAGCACCTTCGAATGCTTCATCTGAGACCCTAAACGGCAATGCGATGAACGGTCATAGACATCCTCCGCTTGAACATTTCGGCATTCGCGACCATGCCGCCTCACTCCTTCAGAAAATATGCAAGAAGTATTCGTCATCAAATCAAGGCTTGAAATCACGCATTTCCCGCATCTGCCTGAAGTCATTTCTGGATCCCAACAAACCGCTAGGCACCCATTACGGTGCTCTGCGTGCACTGAAGCTTATTCTGGGTGCTGAAGGCATGAGAATGCTTGTACTTCCCAATCTCAAGATATACGATGAAGTTTTGAAGGAGGCTGTCATAGATGAGTCGAGGAAGCCTGAGGCAGACAGGGTACTCGCTGTCATTCTAGAAGGTCTGGACGAATTGGAGCGAATCAGTGGGCCCACACGAGCAAATGGAGTCACCAATCTGCAAGGCCAAAAGGAGCGGCTCACTGAAAAGGTTGGAGGCGTGGTTGCAGACGCGCTGATTGCCAGCCAGAGAAGCGGCGTGGTGCAAGTCATATTGGAGACAGATCTTAGTATTTAAGGAGCACATGTAGCTAGATTCTTTTGCATCATAGTTGGATCGACATGGCGTTGGCGGAAAGGAAGATACCACCTCATTTAGGGTAGCTAAAAGTATTGTAGCTTACACTTTGTTTCCTTTTTTCTGAGTGCACGCTGGTAGTTTCAAATGTCTTTAGTGCTCTCTACGAATACAGCACGTATCCACTCACCGAACGAATGGTGCCTGCTTCGTGGCACAGCTGGCCTTTCGCACCATCTCCATCACTTCACCTGTGACGTCGTGCATAGCGCGTCTCATTGGATCGATGTTGCTGAGTAAGCGATATGTGGCCAGCATTATCTTGTCGTGATCGCCGACCGCCGACAAGGAAACACGCAACCCGGACTTCTTTTCTCAACTAGCAGCACTCACCTTTCTACTACGGACAGGTTACGCTAATACAGATTGCGCCATGTGGATTGTCAACTGGTAAGCCATGTGCAATGGGTCTTTGCCATGTCTCGAAGCAGCTAACAGCCTCGCCAGGTGTAAGCATCAAGACTCCCGCGGACACACGCGACCCTTCCACCGTATGCGACGCTGATATAGATGGACAGTTTGGGATTTGCTTTCCTCGCTTGGCCTTGCGAACAAGCATGCTAAGCTTTTGGTACGCTCATTGTTGCATGTTGCGGCAATCAGTGCTGATGGGCATAGTTCCTCGGACTCGACAATGCGGGCAAGACGACGCTTCTGCACATGCTGAAGAAGTATGGGCTCTTCCCTCTCGTACTCATGATCCTTAGGATGTGCTAATATGAATAACCTTGCAGCGACCGAGTTGCCGTCCTCCAGCCCAGTACGTACCCCGCGACATTGAACACCCGCCATCGGGCTCCCACACAATGCTAATCCCGAGCGCAGCGCTCCACCCCACCTCGGAAGAACTCTCAATAGGAAACGTCAAATTCACCACTTTCGATCTTGGAGGCCACGCCCAAGCACGCCGCCTCTGGCGCGACTACTTCCCCGAAGTTTCCGGCATTGTGTTCCTCGTCGACGCCAAAGACCACGAGCGACTCAACGAGTCCAAGGCCGAGCTTGACGCGCTGCTTGCCATGGAGGAGCTAGCGAATACCCCCTTCGTAGTGTTGGGCAACAAGATTGATCATCCGGATGCGGTGAGCGAGGACCAGTTGAGGGCTGCGTTGGGTCTGTGGCAGACAACTGGCAAGGGTAAGGTGCCCTTGGAGGGCATCAGGCCGATTGAAGTTTTCATGTGCAGTGTGGTCATGCGACAAGGTGAGTGGTTGCTTGAAATAAAACCGGCGTAGGAATTGCTAACGTGACTTAGGTTACGGTGAGGGAATTCGATGGCTCAGCCAGTACGTCTAGGCAACATACAGACATCCGCTGTATGCTTAATAGATATATCGAGTCTTTGAGATCCGGTGGTGTGGATAGCGTGACGATGGAGCAGACGAGAAGCTGTGGAGCTCGACATTACACATGACACCATACATGACGCTGCATTACGTACACGGCGTGCTTCACCATCTTACTTTGGTGTCTATAGGAGTAGCCTGAATTTCTTGCGGTAGGAATCTACATTTCAGCATCCACTCATTTTTGACTCAATCACTCCACCATGCGCTGTGCTTTCTTTCATCATGTTTCCGTCCATTTCTCAATTCACAATCCCTTTGCCGGAAAAGGGCAGCACAAGTCCATCATCCACCCCATCATCCTCCGTCCACCTCACAAATTTCCCAACAGCTTTATCCATAGCCCCATCAACAGCTTCCAAGAAACTACCCCTGCCCCATCTCCTCTTCACTAACCCGTTATCTCCCCCACTATCCGTATCACTAGACACCCACTGTCGATCAGGCATATCCATCTGCGCCTCCAAGTGATTCACATCGTCAAACGAGAAATGCGACGTTGCGGACACCAAGGATGTAGAAGAAGGTGCTCTCGACGGCGGTCGAGAAGACGCAAGACTGCACCGAATGCCAGAGTCGTAGCAGGAGCCGTTGAAGAAGGTGGCATGTGCAACTAGATACTCCTCGCTAGAACGCGGACGCACAGTCTGCGGCGGCGGAAGGAAGGGGTTTTCCGGTGAAGCAGAAGAGGCTTGCGAGTCATTGCTCTGCCAAGGTGGAATACTCGGGGATTCGGGGGGTATAGGTTGGTCTCGTGGGATAAGCTCTTGGTTTGCTGCTTGGTGCTGTGCGGATGGGATAGTTCGCTTGCGGAGAGTCGGAATGCTGGTGCTGGTGTTGGTGCTGGTCGCGGGCGAAGCAGATGCGCTGTAGACTCGTGTTGAATGGGGGACGATAGCTGAAGCCATGGTCCGCATTTCCATAGCACTGCCACCTGCCCAAGGTACATTAGCTTCAGCTGACCCCGTTGACGTCGACCCCGAAGCTATCGGCCTATACACCAAATCCTCATCGTCATGCTTCTTGCCCTTCTCACTCCATCCTCCCCGAATCCCCGTCCACCAAGGTTTCTTCCCCTTCCCCTTTTTGCCCACACCCTTGGCCCTACATCCCCACGTTGAGGGTGGAAAATTGACCAGCGCAACGAGTACTATCCATAAAACCCCCAGTCCAATCGCACCGTACACGACGATCTGGATTGCGGGCGGTACATCCGGTAGGCGGAAGCCAGGCCAGAAAGTATCAGAGTCCATGACGCTGCGACTGCTGCGTAACACCGGGTGCCGATCAGCGTGCTGCGTCACGGTGTGATGTCGATGCGTGGGAACTATAGCGTCGGGATAGAGGAACCCAGGAGGCGAGGGGCGGGGATAGGACGATGTAGGTTTGCTATCGAGCGCGTTTGCGGCAGTGTGTTGTTGTTGCGTGCCAAACGAGCTTGCGTTGGAGTATTGCTGGTTGCTGGGTGGACCGCTTCTGGAAACTGTTTCCTCGATAGATGCGTGCTTCTTCATGGTGGCGCCATTGGTTTCTTTCATGGCTGGGGGTCTGGGACTGGATCGTTCTACCTCGTGAGGATTGTCATCGTGCTCTGGAGCCGGCCGCTTGACACTGATTAATGTGGACGAAGGATCCACATAGATCGTTATCGTGTGTGTATGCGTGTACATGAGGGGCGTTCCAACATGGCGATGTGGTTTGTGTGGTTTGTGCCTTACCCGTCTTCTTTCTTGCACGGTAATTCCGGCCTCTGCTTCGTCTACCTTCGCACCAAGGTCGGTTTCACTATGAGCCAGAGGCAAAGCGGTGCCAATATGGTCAAGTCTCGATTTAGAGTTGGGATCTTCGACAGTAGTAATAGGTGCATGCCCAGCTAGAATAAAGTGTGGTGCTGCTGGTGCCATATTCGATATAGGTTGGCTTATAATGCCCTAAAGCGCTGTAAGAACGATTCGGTAAATGTAAACTTGCAACGCAAAAGGCAACTCAAGCTCTGAAAATTACCTCCATTGTCAAAGACATTTAGATTATTCCAGAGCTGGCCATGCAAGTGTATGTGTATGTAACGCTACATGAAGACCTGTGAAGTTGACATGGTGGAGAATATAGCAGGATAATGTAGTTGAAGTCAACGTGAAGATCTACGAATGGCAGATGGAATGATCTAACCTTCATCACTAGATCCAATGTGATATTTTTAAATTCGCACGCTGTATTCTCCGCTTCACCCCACATCGACGCCATCAGTTCACAGCTCGAGATTTGCGAAAGAAAACTTAATGAATTCAACAAGGCGAAGACTTTTCAATTTAGAGTACTGTTAGATAACACAAGTATTAAAATATAAGGTGCGTGACGGATGGCTCAGCGCGAAAAAGTCTTTCTAAGAACCAAGCAATAGAGACTGAAACCCCACGAAAGCATAGAAACACTCTATATGCTTTTCGCTAAACCAATCGCTAAGGCAGTCTCCTTTCTAGAGGTAGCAAATCAAGTGATGCTTTTAGACACATAAACAAGACAGTGATAATCAATGAAAGGGGTATTTGAGAGGCTGTACGATGATTCCCTCAAATAGAGAGTAGCACAGCGAGACGAGTGGTGTGGTTCGAATTAATCGGTGTACACGCATTATGTACGTGTATGTGACGCCCAGCAGGCTTTTCCTGTGTTGCGAGGTTACACAGCTCATGACGTAGAGGCCGGCGACATTCCGAGGTATTATAGTGTAGTGTGTACGACAACTTGAGTATTTTTCCTAAGTAAACAGCGAGGCCAAGGACCATTTACCGACGGTTGAAGTTGAGGTAACGAGCCTGTAAAATAGTCAGCACTATTGTTCATACGCAAGAGTATCACTGAAACTTACCGCAAGAAACAATATGATCAAGTTTGAGCCCATGAAAGCGGCAAAGATACCTAAGTCTCGCCAGCGGTGGCTGAACTCATATCCAAGCGGCTCGTAGAACTGGTCGCCAACTTTGTACGCGCAGTATTGGCACATGTCCGTTGCATTATTGAGAATGTATCCAGGAGCACCGCTGTCGAAGAAGTTGCTCATGTAGGAACCGCAGTCTTGGCCTAGAAGAGTGTTAACTAACTGGTTCCAACAAGCCTCTCGAGACAGGTGTCCTCGGATGGAGAGAATAGTGAACGTACCTTTTGGTGCTTTGAAACTGTTATACTCCGCGGTAGTACACTGGACTGGTAGCTCGTGTAGCTCGGTCACGATCATACCTCCAATAAGACGAGTAAATGGATCCAGCTGGTACAACCAAGCCCTCCAGAAACCAGGAATCTGCGGTTTCGGGATAGTTACACCACAGAAGAGCGCGAAGATAATGATGATGAAAGGATTAACAAGAGAAGAGATAAAGGGAGAGGGCGTTAAGGCGGCAATCGCCTGGGCAAGCGTGACCGAAAAAATTTCGGTGATGAGGACGATGAAGAATTGATATCCTGCTCTAGAGCTTTCCGAGTTCAGGCCTGGAATATAGTAAATCGGAAGGAAGAAGCAGACCGCACAAAGGATGCT
Organism: Periconia sp. TS-2; assembly: GCA_030378425.1. Classification (NCBI taxonomy): domain Eukaryota; kingdom Fungi; phylum Ascomycota; class Dothideomycetes; order Pleosporales; family Periconiaceae; genus Periconia; species Periconia sp. TS-2. Next base: position 8,690 of record JASNQO010000003.1, on the reverse strand, counting down.
GTATGGCATCTCAGCAACTACCATGGAGAGTGCGAAAGGGAAAGTCTTGTATGCTTTACTCATCTGCTCGCGATACGAAATCATACCTAGGAGATTCAATTAGTGCGTGCCTCTAGCCTTTGTAACAATATTGACTTACGGGCAATAGCATATTTTGGTTCAACTTGGGCGAGGATTAGTGCAGGCAGTACGGTGACCTGGAATATGATGAAAACGCGGTACTGAAGCGAGGAACGAGAGTCGTCGAGTTGGAGATACATTAGACCCGTCAGGAGAGCGATGATAACATGGTTAAACAGACGCGTAAAGCCATAGTTGGGAGTCCTCCAGAAAGAAAGGTTCTGGCGCTTGTTGACGAGCTTAATCTGGTGTAGCAGTGGTGTAGCATATTCCTTCTGGACGACTGGTTCGGATGAGCCAATTTCGGCTATCCTACGCTCCTTGATGTTGCTTATTTCGCGTTTGACTTCAGCAAACTCTTGGGAATCATTCCAGACATCTCCCCAGTCTTTCTTGCCGAGACGAGGAGTAGATCCGGCGCCAATAGCGTCAAGCATCCATTCAGCAGGATTTGCATCCGATGGGCAGTCAGCGCCGTGACGACGGAAATACTCAAGGAGGACATGAGCATCCTTTCCAATATCACCAAAGTAGACACACTGTCCACCACGCTGTAGTAGCAATAGACGATCGAAGTTTTCAAAGAGCGCTGAGTTTGGTTGATGGATGGTGCACAGAATAGCTTGTCCGGCGGCAGCTAGCTTGCGTAGGAATCGAACGATGTTGAACGCACTCTGGGAGTCAAGACCAGAGGTAGGTTCATCCAGGAAAAGAAGTAATTCAGGCTTGGCCGCAAGTTCGACACCAATGGTCACACGTTTGCGCTGTTCAACGGCAAGACCAGTCTCTGGGTCACCGATGATGGCGTCTGCCATATCCTCCATCTCAAGCAACGATATGACTTCTTCCACGTAAGCATATTTTTCCGCTTGGGGTGTCTCAAAGGGCTGACGGAGATCCGCAGAAAATCGAAGGGCCTCGCGAACAGTTGTAGCTGGTTCCTAATTGCAGATCAGCACTATCCTAATTGATGAGTTTACCCAAAAAGAACTTACATGAACGTCCAACTGCTCGGCGTAGGCTGTTCCTCTTTGGAACGCAATACCGGGAGTCTTTCCATCAACAAGTTTGTCCCCAGAGATGACACCAATATTCTTTCTAGCGGCAAGTACATCGAGCAATGTCGTCTTACCAGCGCCGGACGCACCCATGAGCGCAGTGAGTTGACCTGGCTTGACATATCCAAAGATGTTGTTCAAAAGTCTCAGCTGGCCTGAGGGAACTGGAACGTCGTAGCACAGATCCTCCCAGGTCAGGACAGCTTTCGAAGTGATATTGAGACCGGTGCTTGCATCTGTGTCTTCTTCTTTCCGATTTCGCTTATCACGTTTCTCGCGTAGCTTCTCATTGAGCTCTTTAAGTTCCTTATCCTCCTTTACGAAGAAGGTAACTGTTCTGCCTCCAGCACCCCACTTGATGTATTCCCCTAGGAAAGCGTTCGCAAGGAGGAACCCCACAATGAGCACCACGATGATGCCCCAATTTCTCCATAGATCCTTTTTGTCATATGAGAACGCCAGTCTGATATAGTCGCTTCCAGACACGAATGTCGAACCAGATTGACTTCCTGGCAAAGTGCAGACCTGGGAATTAACATCGTCGTAGCCGGCTCCATACGGGATCAAGGAAGTCCCCGCACACGTTAAATCTAAGCGGCCGAATTCATTCATCATGAGTGCAGAGAAGCCGAGACCAAGAGCGTTAATGTAGAAAATCCATCGCAACCACACTTGCTCAGATTGCCACTGGATCAAGTATCCAGACGTCAATACGAACAGAGTAATGATGGTAGCAGCCAGACGGATAGCGACGTCAAAATCCGGGCATAGGCAGCCCACAGTTCGGAAGAATAGGGTCATTGCGAGGTATCCAGTGATGATCATTAACACAAAGATGAAGAAGGCACCCGCATCCCGTTCTAGGCCGGTCATGAAGTAAACGATGATTGAGAAAACCAGAATTTGGGCGGATGAGAACAGCAGGTCGACTCCGATTTGTGCAATCCAGAGCGCTGACGGTCGATGGAATGTAAAGGCGCGGTGCTTGTTGATGATCGGACGGCCTAACATGGTAGATGCGAGCTCGGAAAATGCTTGGAACGCATTGAAGAGCAGGGATATGAATAGAACACCACCTCGAGTAAAGGCACCATCGGAGGTTGTCGGGAGGTTCAGCCACACGGTACCAGTAATGATGCCGATGACAATAGAGGTGATCCAGGAGACGGTCAAGGCAAACTTGTCCTGCCATTTCAACAAAAACTGTCGCTTAGCCAAAGCCCATAACTGTAGATAGAATGGTATTGAATACACGGACTTCTGCGGCGCATGTCGTTTGCTCTCTTTGACTGCAGTTTCAAACTCATCGTACACTTCCTTCTCCTCGGACATGCGGCTGTGGTACTCTGTCATCTCGGCGTCATTTCGAGTGGCAATCTCAGAGCGTTTGAACGCCTCGGCGAGAGCATCTGGGGTGCTTGGTACGTCCTTTTCGCTCCTCCCAGACTTGTATTCACGCTCGAAGGGATCCGTGCATCCGGTGAGGTAGTCTGGAGAAGTCTGACGAGGCTTCTCAAGGAACCCGAGCCCTTCGAAGTAAGCACGAGCTTCTTTGGCAGGACCAAAGTACACCTGACGTCCATTGTCAATAACTAGGACTTTGTCAAAAACGTTGTAAATATTCTCTGAAGCTTGGTAGAGAGACACGAAGGTGGTGGTTTTGTAAATGTTGGTCATGACTCTCAACGAGCGTGCATAGTCTACTGCGGTGGAGGCGTCCAGACCCCGAGTTGAATTGTCCCAGGAAACGATTGAGGCGCCAGTAATCATGGTCTCGGCGATTGACACACGCTTGCGCTCACCACCAGATATGCCGCGAACGAAGGGATTACCCACGATGGTATTGCGGGTATGCTCGATATTAAACATTTTCAAAAATAAGTCAATAACCCTCTCTTTGAACTCTTTTCGTGACAGGCCGGCCGGTCGCTTCCCAGGAACCTTGCACTCGAGCGCAAAATCCAAAGTCTGTCCCACTGTGAGCGTGGGATGGTGGTTTTCGTCCTCTTCACAGTACACTGCCTCGCCTCGATATCTTTTCTCGAAGAAATTGCTCTCAAAGGGACCGTATAGAACTTTTCCGTCGACTTTGGTGTATCCGTAGCGCTGGTTGGAAATGACTTTTAAGAAAGTGGTGCAACCACTTCCGGGTCTCCCTAGGACCAAGCACATCTCTCCTGGCTTTACCACGCCCCTAAAGTCCTTGAGGATATCAAATTCGCGACCCTTCTTGCCCAAGCCAAGAATAGTCTTGAAAGTTTCATAGACATTGAAAAATGAGACAAAAGCATCAGGGAACCTGCAAGTTAGGGCTGCAAGTTAGTCAACTCTTCTTGCGAGTATTAGTAAGGACAAACATACGTCTTGACATAGTTCTTGACACCTCCGATACCACTGACTGTCAGGTCCTCGAATACAACGCCTATCCGCTTCGACTTGATGCCGGCCCTTTCTTCTTCATCTCTGTTGCCTCGTAGAACTGTTTCGAGGTCGAACTGGTCCTCGGAAGAGGCTTCGTCGATAGCCTTTTCAACATCACCACCTTTACGCGACTGACGGCTTTGGATGCGAGAGAGGTGACTGGTGCGACTTAATTCTCGATTGAGTTCCGCAAACTCGGCTTCGGCACGCGAGATGTTGACGCCGCCGGGGTGCTTCTCTGAGGCAGTGGCAGTCTCGTTCCTCGTACTGTTAGATTTTGTGGAGATGCTGTCACTCTCTCGATATTCACGTCCGCTATGAATAGCTTCGTAAACGGGCCCCTCCATTTCTTTGCCTAATGCGCCTTCGGGCTTCTCCATCTTGACGCAAAGTCTTTCCAACGGCGATGGGTTGCCACCAGAGATGGATTGCCACAAGGCGATGTATTGGCACAGCGAACAAAAGTATAGACAGGCAGAACTCAGGTAGGCAGGCAGACAAAAAAGATACGCGCTTGAAATTAATGCAGAAGAAATCGAGGGTCGGAGTTAAGTTAGCGATCACAAAGCAAGCTAAAGCAAGACCCGCAAACTAGGACCCGTCTTGGATAGCTCTACCACATAGTACCGGGCGGCAGAACAAGGGCGTTCCAAGAGCCCTGAGGATCTAAACGTGCAAAAAGCCGGCGCCGAGGACCCATTGTTTTCGTATGCTGTCGAGTGAATGGCCGAATGTGACGGCGCATGACTCATGTTGAGCCAGAGAGTCGGAGACGTCGTGGCGAACATGATTTGCAGATCCAAGCGACGCTGGTGCATAGGCTCCGCGGACGGGGCCCTAGAGTCGCGATGCCGGTGATGCCCAGCTGCTCACCTGCTGTCCTCCCAAACGCCCTCAACCCCTCCCCGTCTTGGCGTGATGTGACGAGGCTGGCGCGTCTGGCGCACTTGCATTCTTGCAGCATCTGACTCAATTGCTCATCAATCAATGCATTCTGACAGCGTGCCCACCATCGCCCATCCTTCAACGTCTCGGACGAGACTATATGTCCCGAACGGGCATGTTTGATACCTCAACGACTCGACGGCCATCTCGGGTTCGGCACCGTGGGATCCCGACCCGCTTCCTGTTCCTGAGGCCCCACTTCTGTTATCGATCCCCACTCGCAGTTTGTAAGCAACTCTGTTGTAGCAACGACGTCGGGGCATTAGGTAGCCCGCCTTTTGTCCTTGGGTGGCTTTCATCATCCATAAGGGCGTCTTATATATACCTCAGCCTGACGCGGCCCGCCCGCCGCCTGCCTCCTTTGGCTAGCAGAGCCTAATATTACCTCTGTTCAAGGACTCTGAATCGTTCGAAATAGCTGCTACGCCCTTTTTTCTTGGGGGAGGGCATGCACGACGACGCGCCAAGGTTTTTCTTCTTCAAGGCAACTACCAAGACGTCCACATCATACCGACATACGGCCAGGAGATCCCATTAGACCAGTCCTCCTTACAAAGGCCACATCGCTTGTGCGTCCGTCTTGGCCGTGGAATAAACATGTTTGACTCATCTGAGGGGAAAAACAATCTCCTTCTGCACAAGTGCATTGCTTAACACGCTCGCCAGGTGTAGTTGGTCTAGGAAAATACACAACGTTATGCTTTGTCCTTAGGCAGGCATTGGCATTATGCGGAGATTTCAAACATTGGATGGAATAGTCGCTGAAATGTCTTGGTTGGCAGTCGTACTTCGACAATCGCGTATGCCACTATCTTGAACTCACGTCTTTCCACGAGTCCACTAAATCTGCAACAATCTTAGAGAAGCAGATCGCGTTGATTACTATGTTGCTACTCCATGTGTAGTAATCCCGACAGACGAATGATTCGCTGAAACTTAACTCTCGACACCGCTTCTTCAGGCGCGCCTCTCATTGGTCATTCTGAACCACCTCGTAAAAACGACATGTGCTCCGTCAACCTCGAATGGCGAACGTATAATCCCGCGTGCTAGTTCAAAATAACATTCATCTGGCCCGATCCCTCGCATCGGCCTTGCCGATATCTATCCGCCAGTAAAGACGCTCAATAGCAGACCTTCAATCTAGAGTCAGACCCCAGCAACGATTTTTATACGAGGTTCCATTGACACACCACTAAGCCAGCCTCAGAACCGGTGACGAAAGAGTTGTAGTACCGCACCATGACTATGCTTTTTCCTACCATTGTACGGCTGAATGAACGTATCCGCCAATCATTACTCCACATCTTGCGAGCGTCCCTCGTTCTGACAAACGTAGCACATCTTGTGTGGATGCTTGGCAGGCAGACGGCTCAAATTGCTAAGCCCAGACCCTTGCTAATCGCGCCAGCACTACGTCAGTGTGCTACAACCTTACGTTGAGTTACTCGCAAGGCAGTAATGTCAACGCGTTATCATGTGTCCTGGCGGCACGCGCGAGAAGTACGGGTGTATTATTAGACTCGGGTACGCTACCCGACCAGATCGACCTCCAAATCTATACACGAACGGGTGTCCTGTTCGCGCCCCACCACATACGAGAGGATCTCCTTATATATTGGCCATATTCTCATGAATTTATACCTCAGCCAGTCACTCTGACATTGTTGTGAGCTATCATTGCACTATTTAACCTACTCGACACCTAGATCTGTTTTCATCTCTGCGAGATGTATTCCATGACCCCAATTCGATTCGCGCCTTTTCAAGTCACAAATACACCTTCACCGAGCGGCGATACTGGACATCCCTTCTTTCAGCCCCAGTCGCAGCAGACGTCGCCGACATCACCGACTTCGAGCTCACCGACTACTACTCCCACTACACAGCAGGATAGCAGATAGACGCAAGGGAAGCCATTGTCGTTTGTCAACCTCGATAATATTGATATCTCGAAACAACTTGAGGAAAGGCGATTCACACCACGCATAGCCGCATAAGATCCTTCCTATAGCCCGGTGTCCTTTGGACAATGGCAGCCAAAGAATCGAACGAAGACAGAGCTCACGAGAGGTCTGCGTCAAGTGATGGTGTAAGGCAGATTTGTTTGCAAATTTACCGTTTTGGGACACTGGATGGGGCCCACGGCGAGCATCAAGCACTGCCACTCTCGCACCACCATCACCCCCCATCAAGATTGTGTGCGTCGATCTATCCACGGTGCGGCATTTATGAGCACACAGCAACGATTCACGACCCTATGCGGAATACGAGGTTGATTTTGGGATTTGAGGCCGAGGAAATATTTTTGGCAATTGCTTGAAGGTTTCATTATACCCACCAGTCGCTCAATGTACCCTTCCTGTGGCTGAACTTGGCTTTCTTTCCCTTTCTTGATACCAAGATATCTATAATTATATACGAATTACTCTCTCGATATGACTCTAGATCGCATCTTGACCCTTTTCCTAATATTGAATCCTCCGAGCTCACCGGAATCCAGCACGGGCGCGCCGAGCTTGGATCGAGAAATTGTCTCCCTGAGAAAGACTATTGGCCGCTATCCCTTTGGAACCAAAACTAACCATCCCGTGTCCCCCGAATCCAGGGCCCTTCTGTCAGACTGGGCAAACTTGTCGCAGATCAACCTTTTCAGCTCATAAAAGTCCAAAGTTCTACAATCCAATTCCTCTACCAATAACCATCCACCAAATCCGCTCCTCATCCTTCCTCCCTCGTAAAGGTTCCACTCCTCACTTTCTAGAACGACACCGACCCCAATAATGCCCCTAGTAGCATAGCATACACTTTACCAAGAATCCACAAGCCTCACGCATCAAACCCCCCTGCCAAAAAAAAAACCGAGGGCCTCGTCCCCAAGCGAATACGCTGCCTCTTGGCAGAACAAGAACAGAACTTACCCTCCCTCTCTAGAGAAGATACCTTTCAGCTGCCCGTGCCAGGCAGCCATACGCGCGTGTGTATCATTCTTCCTCGCAGGCCGACTGACCGTGCTGCTCGGAAAGCGATTCCAAACGCCCTTTTTCAGGCAACATCTTACTCGCTCGCTCGCCCCGCGGAGATGGGAGTTGCGTGCGGCGCGCGCGTTGGGGCTGGAGCTGTGCGTCATGCTGCATACAACGAGGGGGGAGGACTTGGTTGCACGCGAGCAACACGGCAACACGAGCCGATGGTGGGGGAGGGAAGGGATAAGGAAAGAATCCGAGGGAGGGAGGGAGGCAAGAAGGCAACGGTGAGATTTGGGCTTCAGCTGAAGTGCGCTGCCAAACCAAAAAAAAAAGTGTGTTTGACATCGTTTGTGCGAGAAGGAGCAAGAAAGGCCATTCATCTTCCCCCCTCGTATAGTCGCATAATCAATATCACGTTCAAAAGAAGGCAGGAAACCAAAATTACCAAGTTGGAAAATCTTTGTTTAGATATTACTTTGTTTGTTTGTTACGCCGGCCAGCCCACCCACCCCTTTGACATTTGACATTTGACCTATTGACCTTGACCCAAAACTTAGACCTTGGAAGACCCCAGATAAGCACCTCCCCTCCCCCCTGATCATTCAGTGTACAGAGGAAAAGACAGACAGACGAGACATATCTATGCGCACCCGGCACCCTAGGGAAAGAACGAGGGAGAAGAGCAATAAGAGGTGTAAAAAAAAAAAAGGTAAACACGTAGGGATGTAAGAGAGAGAGAGATCCTCCAAGAAGACAGCCGGAACGCACGTAGATTTCCTTTGTAGAGAGTTTCCCAACGCCTTGCTATAAAAATAGACTAATAGGTGGGAAATATACGGGGGGTAAAAGGGAGGAAGAGAATAACGTGGGGAGGAGAAGAAGAAGAAGCCAAAAAAAAATCTTCTTCCATTTGTTTGATTTGGGCTGAGATAAGAACCACCTCCGTTGTATTTTTTCCGCAAAAAGTTGTATTGGTTCTTCTGCTTGCTGCCCCATCGGAATGTGTGTTTATTATTCTTTTCAGATTCCAAATATATTCATTTCATCTCCATGGGCTTTTGTCGAGACATCGACTTTCCTGGTGTTATTTTTTTTTTGGGGGGGGGGGGGGGGGGGGGGGGGGGGGGAAGGGGCGTTCAGGCTTTCTCCACCCTGACCTCTTCGAGGGGCCCCTTCT